>VZTA01006284.1:357094-370349 GCA_013398855.1 Mohoua ochrocephala | reverse complement strand
TCACTTGACATCCTCGCATCCTGGGGAGGGAGGATCCTTCATCTTTACATCACCGTGGGGGATAAACTGAGCCCACGGTTGCCTGTGCACCCACAGCCAGCACAGGGCAGGGCTCATCACCCCCTGACTGGGGAATTGGGGGGGCTCCGGGGGGCTCTGCAGCCCGGTGTGAGGCTGGGGATGCAGAGGGGACAGCGCTGAGCAGGGCACAACCTGGTGTCACCTGTCGTGCATGGCCCCCCCCTCCCCATCCTGGTGCCCTCCCTGGGGTTTGGAGCCCCGCTGGGTTCAGAGCCCCCTTGGTGGCCCCCCCAGCCCGGGGCACCCCCGTGGGCAGAGCTGCAGGTAGGCCCAGAGCCCCCAGAGGTGCCGAGCCTGGGCCTCCACGCTCAGTGATTCAGCTACTTGCAGGGAGCTTTAATTTTATCGCTTCCAACTCGAGTTCTTGCTGCCTCGTGGTGGTGTCAGCGCGATGGAATCCCTACGGATTGAGATGCTTTTTATCGGAGTTTGTGGCTGCTTTGTGTGCCCGGCACACCGGAGCCAGCGGCCGGACACGCTGCCGGACACGAGCCGGAGGAGGGGAGCGCGGCACCGGGATGTGCGGGCAGCTCGGGAATGGCAGGATTAATAATTCATCTTCCAAACTTCAGCGTGCCAAGGCACACCCCTCACGCTGCAGCTCATTGCCTGGGTTTTAAAGAGATTGCTGATATAATTTTTTTTAAAAAACACGGTGTTTTGGTGGTATTTGTGGATCTCGGTAGCTGCCAGGGTGACAGGTTGCAGAGCTCGGTGAGGAGGGCAGGGTGATGGCAGCATCAGTCCAGCACAACCCGCTCTGGCAGGCAGAGGGTTAATGTGCACCGGGCTGTGCTGTCGCAAACGCAGAGCAGGAGAAGGGCTCTCGCACAGAACGCTGTGATGCAACTCAGACCCCAAATGTCCGCTCCTTCTCCCGGGAGCTGAAGCCCACGGAGAAAACTCGAGATGAAGCATATTTTGCTTTGAGCTGTCATCTCCCTTGGCCCAGTTCTGAACCAAAGATGCTCATCCTCCATTTTATGGCGGATGACAAATCAGCCGCCGATGCCAAGATCTTGACAAGTTACGAACAACAGCCCTCGAGCCAGAAGTGTTAAGAAATAAAAAAAGAAAAGCAAGAACGCTTTTTTTTTTTTTTTGCAAAGCTGCTCATCCAAAAAGGCACCCTCTGAGCTGCACCCCGCGGGCCAGAGCCGCGGCATTTCGCACGTCTCTGAGCAGAGAGGCTGCAGCCAGCTCCGGGCTGGCATCTCCCCCCACTTCCCCACGTCCACCTGGAGTTTTGTAGGGTGCGCGTCCAGCGCCGGTGGGAAAACCCACACGGACACGCTGGGGAGCAGCAGGCAGAGCCCAGCCCCGCGGGGAGCGGGTTGGAGCTGGCTGAGGGCTCTCTGCTCCGTGCTGGAGATGCCAGTCCTGCGGCTGTTCCCAAAGGCAGCAGCGCCGGCTTTCCAGAAAGCCCCTCGCTGCTGGCCGAGGGTGTCCCGGGTTTATCAAAGCGCCTTCTATATTGGGGAGAAAAAGGCCGGTTTGTTCGGCAGCGTCCTGCTCACACAAGCCGGCAGCGAGCGAGGGAGATCCTTCTGGTAATGAGCTGGGCACAAAAGGGGAAAAAAGCCGTCATTGAAGATTTTCCTTTGGTGATAGAGTCATTAAAAACAACACATGATTCCTGGGCCAGCAGGGATCTTTTGCAGCCAAAACAGAGCCGGGATCTGTGCTGTGTTCCCACAGCCCCATCCCCTGGCTCCTCCTCTGAAGATCAAGGCAGTGCCGCCGCTCCCGGGCATTCCTCGCACAGGAACCAGGCATGGAGCAGCCAAGGGATGATGGAGGAGGGTCGTGCACGGTTTCGTCCACAGCTTTCCCCCTCCTTTTTCCCTTCAGCGTTAGGGTATCGGGATGGATGTCTTTTATTGCATGGGTTTTGCGTGGATGTGGATACTCCGCTCTGTATCCGTAGCAGAGATGGAGCCAAAAGGTGAATGGGAAGGACCTGAAGAAGTGGCCCTCAGCTCCATGGCCAGTGCCAGGGGACATTGAGGGCTCCCCATTTCTGAGAAATCAAACAACAGAACCCAAACTCCGCGTTAACTCAACCCCAGGGAAAGCTACTGCCTGAAAATCCCCTTGCCAGGAATGGGGTTGTTCAGCCTGGAGAAGAGAAGGCTCTGGAGAGACCTTAGAGCCCCTTCCAGTGCCTAAAGGGGGCTTATCAAAAGGAGAGAAAGACTTTTTACAGGGGCAGATAGTGATAGGTCAGTGGGGAATGGTTTTAAACCGAAAGAGGAGAGATTTAGATCAGATGCTAGGAAGGAGATGGGATACTGGGAAGAAATTCTTGGCTATGAGGGTGGGGAGGCCCTGGCACAGGGTGCCCAGAAAAGCTGTGGCCGCCCCTGGATCCCTGAAAGTGTCCGAGGCCAGGTTGGATGGGGCTTGGAGCAGCCTGGGATGGTGGAAGGTGTCCCTGCCCGTGGCAGGGGGTTGAACTAGATCACCTTAAAGGTCCCTTCCAACCCAAACCCTCCCGTGATTCTGTGATTTACGGCATTTGCTCTCGCCTACCTGTAGAGAAACATCATTTAGGTCAAACCCATCCAGGAGCCCGTTTGTTTTAAACCAGACTCGCAGCAGGACGAGGTTTCTGCACTGACCCCAGGCTAACGAGGCAGTTGCATTTATGGCATCCTCCTTCCTAAGCAGGGCTGGTGCTGCAGAGCCCAGCCCTCGGAGGTGGAGGTGATTTAGAGACAGTTTAGTCAAGTGCTGTTCCTAGAGCTGAAACATTCTACAGTAGAAGGGGGGGGGGGGGGGGGGGAGAAAAAACCCTAACCAAACCACCAACTGTGGCATTTACTAATAAAGCTCTTGAGGAATATTTTTAGCTGTGATTTAACGTTGTGTTGCACTTTGCTGTGAAGCGTTCGCTCGCTGAAGCCTCCTGGCAGTTGCCGTGGCGGAGCTGCCTTCGGCGGAGCGCGCAGAGGAGGAGCCGCAGATGGGCCGGAGGAGAGGCGGGGGCAGCGCTCCCGGGACGCGCCTCCCCGGTGGGACACAGGTCACTGCTCCAGCCCCGGCCAGCGGGCGATGGAGCTGTGCCCCGGGGCCAGCCGCACACAGCTCTCTCCCCTCGTTGGCAGGAGGGCCTGGCCCTTTCCCAGCTCCACCCAAATCTGTTCCTGGCCGGCAGCAAAAATCCCTCTGCGCCACGCGGGGCTGAGACCTCTCCGCTCATTTCACAGCGAGCCCACAGCCCTTGGCTTCCAGCCTCCCCGGGCTGGTATCCCCGGGGTGGGGGACAAAACCAGCGTCCCACACCCTGGGGCTTTGCAGTCCCCGAGGCATTTTTGCCACCTGATGCTTTGCTGACCCTCCTCCAGCGGGGCTGGGATGCTTCCCGTGGCCCCAGACCATCTGTAAAACCGGACTCCTTTGGGATGCAGAGGTCTCGAGGAAGGGGCAGGCAGGGGCAGTGCTTCTCCCATGCCCACCAGCCCTCAGTGCCACCCCGAGAATTTACTCTCACTGAAGTCCTGCCCTCTGCTTTATTGTGAGCGAGGGGAACGCTTGGGATCCCAGCCGGCTTTAATACATTTAATGAACCTTTGGACAGTGGCTCTGGAGCAGTGATCACCTTCACGGGCAGCAGTGACGTTTGTCATGCTGCTGCTGTTCCCAGGCATTTGGGCTGGCAGCAAGTGAAGAAGTGGTCGCAGATGCATTTTGTAAATTAGAGCAACGAGTCCTTGCGGTGCAGCTCACGCTCCATTTTGTGGGAAGGAAATCAGCAGATCTGGCCCAGCTCTCCCAGGCAGGTTTTTCCCTGCACTGCAAAGAGCAGCCTGCACAGTTTTTCCTGGCTGATTTTCTTTCCCAAGACAACAAAGCTTCAGCCCCTGTAGGCTACAGGCTCTGCTCTCCCCATGGCCCACGTCAGTAGGAAAATAGGAGTTTAGGGCCACCTGAGCCAGAGGTTGCCCTTCAACCATGAGGTGGCTGCTGGTGGCCTCTCTGTCCTCTGCAGGTTTGCTCTGTTGCTCTTTGAACCATCCCACGCTGGTTTCCACCATGCTGTGGCAGAGCTCCACAAATCAACACCTCGAGAACCTGCTGCTTTCACACCTACTACCTATTTCTGTCTGCTCAGAAGCATCACACACCCTCAGATCCTTCCCAGCCCTCTTCTGTACCAGATCCATCCTGCCAAACTCCACAGGACGAGCTCCTTCAGGCATCTACAAGCCCCCCTGAGTGTCAGCTCTGTCTCTTGTCCTTTCCCTGACTTCAGAGTCAGTGGTTTGTTGCTCCTTTCACTACTTCAGGACTGCTTTGTGCCTCCTTCCTGTCCCCAGCCCTTCCTCACCTCTCCATTCCAAGGGTCCTGCACCAAAACAGGGTCCCGAGCTGCCACCACAAGATCTGGCACTTTGTGTTTGTTTAATATTCATTTATAAGCTTTTTTGTTCAAGGTTAATAGATTTTTCGACGTATCTCTTGTTTTTTGCACTGCTCTGGCTCCTGGCATCTGACCAAAGATTTGCTCCCTTGCAAAAGCTTCCAGTTCCTGGCAGTGTCTGCTCCTCAGGGCTCAGGAGGACCCTGGGAAGCCCAAATTGGGAAAGAGCTTCAGTTGCAAGGGCTGAGCAAACAGACTGCCCCAAAGCCTGGCCTAGAACTGAGCTTAGTGCAGGCTGACCCCAGCTGCCAGCCTCGAGGTGTTTGGTTCACCACACGCTTACCCACATTCTCCCCAGATCCAAGCTCAGGGTTTTTCCTGGCTGTCTGACACACAGGGAATGAGGTTTCCCTCCTTCCTGCTGCTCCACGAGCCATGCAATTCCATCAGAAATGTTGGAGCATGGACATCCTTCCCACCAGTGCTGCCCACCTCTGCCTGGCTCCACTCCCAATCCAGGTTTCTCCTGCAGGGAACACCCATGGAAAACAAGCCCCAAAATTGTTTTCTGCTCCACCATGGCCCAGTGAAAGAAAGAGGGAGCCAGGACAGTTCTCCCTCCTCTCTGGTGAACATCCAGCAGGGCTCCAGGGCTGCAGGTGTCGGGCACTGACCAACCCAAACAGTACCTGAGAAACCTGTGGCCACCAGCCCATCCCTCCGTGCAGGGCCACCCAGAGCACACGTGGTCCTTCAGGCCACTTTGGATCTGCCTACAGGGTTGTAAATCCCAGCAGGAGAGAGGGGATGAGGGCACAGTTGTGCACGTGAAAAGCTGTTGCAAAGAACTTAAAGGAGCAATGGATGGACACAAAACTCCCTTTTTTGGACCCTCTTACAAAATGAGAGCTGCTTTTTCTGCCCCTGAGAGACCCCAAGGATCTAAGATGCCAGATGTTGGTGGCTGCTGAGGTGAAGGATAACATCTGGAAGGAGCCAGCTGGAGGGGTCACCCTTGGGCCAGCAGCTGCGAATCACACCCCCCCCAGCCCGGTCTACAGGGCCTGGGCAGCCCTTATTCCCCAGAACTCCCTGGTCTGGGAGAGCAGGGCTGCTCCTTGGTGCTGCCAGCAGCTCTGGATTTGGGATGCTGCTGGCGGTTTTTAACTTGGGGGAAATCAGCTTCTAAGGGCACAATAAACATCTTGTTTGTGTCTCATCCCCTCCCCTGCCTGGTCACCTCAGCTGGGTGTGGTTCCCTTCCAAGCTCCATTGCTGGGTTTGGGAAGCAGGTGGGAAGCTGGTGAGTGTCTCCTCTCACCTGTGGCATTTCCCAGTACAAGCTTTAGAGCTATTGGCTCCTTCCAATCATGGGGAAAAGCTGAGTGATGGGAGAATCCCCACAGCGCACCTGAAACCTGAACCAGCCCCTGGCTGGTCCCGTTCCTCCTGCCTTCCGCCTCCAGGAAATTCCTGCCGAGTTCGTGGCTCCCCTTTTCCTCCTCCTGCATCCTGACACCACCTCCCACTGAGGGCTCCTGGCTTCCACCCAGGAGACAGCAAAATCCCGTGGGATTTAGTCCACGTAAGTGATCCTAGAGCCTGGCCATCCCTGCACCCAGCAGACCCCTGCCCTTGGGAGCCTTTTCCTGAAGGTCTGAGGACCCAAAATCACCCCCTTGAAGTCTTGCTGGAATACCAGCAAGAGCAGGAGCAGAGCTGGGCAGCGCTCAGCATCCCCTTGCTGAGGCTCTGGCCAGGCCATCAGCACTCAGGATCTGTGTGCAGCCTCCTGGTGGGTGTGAGCAAGGTGTGCCAGTGAGGACAGAAATGAAGTTGGACTCTCTGGAGTCACGTGCAGCCCATCCCCATCCAGAAAATTGTGGTCCCACGAGCCAGGACAGGCCTAGAGATGACAGGTTTTAGGTGAGGAGTTGGGATTTCAAGGCAGAAGTCAGAGGTTTGGTGCCGTTGGTGCAGCAGGTTGAGAGAACACTTGTCATGGGAGGGGCTGGCAGGGGCTTCTGACCCCTGTGCTCCGTTAACTGGTGGGGGGGGGGCGGGGTTGGAAAGCAGCTTCTCCTGTGGTTTGGTCAAAACTGCCTTTCCAGGATGTCCTTGCATAAAAATGTGCCCAACTCCTTCTTGGTTCCTTCTGCTGCAAGCTCTGAGTCTTGTTTGGCCTTTTTGGGGTGAGATTAAAGGGATTTTCCTCCTCCAGGGATGCTCTCCCATGGCACACTCTCAAGCGCTGCTATCGCACCCCTCACCCGCTTTCTGCCTCTCTTCAAATCTGTCCCTGCTGGGAAGTTTCAAACCGCAAATCCCTTTTTTTCCTCATTCTGCTGCAGGGTCCCCGTGGGGGCTGCAGGCTCAGGTGGCCCCAATTCCCCCGGGGTCCCCCGTGCAGGGACAAAAAGCCCCGGGTGCCGGTGGCTGTGTCCAGTGGCCGTGTCCCATGGCTGCGGCCCAGAGGGATGCTGAGAATGGCTCTTTGTTCCCTGTTTCTAATTGCTGGGCCCAGGCAGCTCGTTAAGGGCTCTGCCCTGTGCCCTCCAGTCCCTGCAGCCCTGGGACGTGCCGGGGCTCAGCCTTTGAGGGCAGGTTTTGGGGTGACACATGAAACAAGCTTGGGGTGAAGCTGCCAGCGTTGCTCATCTCTTTGCACAACCTGAGGGGGCTCAGAGGGTGCCCAGAAAGGCGCATGGCCAGAGCAGACATCCAGAGCCTGCCCTGTGAACGCTGCCACAGAGGAACAAACAGCTGGCAGAAATCTTGGGGTTTGGGAGCCAGGGATCACACCACATCCATGAGCGCTGACTCCGGGAAGCACTGGAGGACACAGAGTTTGCTCTGGGCCCGGAGCATCGCACAACCCCGCGGAGGGTTCAGGACCGGGGTCCTTCCCTTGGCACCCCGAGTGCCCTGGGCAGAGCCCAGCCCTTCGGAAAAGGCTTTGGGCTCTTTCATGGAGGGAGCTTGAATTTGCATTTGAAAACAGCGGAGGAGCTGCTGCTGCTGGGAGCACTGGCCGGGTGCTATCAATGGGAAACTGTTCCGTCTAACGCTCCCGGGGCCAAAAAATGTGAACTCTGCAGATTGCTGGCTCCGCTCACGGGCAGAATCGCTGGCTCCGATGTCGGCGCCCGGCGGCTCCGCTCCCGGCGATTAACGGAAGCCGCTTTTCCTTCGCTGCCAAAGTTTTGTGAAAGATGGGGTGGGTGGGGAGTGCTCGGGACGTGAAACGGAGGGGGGTGGATTCTGCTCTCTGGGAATGCTCTTGGTGCTCTCTGGTCCTTATCAGCCCAGCCATCAGTTTGCCTTTGCTTTGGGAGCTGAGCTGAGCCTGGGTGCACTCGTGGCACCTGAGACCCCCTTGTGTGAGCCTGCGGGGTCTTGTCCTTGTCCCAGTCCCAGTCCCAGGGTCTGTGTCCGTGTCCCAGTCCCACCGTGGATAACAAATTCTTTTTTGCCTCTTTTCCCCGGCTGTTTTCCACCATTCACCCTTTACGTCAGTGGGGTAACCCGTCCCCAGCACCCCGCACCCCATGGTGCCCATCCTTCATCCTTCCCTGCAGCTCCCATGGGTGCCCTCACTGGAGATGAGGCTTTTGAGTGCGGGCATCTCTCTGTATCTCCTTAAACCCTGCAGAAAATGAACCATCCCCAGTTCAGGTGGGGGGACAGCAGAGCAGGGGACACCCAGAAATGCTGGGAAGACAGCCAGGGATGCTGTGGGGGCATCCAAAGATGCTGTGGGGGCACACAGGAGCTACGGGGGCACCCAGGGATGCTGGGGGGGGCCACGCAGGGAGCTGGGATGAGCTGGCCACAGCAGCTTGTCTCAGTGTAGTGTGTGCACAAATAAAACCCTGGAGAGCCTGCAGTGAGCTGGAAATAATGGCATTACAAGCGCTTCCTCGCTTCTGTTTGGGCTGGATGAGGCTTTTCGGGGCCAGCTGAAGGGCCGCAGCACAGCGGAGTTTGCTCCTGGTTGGAGAGCACAGCTCTGGGAAGTGAGTGGGAAAGGACACGGGGGCTTGGCAGCGGAGCTCAGAGGTAGGGACAAGGTCCTCACCTCCACCCTGGCGTCCGTGTGCTCACCAGCTCCCCAAGGTTTGCCCCCCCAGAACATGCCCTGCTTGGAAAAGCCCTGCTGTCACCTGCCACATCCCAGCGTGGGCAGGAAGGATCTCCTGGGCAGAAAGCCGAGGGAGTGTGGTGGGGGGAAACAGGCAAATGGTGAAAGCTGTGTATTTTCATCTTTCCTTTCTTTCTCCGTTTCCCAGGAGAGGCGTGAGGGCTCGCCATGCCGCTGGTGAAGAGGAACATCGAGCCCCGGCACCTGTGCCGGGGGGCCCTTCCTGATGGGGTGACGAGTGAGCTGGAATGTGTCACCAACAGCACCCTGGCTGCCATCATCAAGCAGCTGGGCAGCCTCAGTAAGTCATGGCACAGCAACCCTGGCGTGGAACAGCACTGGGATGGCACTGGGATGCTGGTGGGATGTCATCGTCACTTCCACCAGTTGCAAACACAGAGGAGCAGGGGCTGTGTGAGAGCCGTGTGGGCTGCAGCCACTCCTAATTCAGTGGGAATTATTCAGCTGATTGAAAACAGGAGGATGCTCAGGGCCAAGCTCAGCTTGGGGACTTGGTGATGTTTTAAGAGCCATTTTCCTCCCACAGCTGGTCTGTGCGGTGGAAAGCCTTCAGGAGCCCCTTGCTTCTCTGCTTGGCCAGAAATAGGAAGGTCAGGTGAAGATTTAAAATACTCCAAGCTGTTCTTTTTAAAGTTAGAGCTTTTTGAGGAAGAGAGGATTCTATCAAAGGTCTAAATCCTCAGCTGTCTTCCTGCCCTGGGACTGATCTCTGCAGAAAAGGGGCAGAGGAGAGCACTGCACACACCAGTGTGAAGGTTTAATGGGGGCAACCTATTTCATGCTGAATATCCACTTCAAATAGAGAGAGAAGCTATTCAGGGCTCCCCCTCTTTTACACCCCTCCAGAAGTAGATTCTTCTCTAAAATACTCCCAGAAAAATAAACCCAGTGGTTTAGGGAGCTGCTGGAAGTGCAGTGGCTCACATGAGCGGCACCCACGTGTGCTCAGGTCGTGGCTTCCTAGTCCAGGGAAAAGGGAATCAAATACGACCGAGCTGGTGAATGGACTGAGGAGATTTTAAAAGTGCCTTGATTTTGATATGTGGGTTTGGAGGAAATCCTGAGGATCTGAGGTGCTGGGATGAGCTGGGGTGGGTGCTGGGATGGGATAGGGGCCGGGCTAGAATGGGATGGGTGCTGTAGCCTCCAGGTATCAGCAATGCTCTGCCAGACACCTCGCTCAGCTCCATGATAGGAATAACCCTAATAAATAAGCTAAATAACCCTAAATAAATAACCCTGAATAAATAACCCTAAATAAATAAGCTGTTGTAGGGAAGCACCAAGCGATGCAGGAAAATAACTGATGAAGTGAAACAAATTGTGGATTCTCCCTGCTGTGGCCCTGTCCCCACTGCCCTGCTCTTGGCTTTCCACCTGGGCTGAATTTCCCCGGGTCATGTTGTGTGATGGTCTTTTTTTTGGCTCATCTGTCCTGGTGGATCCAGGGGCTTTTTGGGGCACCGTGAATGTTCTGTGCCCCTGTGGGTACCGCTCTCACTGGAAAGGGCGCTCGTTTGGGCTCCCCTGCCTCCTTGCAGCGCTTTGGGAGAGGATGAGGCTCAACTCCTAAAAAATCCAGGCTGGGAGAGCACCCCATGGAGCCAGTGGGGAGGTGGGTGGTCCAGGGGCTGGGCTGAGCTGGGCCTGTCACCTGCTGCGGTGACGGGCGCGTTGTCCCCTGCCAGGCAGGCACGCGGAGGACATCTTCGGAGAGCTGTTCAACGAAGCCAACAGCTTCTACATGCGGATGAACTCGCTGCAGGAGAGGGTGGACCTGCTGGTCATCAAGGTGACGCAGCTGGACTCCACCGTGGAGGAAGGTGAGGGGCCGGGGCTGTTTTGGGGTGATGTCCAGATGCGTTCTCGGGACCGGACCCCCGCCATGCCTTGCTCGGCGGGCTGAGGCCACCCCTGCATCCCTCGTCCTTCCTGTGCCCCCAGTTTCGCTGCAGGACATCAACATGAGGAAAGCCTTCAAGAGCTCCACAGTGCAGAACCAGCAGGTCGTGTCCCGCAACTCCATCCCCAACCCGGTGATGGAGATGTACCAGCGCTGCGACAAACCCCCGCCGCTCAACATCCTCACGCCCTACAGGTACGGGGCACGGCGCTCCCTGGGGGCACCAAAGGGGGTCCTTTTCAGGACAAGCATCGGGTGTGCCCCTCATTTGCAGCTGGATTTCTCCAGCTGCTGTGCTGCCACCCCCACTGCATGGGGTGCTTGGAATGCGTGCCCGCACGCTGTGGGTGGTGACCGCGGTGATGGACGTGTTTGTGGCGGGGCAGCAGCTCATGGTCATGATCGTACCGAAGCCCTTGGGCCAGGGAACAGGGGGGTCTTCTCCTGTGGCTGGTAACCCTCTCTCTCCTCCCTTCCCAACCCCCAGGGATGACAAGAAGGACGGCCTCAAATTCTACACCGACCCCTCCTACTTCTTCAACTTATGGAAGGAGAAGATGCTGCAGGCGACAGAAGACAAGAGAAAGGAGAAGCGCAGGCAGAAGGTGGGTGGGGGGCAGGTGGGGGACACAGGGGGCTGGAGCTGGGGGTGCTCGGGACCTGGGGACAGTCACCTCCTGGTGCATCCTGCGTGCTCCCCTCCCCTGCGCTGGGTGCATCTCACGGGGCTGGGTGATTCTCTCCTGGTCCTCCTGGGCTGGAGGTGGAGCCATGGCTTCGTGTTCCCGCAGGAGCAGCGGCTGGTGGAGGACTCCACCCGGGAGGTGAAGAAAGTGAGGAAAGCCCGCAACCGGCGCCTGGAGTGGAACATGATGGCGTATGATAAAGAGTTCCGGCCGGATAACAGGTTCTCACCATCCCCCTATCACATGGCGTCATCGGAAGGATCACTGTCCCCAGATAATAGGCAGGTTCTACCTCCTACACCTTCAGCTCACGGCTCTCCTTTGCTTTGCTCTCCCTCTCCGTCGTTGCGAGGACGTGTTGCCCACAGCAGGGTCGGGGTGCTCAGCCGTAAGCCTGTGGTAGCTTCATGGATAGCTGGTGTCCCCAGGGTGTCATCCTGGACCTCAGGAGCAGCCTTGGCTTTGGGATAAAACCGGAGCACTTTCTGTTTCGCAGCTAAGGGAAGAGAGTGGTTCAGCTCTGTTGTGTCCTCCTCCCCTGTGCTATCACTCTGCTGCCTCGTACATCGATATTTCTGTGGCCTTTTCTTGTTTTGTTGTCTCAACCCCAAAATACTCCCAAACCCACACCCCCCGAGCTCCCTCCCAGGAGTACAACAGTCGGGTTTTCCTGTGCTGCAGATCCTACGCGTCGGACGCTGCCGACCACTCGTACCCGGCCAGCCCCAACCACCCCGCGCAGCTGCTGGCCCCGGCGTCCCACCTGGCCCCGGCGGAGCACAAGGAGGGGGTGCTGGCGGCCACCAACCCCCCGGAGCACGTGTTCCGGCCGGCCGCGGGCAGCCGGCAGAACAGCCTGACCCGCCTGCAGCAGCCCCACGCGCCGCCGCCCCCCGAGGCCGTCCTCAACGGGCCCAGACCCCACCTAGTCAAGGATTACGGGTAGGGCTTCAGCCTGCTCGCCGGTGGAGGGGTGTCCGAGGGAAGGGAGGCTCGGTGGGGGTCTGATCCCTCATTTCTGGGCTGATGGAGCAGGGAGAGCCCTCTTCTGCAGCTTTCATGGTCCAGAATTGCCAGTGAGACTCAAGGCCAAATCAGTCAGGAGCGCTTTGGGGGTAACATCATGGTCATCCCAGAAAAGGGGGCGGGGTGGATGGAGGGTTTTACCCTGGGGTGTTGCCTGCCTTTCACCATCACATGGCCCATAGCCCATCCCACCTCCCTGACCCTGGGACGGAGCTTTCATGGGGGTTCAGAGCAAATCAAGCCAGAGAGGAGCCATTTGGGTGCTGGGATGGGTAATGGGTGCCATCCTTCAGTCAGCAGTGCCCTGGCAGCCAGGAGGGCCAGCTGTGCCCTGGAGAGCGTCAGGCCCAGCGTCACTGGCTGGGCCAACGGGGGGGATTGTCCCGCTCTGCTCAGTGCTGAGGCAGCCTCACCTTGAATATTGGGGGCAGTTTTGGGTACCACAACATAAAAAAGACATGAAGGTATTAGAGAGTGTCCAGAGGAGGCCATGAAGATGGCGAAAGACCTTGAGGAGAAGCCATGTGAGGAGCGGCTGAGGGCATTTGGCGTATTTAGCTGGAGAAGAGGAGACTGAGGGGAGACCTCATTGCAGCCTGCAAATTCCTGAGGGGATGCAGAGGAGCAGATGCTGACCTCTTGTTTGTGGTGACCAGTGACTTGACCCAAGGGAATGGCCTGAAGTTGTGCCAGGGGAGGGTTGGGTTGGATATCAGGATATCCCTTCTTCCCCCAGAGGGTGCTGGGCACTGCCCAGGCTCCCCAGGGAATGGGCACGGCCCCGAGGCTGCCAGAGCTCCAGGAGCGTTTGGGCACCGCTCTCAGGGACAGGGTGGGGTTGTTGGAGATGGTCCTGAGCAGGGCCCGGAGTTGGACTGGATGATCCCCGCGGGTCCGTTCCAACTCAGCACATCCCGTGACTCCGTGATTCTCGTGGCACTGACCCCTCTGCCCCCCGTTGCAGCCCGCAGCCGGTGCCCATGGCCGAGTACTTCGTGCCGCCGGCCCCGCCGCCGCCGCCGCCCGTCATCCCG
>VZTA01006284.1:339724-356995 GCA_013398855.1 Mohoua ochrocephala | reverse complement strand
CGCCGCCACCGCCGCCCGGGCCCCCGGCCGTGTCCGCCTCGCCAGCGCACTCCGCCTCGCCGCCTGCCCCCGCCGTGGAGCCGCGGAAGCCGCAGATCCCGCTGATGCCCATGAGCGACGCCCGGAGCGACCTGCTGGCAGCCATCCGCAGGGGTGAGCGCGGGGGGGCCGTGGCAAAGCGGGGTTGGGTGGCACTGGCTACACCGAGGGCAAGACGAGCCTGTGGTGGCCAGGTGATGGGTGAGGATGGTGGGACCTTGAGGGGGGAATAAGCGCAGCGTAGAGGTGGGGGTAGTTGGAGGTGGAATGAAGCCCCGTGGATTGCTGGCACGTGGCTTCCTCCCAGGCTGTAGTGGATGATGTGCTCCAAGGTTGCTCATGTTTCCCTTTCCGGCCAATCTTCAGGTCAAATGGTAAATTTAACCTTCCGGAAGGTTCCGCATCTTCAGGCCGAGTGGAAGCAGAGGAGGAGCTTTATTTATGATACAGCTTTGTAATCACACACTTTCATGAAATCCTAGAATGGTCTAGGTTGGAAGGGACCTTAAAGCTCATCCCATTCCACTCCCTGCCATGGGTGGGACACCTTCCACTGTCCCAGGCTGCTCCAAGCCCCGTCCAACCTGGCCTGGGACACTGCCAGGGATCCAGGGGCAGCCACAGCTGCTCTGGGCACCCTGTGCCAGGGCCTCCCCACCCTCCCAGGGAGGAATTTCTTCCTGACATCCAATCTAAGCCTGCTCTCTCTCAGTTTAAAGCCACTCCCCCTTGTCCTACCAATCCTATCCTATTATCCCATATAACTTTATAATCACCAGGGTAGCAGCCCTCTCGTCTCAGCCAATACTTTATAACTGGAGGGACGCTGCACATTGGGTGCACTCATGGGTTGCCCCTAAAGCCTTCCCCCATTTTCCCGTAGGAATCCAACTCCGGAAAGTCCAGGAGCAGTGGGAACAAGAGGCCAAAAAAGAGCCCGTGGGCAATGACGTGGCGACGATCTTGTCGCGCCGGATCGCGGTGGAGTACAGCGAGTCCGACGACGACTCCGAGCTGGACGATAACGAGTGGTCGGACTGAGGGGCCCCGGGCTGGGCTGGGGGGAGCTCCCGGCTCCGTTCCAGGTGTGTATAGGCGCCTTCCCCAACGTCGCTGCCGGCGGGCGCGGGTGGCCCCGCTCGGTCAGGAGCTTTGCTTTTACACTATGTCAAAAACCCTTCGGGCAGCAGCAGCAGCAGCAGCACTGGTAGGATACACCTCGGAGGCAGTGAGACCAGAAATTAGCAGCACCTTCACAGTTAATGACTTCCAAAATTCTCTGAAGGCAGGTTAACAGGATTACTCCAGATTTACACCTGGAGCGAGACCGGAGACTGGCCCTGAGTGTGCTTTGCGAGAGAAGGGAGCCCCAGAGGCAGCAGTGCTTTTTCAGCTAAATGTTAATTGTGGTAACGAGAAGCTCCTGGAGAAGAAGCCTTGTTTGCACAGCTGGTGCCACCACGGGAGCGCAGGGGTGGCCATGTGGGCTTGGGGACACTCTGCTGCCGGTGGTTTTGGGGTCAGGCAGCTCCAAAGGCTGCGTGTGGGCAGGAGCCTCCTTCCCTACAGAGCGACATGCCACGTTTAGTAGCAGTTACACCACTGTGTTGTTGCTCCCTGGAGAATCATGGAATGGTTTGGGTTGGAAGGCACCTTTAAAGCCCATCTAGTCCAGCTAGAACTGGGACACCTTCCACTAGACCAGGTGGCGTGAGCAGGCCGAGGTGCTGGTGACCTGAGCCTGTATCCACCCTTGGAGCTGGTTTTCCGGGAGCAAAGGGGGAAGGCAAGGCTCGTGTGGCTGGCAGGGAGACACGGCCTTGTCTAGGCTTGTCTCACCTTTTCCAGCGGGGGAGTAGAGGTGTCCAGGGAGCTTCCCCAAGCCCAGCTCTCCTTGGCCTTAGCGTGACACCGTTTCAGTGTTATTTGAGAAAAAGTGAATCAGACAATCTGCTGCTTTCAGGTAAACTCTCAACTTGCACTTTGCAGCCCTACAAACTGTGCCTGTACAATTGAGATCAGCTCAGAGCCAGGCACTGATTCCCCCTACCTGATCCTGCTCTGTCCCCTGTCCCACAGCTGGGCACTGATGGAGGAGCTGGGTAACCAGGCCCCTATGACAGCCCTGAAAATGCCTGTTTTCCCATCAAAACAGAGCAGGATTCACGGAAGACTTTTCACAGAACGAAGGGAGGAGGCACAGGAAGGCAGAGCAAAGGGGTGGGGAATACTGGAAATATCCCAGGCAGGTGTGAAAACCTGCAGAGAGCTGGGAGAGGTTCCCCAGCTGTGGAAAATGGGCCAAGACCAGCCATGGATTTACCAATGTGGTGTCCCCAGGCCCTCTTTTGTGTTCCCCTGTATCACGAGTTCCCGAATGGGGAAAGCCTGGGCTCTGTGCCCAATTCTCTGCCTCTCCCAGTAGCCCTGTAGGTGATGGTGACTACAGCAGTAGTTTGACTATTTAGAAGCAGCCAGACCTGTAAAAGAGGTTGGAGGATGAGGCTGAGACCCAAATGCTGATCCTTAAATTCACAAAATCCTAGAATGGTTTGGGACCTTAAAGCCCATCTCATTCCAACCCCCCTGCCGAGGGCAGGGACACCTTCCACTAGGCCAGGTTGCTGCTTTCCTGGGAAATGCTGGCGTTGAGCAATGTCCCAACATCTGCACATTTGCCCCCAGTGACAAACCCTTCACGGCCAGATGTGGTGAATCCTCTGCCCAGCTGCTGGGAAATGCCCCCCAGGAGCTCTCCCTTCTCTTGAGTGGCACAAAGTGGTCTCTTGTCCCTTGGATGTGACACCTTCCACACCTCCACACCTGGGCTGGGAGCTGTGGTGCCGAGTGAGCTTGAGCAGAGGGGCAGAATGGATTTGGGATGTGGGAGAGGGCGAGGCAAGAAGCAGCATGGAATAGCTCATCTGCAAAACCCAAGGAGCAGGAGTGACCAGAGGAGGCAGGGAGACACAGTGCCCTACAGGTGGCCAGGAAATTCCTGGTGCTCACAGAGAGCCCTCGGTTCTGATGTTGACCCTCTGAGATGCGGGGAAACGGCTGCAAGAGCTTTTTTCCAAAGGCTGGCCGAGACAGAGAGCCCCTGCAATGCCCAGGACATGCTTTCCTCGGGAAGGCAGCTGGGGTTTGGCCTGGAGCAGGTTCAGAAGGAAGCGGTGTAAAAATTGAGGGCAACATTTAAGGTGGTGTTTCTGGTGGAGCGCTGTTAATACAGATACAATCACAAAACTGTTTGTAAGCGAAGAGAAATTTGGTTTATTTAGGTAATTTAGAAAGATTAATGGCCCTTTGTGAGAGAAAGAAAATAGCAGGGACTGGTGGAGCTGCTCTTACCTGTGACAGAGGTCGAGGGGCTGCAGAGTCACTGTGGGGACCCAGCAGAGCTGAGGAGTCCCGCTGGCCCCAGGAAAGGGCTCAGGGACACACGGGACCGGCTCATCCCTTGGCTCTGTGACTGTCCCAGTTCTGCAAAGCTGAGCCAGTCCTGGTGGGAACTGGAGAGCAGCCCAGTGCCCCTAAAAGATCAAGTCCCTTCTTTTCACGCACCAGTTGCTTTGTGCGTGTCACATGGGACCGTGGTAATTGGGGCAGGACTCCGTTGGTGTGTGGCAGGTCAGGGCTGTCCCTGGAGCCTCCCACTGCCCTGTCCCCTCACTGTGCTGTGCTGGGCCTGGCAGCTGTCAGTCAACCCCGCTGCTGCCACGGTGGATGCCACTGACAATCGTAGGAGGGTTGGAAGGGACCCTAAAGGTCATTTTAGGTCACTCAGGCCTTGCCTGCCCTGCGCACAGGCCACACCTGCAGAGCAGATGCACGGCTGGCAGCCCCAGGGGGGGCAGGAAAGGCTCACCCCCATTTCCTCACGCCTTTATGTTCTTACACCGTGTCCCCATCGGGCATCCCAGCAATGCCAGCACATCCTCACCCATCCTATTCTGCTGAAGGAAATCCCCTGCTAACACAAACCCGTTTGACATTCTCAGCTCCAAAGCGAGCCAGCAGCACCATGACCTCCCAGAACTGCCCGCTGGTTGGAAACACCACGATCCTCCTCTTCCAGGGATCAGAACTGCCATGGAAACCCTTGAGCTGCCTTGGCAGCAGGGTTGGGATCCCCCATCCGCATCCCAGAGAGGAGCTGGTGGAGATGTAACCTCAGGCTGGGTTTGGACACCCATTTCTGGTCTGACCATGGCACACCTGGCTCTTCCCAGCTCTCCTAAGAGCACCACAAGGCAGGCAAGCACCGGGAATAGTTCAGGTGGGAATAGACCTCCAGGGGCACCAAGCTGGAGCACCAATGCCACGTGGTGGCACTGAGAGCCCCAGTCCCATCACAGCCATTCCACCCTCAGTGCCTTCACTTGAGGGACTCGGCCACGCTTGGCCACCTTTATTTGAGGCAGATTCACCTGGTTTTTGCTCAGGTGACCTTTGAAATCCAACAGAAGTGACACCAATTCCTTGGCTGCCCTGGGCTGGTGCTGCTGGGATTGTGCCACGCTAATTAACACTGTCTGTCTGCCCCACATGCTGCACACTCGGTGTTTTGTACGGCTGTGCCTATTTCTGTACATTCTCCCCAAAGTAGGCCAGGCTGTGTTACACAACCTGAAATGCTCAAATCCTCGTGTGGGCTGATATAAAAGTGAATATTTAAATATTTTATCTAGCTTGGCAGACATTAAAAAATACAATCCAGGTCACAGATGATTGAATTTCTCCTCTCTCAAGAGTACCAGAATTGGGCTGAGGAGTTTCTCCTGTACATTAAGGTATCGTGTTCCCTGTTAAAATATAGCAGTGGCATTTCATTGCCAGCGGATGATCACGGAGTGCCAAACATTTAATGAGCCCAACCGATCTCCCGAGAGTTCCTCTTTCCATTTTATCTGCTTCCCCCTACTTGCCAATTTATGGGCATAGATTAAAAATAATAAATATGACTGTCAACAGAGGGGGGGAAAAATATCCTGTGTGCATACAAATGGATCGGGCTGGAGTCAGTGGAATGGCAAATGAGCCATGTTGGTTCTGCTTGGAGGTATTAATGCAGGGCTGTCGTCCTCGAGCTCCGTCAGGAACCTCTTGGACATCCCAGGTTCGTCTGAAAAGGGGCATCACGGGGACCACTGCATGCCTGTGAAGCTACACCAGGTGTGAAGGCTGGTCCTGCTCAGGTTTCTGAAAGTTGGTGGAAGTCCTGCGGTGTTCACTCCTGGCATTGCACTCAGTGTCTCCCTGACTGAGAGTGACCACTGGGGCTGGCTGGTGGTGCTGGTGGCTCTTAGAGGGTCGGTGTCCTGAAGGAAAAATGGATTGGGCACTTTCCAATTTCTAATTTTCCACCCTGGGAAGAGACCTAGAGAGGAGCAACCATCCCATCCCCCGAGAGCTCCTGCTTTTGCAGCTGTTTCATCTTGGGAAGGTTTTACTCCAGTGACAAACTTAAGGCTGAACTTGGCTTCTTCAGAGAGCTCTTTCCACAGAAGAGCCCTCAAATTTCCTCCCAGCAACTTTTCCATCTCTCTCTCCCTTTCCAGACACCCAACAGCCTGAACAGAAGCTTTGCAGACTCCCCTGAGCCTGAATTAACACCTCAGCTTTAACGATAAGTGGAAGTTTTGCTTGGAGGGAGGCAGGTTGTAGCAATGGGCCGCTGACAAGGGGAGCACAGGCTGTTCCTTTCACCGAGATTCCTGTTTTTCCTGTAGTAGTAGTTATTTAGGGGTAAGGTTTTCTCAGCTGGAATGTCACTTTACAGATTAAAAAAAAAATAAAATAAATAAAAGTAAGGGCAAGGAGTCTGTCCTGAGGAGTTTACAGTCTACAGCAAAGACCATGTAACCTGCACTGCACTTTAGAAGCCTCAAACGCTCACTCACCCATGAATTTACCCTCAACTGGGCAGCAGCACCTTGAGGACTGTTGTCCCTTCCTTAGGTGACCCCTGACCAGCGCCACAACCGCGTTCCCCCGCTGGCCACGGCTGCGGGGCTCTCCTGCCCCTCCACTCCCCCACGCAGAAGTGCCTGAGCAAAGTCCAGGAGAGCCAAGCCACGCTGGGTTTGTCCCTGAACGGGTCCCTGTGCCCTCGGGGTGGGCCTTTCCCAGCCCCCACACGGCCGGGCTCTCTGGGATGACCATGGATGGGGTGGGAGCCGTGCCTGGAAGCAGCACAGCAGCCACCTGGTGACCCTTAGGGCTGCCACCAGTCCATGTGACAGCCTCTGGAAAATGTCCCCTTTCAGTTACTTAAAACCCAAACCTAGACTTTGAAGTGATTCAATCTTTTTGAGAATCAAAGAGAGGGGTTTTTTGGTGTGAATCTGATCTTTCTTGGACAAATCCCACGTTTTCTAGGCTCACTCTCTCAAGCTCCACCTTCTCTGGGTGAAAATTGTGCCTATATTTTGCTGGTGAAGGGAATAAAAAAACCAAACCAAGCCCTACAGTTGAGAACTTCAGGGAGGAGGCGTTTGCCCCCTCAGAGCCGTGCCCACAGGCAGGGTGGGAGGAGGACAGTAGGATGTCCCCAAGAGAGGACACGATCCTGGCGGTGTCACCAGGCTGAGGCAGAGCCTGCAGCAAGGGATGGGCTCTTGCTGAGGGAAACCCCCAGGCAGGAGCTGGATGGAAAATGCTCGGCCAGGTGTCCCCTGAAGGCAGAGCTGGTGTGACATTACCCAAACCGATGTCTGAATAACGGACTGACAGGACCCTGGGGCCACGGATGTCACCACTGATGCTTCACCCTCCCGTGGGCATCTCCCAGCAGGGATCTTCCCACAGGTGCCACCTTCCAGAGGTGCCTGTAACCTCTCACTCCTCCCAGGAACAGGGTTAAACCTCTCGCTGGTCCTTGTGAGCCCAAGTGTGTGTGAAAGGAGCCTTTCCCTGCCCACTTTTCCCACGGTGGCAATGCCAGGGGACTGGGCTGGCCCGGGGGGATTTTCAGCTCAGTGGTAATTCCAGCACTTGGTTCTGTGTAAGGTTAAGAGTGCAGAGAGGAGAAAATAAGGCAGAAAGAAACCAGCCCAGCATTTTAGGTTGGGCATGCTCATAGCAGCCTGCACGGGGGAAACCTCAGTCGGGTCAAACCCTGTGCAAAGCCACAAAGGGCAGCGAGGGGAGTAAATCTGTTCTCCAGGTCAGCGTGGGATTGAGCTGTGGCAGAAAGGAGCTGAGTCACGTCTCAGGGAAAGCTGTCTCGAGGTGAGGATGGAGAAACTCAGGTCACAGAGGCTCTGCCATGGGAGGGCTTTGAGAAGCCAGGGAGACGCTCGTGACCTCGCGTGCAGCCAGGGAGTGGTGGAGGTGCCCACAGGGCATTTCTGGCGTGTTTGTAGCTCTGCCTCACCCCCTCCTTGGGGGTCTGTCCCGGTGGGTTACAGCCCCAAAGCATCCCCCAGCAGCCAGGGCAGCTGCTTGTGCTCCCTCTTGGTTTTGGTGTTGACCCTGAAGCACAGTAAAGATAAAACGTGCTGCAGAACGAACACCTGAGGGGGAAGGATGTGAACTCAGGGCTGTTGCTGCTGCATTTCAAGAGTTAAAAGGCAGCAGCTCCTCTGGGCCATTCACGGTGCACAGGCTGTCGTGAGTAAACCATTAAGGTGGACAAGTTAAAACTGACCCTTTGATTTGGGGCAGCTCAGTTGAGAAATCTAAAAATAAAATTTAAAAAAAAATCTAAAAATAAACAAACAAAAAAACCCCCCCCCACCCACAAAACGAAAAAGCAAACAAGCAACTCACACGTGATTTCCAGAAGGATAAACTGTAACCTTTCCTCCCCTCAGACCTCGAGGGAAGGTCAGACACAGCAACACTTCCCAGGCAGTCAGCAACAGAATGGAGCAGGTGCCACCAGAACCACTTCCAAAAAACAGTTCCTGGGAAACTGGTGCTTAAGGAAAAGCAATAAGCACATCACCCCCAGTGCAGCAAGGAGAGGGTCTCCTGCCTCTCTGCGAGGTGCTTTTGTCCCTGGAGGTCCCTCCCCATTGATTTTCACCTCTTCCCGGTGCTGGTGCAAGCCCGATGCCTCAGCTGGGAGCGCTGCCTCCATGGAAAATCACTTCTTGCCATGGAAAAACCATAGAAATCTTGTGTTAGAAAGGAAGAGGACTTGGAAGAGGAGTCAGGGACATTCCTGTGGTGCCCGTGGAGAGCTGGTGATTTCCTGCTGGCAGCAGGAGCAGCTTTGGCAGAGCCCGGCCAGGTCTCCAAAAATCGTGGTCATGAGCATCAACACCCCCATCACTGCCCTCCCTCCAAATTCAATTTTACACGGAGATGTTTCAGCTCTAGCTGTGGTTCTGGCCAGTTTTCGAATCAGGCTGGGCTTTGTGGTGGTTTTTGTCTTGGGTCAGAGCAGATCGGGAAAAGAAAGCAAATCACAGAATCCCAGAACTGTTTGGATTTCCAGTCTGGTTTCCACCCCCTGCCGTGGGCAGGGACACCTTCCATGAGCCCAGCTTTGCCCCAAGTCCCACCCAACCTGCTCAAACCCCCACCAATAAAAAAATCCCCTTTTTCTTCAAAATGCATTTTTAGGACATTTTGGGGCTGATTGGCTCCTCACCTTAACAGACTTCCTTCATTTTGGGGCTGCCTGACTCGTTGGGGGGGTCTGAAGCAGGGTGTCCCCAGCAGGAGTTTGGGGTGATGCTGAGCTGTGCGGGCACATTCCTGCCCTCTGCTTTCAGAGGTCACACGAAGGGCTTGGATCCAGCGTTGGATCCTGCTGGGAACACCACGGGGCCAGGGCAGCTCCTCATGACTCAAGTGCCTTTCCTGGAGGAGCCTCTGGCGTGGCCGGGGAGCTGCCCGGGGTGGGTGGTGTTGCTGTGCTGGGAATGGGCAGAGCTCACCTGGGGTGGAAACCTGGAGCTGCCCAGACCCCACGGGATCCTCTGGGATTCCTCCTTCCGCAGGAGTGGCTTGGGGAGCAGTTTTCACTCCGATCTTGGCCAGCCCGAGGAAACCTGCTCCGGCAACCTGGGGGCACAGGGCAGGACTGCGCCTCTGGCATGGGGACAGTCCCCAGAGGCCATGGGAGGTGTGTGGGGAGGGGACAAACCCTGTCACTGCTTTGCTGTGGGACTTGCACGTGCGGTGGGTTGCTGTTGTCATCGGGCAAGCATTCAGGAGAGCCTTCCTCCTCCTCCTCCTCCTCCTCCTCCTGCTGCTGCCGCTGTCCCAGCCCAGGGCTGCGGGGACAATGCCAGCTGCTGCAGCAGGACAGGAGCCACCTCGTTCCAGTTTCCCATCCCCTTGTGAGCGAGTAGGAGCACAAACACCTCCGGGTGAGGCCAGGTGCTGTAGGAGAGTTATTTTGGGGGGAATTGAAGGCAGGTGAGGATCACCTTCTGTGCCCTGCGGATCAAAGCACCTCAGACCCCCCAAACCTCCTCTGCACTACCCAAACTGAGCTCAGGAGACCTCCTGGAGCACTGGGGCACCAATTCTCCCAAGACAGAGAATCAGTGAGCAGCCAGTTCCAGATGGGCATTTTCAAAGCAGTTTTCTCCCCTTTTGGCACCAACTGATCACACGCAGAGCCCGGAGCCAGGGCTGGGGCTGCTTTTTGTGGAGGTTGGCTCCAGCTCTTTGTGCTGGGGTGGCACGGAGGGGACAGGGACACCTCAGCATCGGTGGGGCTGCCCCAATGCTCCTGGAAAAGGCTCATTTTTTTAATCCCAGCAGAAGAATGACTGTATCTCCTTAGATTTGCTGCCTGGTAGAAGGAGCTGATGGGAGACAGGCACCTTCCCAAGGGAGGGCGGCCCATTCCAGGCCGTGAGTGATTCCCGCTATCACAAAGCCGAGGTTAACGAAGGAGATGCTCACTGTCCGGTGGGGTCTTTAACCATGTGCACTTAGTCAGTAGGTGAGTAGATGTTGCTGCCCGTCTCTATCTCCCCTACCCAGTTGCTACGTGTGAACAAGTGTATTTCTCCCCAGTGTTGTGGGTTCTGCCTGTGGTGACACGAGGACGGAAAGGTAGGGACGACGTCGGTCGCAGCTCGAGCTTCCTTCTGTACAGGGTAGAGAGGAAACCTGGAGCGATCCGAGGCACCGCTTGTAACTACATTTGTTCAAGAAATGTCATCTTAACCCCAAACTGTTGACACTTTATGCATGTGCTAATTAAATTTAAAATAAAAAAAAAATTTAAAAAAAAAAGGGAAAAAAAAATTAATAAAGATTTTAAGAGGTTACAGTAGATTCGGGTTTGGCTTTTTGTCTGCTTGTCCTTTGCTGCGAGTTAATCAGCTCTGTGATGTTCCCTCCTCTGTTAGAGGCCGGGGCACAGAAGGAGCAGCAGGAAGCTGTGATCTCTCTAAAACCCTTCATTTGGGGAATCAAACCCTCAAAGATCAGTTAATTCCCGAGGGTATTTAATCCCTGACTGCCTGGGTGAGCAGAGGGCAGAGGCTGGTTTGCTGGTGGGAAAGCTTTGTCTGCGCTTGGAGGCTCCGAGCAGCAGGAGCTGTTCATTCCCAACCCCTCCGTGTCTCCAGCAGTTCTCGTCCTCATCCAGCTCCTCCTGATCCCAGAGGAAACCCAGACCCCAGGTGAGGGAAAGCAGAGACCTGTTCTGGACTCTGAAATAAAAACACACACACACAGAGCATGGCACATACCTGGGACAGGAGCCCAGATCTTCAAAGGTTTTAATTTTACCCCCCCCTCCCCTATTTTTGGATATCCTCTTGACAAATCACTTTAACAGTTTTATTTACAGTAATAAAAATAAATTACTCTTACAGATGAATGTATAATATTATACACAATAGAGATACAGTGCAATAACAGCATTGATTTGTTTTCACTCGGTCATAAAGTGCATCGAAGGGGCTTGATTTAACCGTAATTGAATGGTAACTGTACATTTTCCTTTGAGATCAACTTTCCCAGTCAAGTTAAAAGGCTCGTGACAACACTGACAGCAAAACAAGGCGCTGTCCTGATTGCTGTGGAATGGCCTCGTTCCTGGGGGATCAGGTAGGATGGGAGGCAGGGAATGGGGGTGATTGATTCCCATCCTGTCCGTCTGTGCTGCCGACAGCGACTCCAGAAGCCTGGCCAGCGTGAGCTGGGGTTCAGAGCCCCCAGGAGGGTGAGCACAGAGCAGGCTCTGGCTCTGGGGGAGTTTCCTGCTGGGCTTTGCCACCAGAAACTCATCCCTGCCTCCAGGTTGGAGGATTCCCTTTGCAGGGAGGATGCTCTTTATCCCGGGGGCTGGTGTGCTCTGACCCGCTCCCAGGGGACATCAGACACCGGCCCAGTCCTTGTCCCTGTGGGGCAGAGGAAAGGCAAGGCAGAGCCCAGGGCTGCAGCCAGCACTGCCCCCATCCTCAGCCAGGCGCTGCCCAGTTGGAAAAAGAGCTTTTCCCGGAACGAGCCAGCTGTTTTCCAGCTCCCAGAGCCCGCAGTAAGGCCATAAACCTGCGCCTGTGGTTTCAGCAGGCAGGGACACAATGTGCTGTCAGACATCCAGCGCCCTGCCCGCTGCAGCGTCCTCGCGTTGGGAAGGGATAACCTTGGAACGGACAGAGCTGCACCTGGCATCGAGCGGATCTGTGAAGGCAACTGCTACCCTTGGAGCTGGAGACCATTTATTCCCATCCCTCGGAGGCAGGGACTAAAGAGCTCCGGACCACCTGTCTGACTCGGGTCTTCTCTGCCGAAAACCCCATTTTCTCTCTGTAATGCTCTGTATTGCAGGGTTTCCCAGTGGGTTAGGAAAGCTCCATTCCCGGGGTTGCAGGGACAGCGGGAAGGGCGGTCTAGGGGGGGATCTCGCAGTGGGCAGCTGCACTGACAACAGAAGAGGTACAAATGGTCCAAGTGAAGCTGCCTCACCTCGCCACGAGGGAAGGTTGAGCATGAACGAGAAGGAATTACAAGGAAATACCATGTGCATTCAACAATTACTCCTGACAATTAGAAGTGATTAATTCATCGTTAACGACGACATGAGTCTCGATGCTGGTCAGGACACACCAATACAAGTGAGTAACAATGGCTTTTTAAAAGGTCTCCCCGCCCCAGATTTGATGCTTCTACAAGAAAGAGGTACTTCATCACCTAATGAGAACAGGAATGGTTTCTTGGGGGTTCACTCGAGGTTCAATTAAAACTCTCTGATATGAACAAACCGGGGCTGCCACATCAGGACTGAGACCCTGGAGATCTTTGCTGCTGGTTCCTGACACGAAGTTGGCTAAAGAGAGACATTTTCACTGCTCAAAGTCCCAAACTGACCAAAATGGAAAAAAAACCAACCCAACAAAATAAAACTAAGCAGCTTTGTTGGTAGAGTCTGTACATTTTAATAGGGGGAGTTTTGTGGGTTTGTTTTTTGAATTTCTCATGCTGGGACAGGGACAAGGGCTTGTTGTAAATGCACAAGCTCCCCCCAACCCTGGCACATCTCCACGAACCTCAGGGCAGCTCTGGTTACATCCCACCCCACGGTGGCCCTGGCCTTGTCACAGTGTATTCCAGGAATGTTTTCTCCTCCTTTCTCCTCCTCATCCCCTCAACTCAACCAGCCGAGCACCAACACCGAAAGCTTTTCACATCTACATTCTGCTGGCCACCAGCTGGTGGTGGAAAAGCCAAAGGCACCCAGAAACCTGTCAATAAATCAGCAAATAAGCAGTGGATTCAGTTCCCTGGCTGTGCCGATCCCTGCCGTAGGCTCGGAGCTGGTTGGATACCACCTGTAATTACTCAGGACCAGTTTTCTGCCCATTTCTGCTGCTGTGGATCCAGACCAGCTCCTGGAGAGTGCAGAAGTGACAAGGATCTAAGCCCAGCCTGGCTCTGGCCTTTCATCCTTTATCAAAGCTATTTGCAAAGCTCAGAGTTTGAAGATACAGTGGCAAGATCCTGGCCAGGGTGAGGACAGGGAATTCTTCCCGACCAAACACCCACCAGCCCTCTCCAGGCAGCTCCAGTTCCCACCTGGAGCGGCCGTGGAGACTCTGTGGAAATCAAAGGACACCTGCACGTTTCCAACGAGCCAAAGACCCTGTGCTTTGCCACTGTCCCCCTGTATCAGCTGGAAAGCACAATCATTAAATCAGTGGCTTTTAAAGACCTCAGTCTAACAGTGATACAGAGTCCCAGTTGGAGGAGGCCTCCCAGTACATCCAACAGCAGTAGGACCTACTCCAGTTGTTCTGTGCCCTTCTGGTGGTGTCCAGGAGGTGGACAGGGGCTGCTGGGCTCTTTTCACCAAGTTTTGGATGCTCAGTGAATCCACAGAGGAGTCCCTGTACTGAAAACCAGCTGGGAGCCCCATTTTGTTCACCACTGATTCCCTTACTGCTGGTGCCTCATCCACAGGTGATAGCATTACATTCATGGGAGCTGCTCCCTGTTTATGGCACTGGAACCTCATCCAAAGGCCCTGCATTCCACGCTAAACACGTCCCAAAGCCAGCCCCAAACACCAGCACGTTCCCACCCTGCACACAGCAGCGCTGCCTTGGGAAGTGATGTAAGGTTTTAAATGAGCTCTGCTGATGTTCAGCATAAGGAGGCTCCAAAATCCAGCATCCCCATGGATGTCCAACGTTGCCACTCCAAACTTTTCCAGTGAAAGGTTTTCTCTGTGCAAAACGAAACCAAAACAAAACCAACCCCAAAGCAAAGCACCGAAGCAAAGGTGCGGTAAAATGGTCGGAGGTTTCCACAAGGCAACACATGGCAGGTGAACCTAAACCTCTTCATCTTCTTCCTCACTTCTCCTCATTTTCCCCCCTTTCCACTGGTAAAACAGGAGAGGAAAAACTGCAAAGGATAAAACCACCTGGAAATGGCACCATTTCTGTTTAGGGAAATGACTGCCAAAATGCCAATTTATCCAAATGGGGTTTTTTAGAGGAGATTTCTTGAGACTTTTCCTGAACCCTGACAAGTGTTTTTAACACCTTCCATGGGCAGCTGTAACATCTCAAAGAGAGAGGTGCTAGACCATCACATGAAAAGAAAGGAGATCATCATTTCACAGTAACTCTGGGCGCAGCACAGGCTTGCAGCACATCTCGATACCGACTGTGAGCTGGGTCAGGGCAGTCGAGGACCGCAGCTCAGAGCCTGCCTTTGCCAAAGCCCCTGTGAATGTGCTTGGGTGAGTGTGCCCCAGGGAGGACACCAGGACACCCCTCCTGCTCTTAACCTCAGTCTGGCAGGGGCTGTGCCCTCAGCTTTAGCTCCTCACATCCCAAATCTTTCTCCTCTCACCGTGGAGGGCCACAGGGAGAATTTTTTTCCATTGATCCTTATTTGACTTTGGCAAAGCTTATCAATGTATCCCTCAAACTGAGACGCGTTTTGAGCAAGCAGCTAAACTCTAAAAAGAATATTGTTAAAACCAAGCTCTTCAGCAACAGGGAAGTTACTGGAAAGCCAAGAAAATGCAACTTTTTTGTGTCAAGGTTTCTCTAGAGCTGATTAGTTAAACTACCTTTCATCTAAAGATAAAAAATGAGCTGCCCAGAGAAACAAATCCTGTTTTCTAGCCAGGGTGGTTGTATAAAAACATTTCAAATGTTCACAATGTTTCAAAAAGGGTTTAAGCGATTGACTTTTCACACTGAGGAACTGCAGGGACCTGGCTGCACTCAAGAAACCAGAAGAAATAGAATGAGTAAAGTGTTTGTATAAATATTAGTCTTTCTTATATATATATATATTTACTTTTAAACTTACATGGATCCAACATTGTGCCTACTGCCCATTCTCCAAGGTATTCATTAGAGAAAGGAAATTTTAAAAAAACCAACCCAAACTCACGAAACATAAAAACTCAGAAACTGGCCACCTTTCACAGGTAGACAATAAGTCCAAGCCCCAGGCACACTTGGGAGATTCAGAGCTTTCTCATGTGCACTTAGCTCCGAGGAGCGAGAGATTCATTGCACAGATCCAGAGAAAATCCACTTGGGTCTGTCTGTGTGCAGCTATAAAGTGACTTCGTACCCTCTGCAGCCTCACAAAGCAAGAACATCCCTTCCACTAGCCCAGGCTGCTCCAAGCCCCAATGTCCAACCTGGCCTTGGGCACTGCCAGGGATCCAGGGGCGGCCACAGCTGCTCTGGGCGCCCTGTGCCAGGGCCTGCCCACCCTCACAGGGAGGAATTCCTTCCCAATATCCCATCTCACCCTGCCCTCTGGCAGTGGGAAGCCGTTCCCTGTGCCCTGTCACACAAGATATCCTCGTTCAAAGTCCCTTTCCCACATCACAACAATTTCTCTACAGCAAAGCAGAATGTTTGGGTACCAGACTCAGCTGCTGGAGGGTCTCCCAAGCCTCCCATGCCAGGAGCCCGGGCAGCACCCCCCTGTGCCCTGAGCAACCCCGGCTGTCCCCCATCCCCAGCCCTGCCATCTCTCTGGGTGCTGCTTGGATTCTCGCCTGCTTTTTCAGGGAATGCACAATTCCACCTCCCGGCCAAACGAAAGCACAGGATAAAGGACACTTCATCATGATCTCACTAACACCACAAAGCACGTCACACAGTACAGGAATGTCGGGGCCTGGCGCTTCTCTAACGAAGCAAGGTAAGCTGGCAGCATCAGCAATGACACGTGTGGTGATTCCCCCTCGGGGACTCCAGCAAGCCCGGACCCCTCTTTGGATGAAAATCCCACCCCATGTAAACAACCCGTGTGGAAGGGGGGGAAGCAGCACCCCGTTGTCCCAGCCGGACAAGGAGAGCCCTTCCTTGGCCTCCCAGACTTCGGGGTGCAGGGCACCCCAGCTGCCCTCGCCACCTGCCCATCACCAGCCCTGCCCCAGTCACATTTCCGGAGGGGGGAAGGAGGGAACGGGTTCCCTGGGCACCCCCATCCCTGCGACAGCCCGAACAAGCCACACCTAAAGCGTCTTTCACCCCGCAGGTTCTCAAAGTGCTTCGCAAACCACAGCGACACAGAGCGGCCCCGTGTCCCTCCTCCCCCGGCCCCCCCGGCCGGAGCTCTCCTCCCCCGCGGTGCTGAACGCGGCCCCCCCATTATTGCATAGCATCGCAGGCCCTGATTTCAGGGGGATGAGCACGACCACCCCACGCGTGAGGACCAGCCCCGCCGGGGGGGGCACGACACCTCCCTCCCCCGCCCCCCCGCTCCTGTGGCCTTCCCATGGGATGTGCCCCCGAGGCGTGGGACCACCCGGATGGGGCCCGCTGCTCCCCTGGCTCCTTACCCCGAGAGCAGACAAACGCCATCGTACGAGGATCCTTTTTCTTTTCTTTTTCTTTTTTTTTTCTTTCTTTTTTTTTTTTGGTGTTTTGTGTTTTTAAATAAAAAATAAAATGTGTAAGAAAATAACATTTCTAAAGGAAACCATTATCATTCTACTCTCTCTCTTTCTTTCCCCCTTCTTTTTCCCTTTTGCTTTTTTTTTTTTTTTCCCTCTTTTTGGCCATCTTTCCATGGAACGAGATGTGCTGACCGGGGTGGGGGGGGGGCTCCTCCCGGTAGGAAACAATAACGACAGAGGGGAAAAAGAGAAGGAGGAGGAGAGCCAGGGAGCACCTCTGGCTCCGTGCTCAGTCCTCACACGTCGCTGGATGTCCTTGGTCTGGAGGAGAACGTGGAGGGGATGCACCCGCAGCAGGCCAGCCAGAGCGACTTCTGGATGTCTGGGTTTCTGAAGGCGTAAATGATGGGGTTGATGAGCGAGTTGCAGGTGGCGGGCAGCGCCAGCGAGTAGGTGTAGACCGCGGGGTAGCTGGAGTCGGCCACCAGGGAATAGATGGCGAAGGGGATCCAGCACAGCGCGAAGGTGCCGAGGATGAGCGACAGCGTGGAGAGCCCTTTGCGGGTGGAGGTGGCCTGCGCCGTGGCGATGAACTGGTGCTGCACGGCGATCTGCTGGGCGTGCCGGAAGGCGATCTTGCAGATCTGCAGGTAGAGCTGCATCATGAGGGCGAAGAGGAGCAGGAAGGTGACGGCCAGCACGGCCGCGTTGTCCTTGGTGACGGGCCGCAGGATGCTGCAGGCGCTCTGGTCCCGCAGGCAGTTCCAGCCCAGGAGGGGCAGCAGCCCCACGCCCAGGCACAGCAGCCACATCAGCAGCACCATGGCGCAGGTGAAGCCCAGCGTGCGCTCGCTGTGGTAGGTGAGCGCGTTGTACAGCGACAGGTAGCGGTCCACGGTGATGGCCAGGAGGCTGCAGACGGAGGCGGAGAA
>VZTA01006284.1:296287-338743 GCA_013398855.1 Mohoua ochrocephala | reverse complement strand
ATAGCGCAACCCCTCATCCCCCCCCTATCGCAGCCCTTTCTTTTTTGCGTGCAGTGAGTAAAAATAAACACTATTAATAGGCCAGCGCCTGTATGCGGAGCCGCTGATGGAAGGAGAAGGCAGCGGCAAGGGACAGCCTACGTTAAGTTTCTCCTTCCTCCCTGCCTTTCCCTCCTTTGGAAAAGGCTGGTGCAAGATGCTCCCAGCCGGCGGCAGCATCCTGCCCTGCTCGGCGGAGCAAATGCCCCCGCCCGGGGTGGGCAGCCGAGGTGCGAAGGCCGGGGGCTGTGCCCGCAGCCCGCTGCCATCCCCCGCCGCCACCATCGCCCCTTCCCGCATGCAGCCGCGACGCCGGGGGTTGTTGTTTTACCTGGTTTTAATGCTCGAGGATCAGCTTGCTCCCCCCACCCCGTTTTTATTTTTTTCCTTCCCGGTCCTTCCAGCCCTTGGTGCGAAGCCTCATTCCTCGGCGAGCATCGCTAATAGCGTTGGCAGAGAGCTGGCATCGACTTGCACTTAATATTCCTGCCCCATTGGATCTGCTGATAAATCTCAACTCTGACGTCAAAGTCTTCACTTATATTCATGATCCAAGTCTGTGAATCAGAGCCGCTGTGATCAGAATAACAACAAGGCTGGCTCCCTGCTCCACATCCCCATCCACACCCGCAGGCACGCGGGGGGTGCGCGCACCCGCCCCGCCGATCGTTCATTCATGAGCTCTGCCGCCACCCCGACGCACCTCCCCAAGGTCGGGGCCCGCTGCACCTGCGTCCTGCGGATGCAGCTTGGGCACCAGCCAGGCCCCGGCGCCTCGCAGGGTTTATTTTTACCGCTTGTGCCGAGGGACGCGGGGATGCGAAGAGAGGGCGGCGATCCGGCGTGGCGCGGCTCCGGTGCCGCGCTCCTCAAGGACAATGCCCAGGACGGCGGCACCGCTCCCCCCGCGCCTCCAGGACGCGGCAGCTGGGGGTGCTCGGGGGTCCCGTGCAGCCAGGCTGGGGCAGGGGCGTCCCTCCACAGGGAAACATCGCACCCCGGAGCCTTCGCCCCACACGGGCTTCCCTCCAGCCAGCGAAAAGCTGGCGTGAGGAGGATCAACACCTGGGAGCTCTGCGTGGGCTGCCCACCAAGGACGCTGGGTGTGCGGGTCTGTCCCCCTCACGTCAGCACCCTCCCGTCCCCAGAGCTTCCTTCCCGACTGTTTGGGAAAGGAACAGCCTGCAAAGGAACAAATCCCAAAGACACGATTATTTTTCCGGCCATAAATGGCTCCGTGATTCATCTTGGGAGCAAGATCATCAAAGCAGGGATGCTCAGCTCCTGGATCCACAGGGTTTCAGCTGCACCTTCTCCCCTTTTCCCTACTGGTTTCATAACCCTCTTTCATCCCCCTCTGTCTTCCAGGCTGGGGCTTTGCGGTGCAGCCAGCTCAGCGCTGGGAAGGATTTCCAGCTCCTGATGTGCGGAGATATTTAGGTGAATACCAGTGATTTTGGCTGAACCCAACCGCCCCGATTTGGAGCATCTGGGTTCCTAATCAGGCCAAGCCCCATCCCGGGGGACTCGAATCGTCATCTACCTGGGGCCGCCGGGCGCGTGACCGAGCGCCGTGAGCCGAGTGACAGCAGCGGCATCAGAAGGGGCGGAGGAAACCCGAGCGAGGAGCTGAATGAATTCGCTCCCGCTCCCGGTAATTACGCACCGCCCGGGAAAGGGGAGGCGGGCGAGGAGCTCTGCCTGGCTCCCCTCGGCAGCGGCGCCCGGCAGGAGCGGGGTGCGGGAGCCGCGCTGCGAGGAGCGGCGGCGGCAGAGCGGATGCGCCGGCCGTGCGTGGTGGTCTGTGGGGTCAGAGCCCACCCAGGATGGGCCACGAGCGGCTGCAGGGCTGAGCAGGGATGTCCCTGCTGTCCCCGGCCAGCGGCTGCAGCCCCCGGGCACCAGGTCCAGACGGCAGCAAGGCTGAGCGAGGATGGGCACACGCAGCACACACCAGTGCCCCCAGTCTGGCCCTTGTCACCTGCAGCTGCCCCTTGCATGGACACGCACCCTCCAGAAGGTCCCAGCTGATCCCAAACCCCGTGGGCTCGCTGGAGTCGCCTTGGACCTCCTGCTGCCTCCAGCATCCCACCCTTCCTGCTCTCTCCCTGCAGAGACCCTCTCCAACACCCGGCACTCCCACAGCAGCCCCTTCCTTCCCGCCTTCAGTTCCTCCCCTCCCCATCCCAGCACAAGTTTGCCACAATCCCGGGATGCTTTTCCTACCTCCTGCAGCAAATACCAGTCCCTGGCAGGTGTTATCCCTCTCGGCTCCAGAAGTGCCCCCTTTCCATGCACACATCCCAGTGGATTTCAGCCAGTGATGGGGACCTCCTGCCTGGGGAAGAGCAGCCACATGTCTCCAATGAGTTTTTTGGGGGTTTCACCTGTGCAAGGGGGTGCAGTGGATTGGCAAAGCACAGGCTGGGATACCCCGAGAATGCTGAGATTTTCTGGTGACAAAAAATGACATTTTCTGGCCCCTTTTAACCCGGGGCTCGCTGTCCCCAGAGCTGCCCTGTTACACGTGAGAGGATGGGCCACTGCACGGCCTTTTTTCAATGTTTGAGAATCTACTTTTTGAAGTTGCATTAACCTTCTGAGCTCCCTGAGTAGCTGCAAGATCATTCTGACACTATTCATGTATCAGATATGCTTTATCTATATTTAAATTACAGACTCCATAGTGAAGAGCAAAGACCCAAGCGAAGCAAAGCCACAAGCCTAACGCTGTAATTACAGAGCAAGAGGCCACCAGCCTCCCCTGGGAATGCTGTCCAGCATGGAAACAGTCTCCCACCTTCACTCCTCATCGTCCTCCTTGGATTTTGGCCCTTGGGAGAAAGCTCAGTGCTGCACAAGACAGGTTTTCCTACGGCACTGCCCTGTGAGGATGCCGGGTGCTCCCAGCCCACAGCAGGGCTTGACCTGAGGCACATCCTGCCTTAGAATTGGTGCTTTTTTTGGTTGAAACAAGTGGGTGGCAAGTTAAAACCAGGGTGGCAATCACTAATGACGTGGCTGTCCCGGGCCCAGCCCACCGGGAACCAAAGCTGGAACAAAGGCTGCTGTTTAAGGGCACATTGGTGGCACAGAGGAATAACCACAATTCCAATTCTCCATCATTTTTACCTCCAGAAGTATTAAAATCGGCTTTACATCTTTTCCCTGGGGAAGCGTCATCACCTCCCGGCATCCCATAAGCTTTTCCCACCTTCCTGTGGGAGCATCCTGGGGCTGAGCTGACAAATCCATGAGCTCACTGCCTTGTGACCCCCGAGTCAGGCTCAAAGCCGCGCTGCTGGAACATTCCCCCACATATTTATCCCGGCATCTTTTCCGCAGCGAGCGGATCCGGCCTTCTTCCAGCACCTCCGTTGTTCCCTGTTACTCCAACGGTGCTCGAGGAGCTCTAAGAAGGAAAAGCACAGCTATAATTAGCAGTGCTGACTAATCAGGGTGGCAAACAAGCGCTCGGAGCCCGCCAGCCTCCCTAAAACGGGGCCGTCGGGGGCCGCGCGCCGCTGGGGAGCGCGTGAAGCCCTACATTCAAAGGCTTTGCATAATTCTCGGTGGAAATGAGGCCATTTTCTCACTGCTGCCGCTGGAAAGGTGGGACTTGTCCCAGTGCTGCTCCGGCTGCAGGGTCCCAGCCCGGTGGGAAGAACCAGGGCTCCGTGGTGGGTTGGGGTGGTTGAGGTGCTGATGCTGAAGCCAGGCACTGGGGGAGTTGGAGGGTGGCAGGAGGGAGTGTGGCTGATAAAATCACCCACCTCTGTGGAAAAACAGCTGATTTGCCTGAAAATCCTCTCTCCAGGTAGCTGGAATGAGCCCCTGCCAGGTCCCAGCTTGCAGGGGTGTCGTGGTTTGACGCTAGAGCAAACGACAAGCACAAAAATAGTTTTTATTTAGAAAAGAGGAAATTCCAAGCTACTGAAACTATAACTGGGATTAGGATGGAGAAACCACAGATCACACACGTTTTGAACAACTGCCAGTACCTCTGTCAACTTCCCATAAATCATTGGGTGACATAACCCACCACAAGGGGTGACCTCTGCCACCCCCCTGCAGCAGCACTGCTGCAACCCTGATTTTACCTCTGGGAGAGCCACGGGCGGATCTTTGGCTCTTCCAGCACCAGGGAGCACCTTCCTGCCCCCAGATGAGCTCCCTCTGAGCTGTCCAGCCTGGGGACAGTGGGGACACCGTGTCTCACTGCCCTGTGGCTGTTACACACCCAGGGAACACTCCCCGTTTAGGGGGACAATGCCCGGCTGTGCCAGGAGGGAAGGAGCAGCCCCGTGCGATTCCAAGGCTCGCTCCGACTTCTCCTCCTGATTCCCACCAAACAAACACTCAGGCCAAACCAGGGGGAGGATTTTTCCTCCTTCCATCAGTGATATCATCCCCACAGGAATGGTTTCTCTCCAAGTCCTTTCCTGAGCCGGAGGGACACGTTTTGGAGCACCTTTGCTGGCACACGCCGTGGCACCATATGTCACTGAGCAGGGCTTCTGGGAAAAGGGTTTTTTTCCCAAAATAAAGGGCTTTTGCACCGTGTTTTGCTCCTTCTCCCAGGCTGTGTGTGCTGCTCTGGCTGGGTGCCTCATCAGGAGTGACTGTGTTTCCCTGAACTGCCATTCCTCCAGCCACGGGGAACACCGGGAGCACGCAGGATATGAGGCAAAATATTCGGGCATATGAGTGTGATGATTAATAATTAAAAATAACCCAGTTTACCTGACGTGGCACTGAGGTAAGGAAGGTTTTCTGTGGGTTTGGATGGGGAAAAGTAGGAAGGATACTTAAAATAGGAAATCGGGAGGTTTTTTCAGCTGAGTGCTGGGCAGCCGTCCCTCCCTGCTGTGCCCCTGCCACCTGCTGCCGCCAATGCGAGTTTTCCAAAGCCGGGCTTGGAGCAAGCTGCTCCCGAGCACCAAACTCTGGAGCCACAGCAGAGATGCAGCTCTGAGCACCAGGTTGGTCCCGGATTTGTGTGGAAAAGCCCTCGACTGCCCAGAGGCGAGGATAAACCAGCACCAACGGGAATCCACAGGCACTGCATGCCAGCAGGGATGGATTTGCTGCTCCATTTCAATCCCTAAACCGCCTGATGATCCTTCCTGGGGGATTGGCACAGGGGGATCATGAGGCAGCCCACCCACCTCGCAGGGAAAAGCCCCCTGTGGCAGCACTGGAAGCATCTCCAGCCTTCCCGGCTCCTTTCCCGCTGGGCAGGAAGGATGTTGGGTTCCAGAAATCCCGGGGAACAAGTCCTCAGCTTTGAAGTGGAGTACAAGGCAGCTCGACACCCCCTCGCCCGAGCACAGCCAGTCCTCTCTATTTATTGATTTTAACTCGGGCTCCTGACATTTAAACAGGATCCTGTGTGGAGTCACAGCACCGGGCTCCCCTCCCGAGCACAGGCACATTCCTGGGAATCAGGCTGGGGAACCACAGTGCCTGGATCCAGAGCTCAGGTCTCCGAGGTGGGGTGGGTGAGGACATCACCAGAAAAGCTCCAGCTGCTTGTTGGGAGTGAAATGATTTGTGTCAAGCAAGTGCTTGGCTTGGAAAAAATCTGTTTGAGTTAAAGAGAGCCCTGAGTGGGACTTGCCAGCAACGTGGCCACATCCCAACCTTCAGCCTGGGCCGCACCCACCTGGATTTTGGGGGTGTGGAAGGATTTTTCCGTCTCTGGGCATTGCAGTTTCTCCTTCAGCACTCGGGGATTCCTCCAGGATAAAAGCGACATTTCCAGGAGCGTGAACACCCAGCCGGAGTGGAGAGCTGCTAAACACCCTGGGAATCTGCCTTCTCCACCCTCCAGGCTGGGGTTTAAAGCAGGGGAGTCCTCTGGTCCCCAGGAATTCCCTCTGCCCTGGGGATTTCACCCCAGAGCTGTGCCGGGCTTCTCCCCTGGGCGATGCTGGAGGTGGCTTGGCTGAGAATCATCCTCCCCCCCAGACCCCCGGGGGTGAATTCATGGCAAAAGGCACTTGGCGGAGGGAACGGGGAAAGCAGCAACAGGGAAAACCCTCCAAATACTTTCAAAACTGCCGAATTTGAAGCGTTGGGGGGAGGTGAAGGCAACAGGATGGATGGGGAGGATGAGACCCAGGACTGCACCTTCCCACCCAGATTTGAGCTATTTCCCTGGGGTTTTTCTTCTTTTTTTTTTTCCCCTCCTGAAAGGTCAGCTCTCTTGTCAGAGCTCGAAGTCACCAGCGCCGTCCCCTGATATGAGTGCGATCGTGTTTGATGAGTCACTTGTTTAACAGGAAGAGGCTGCTGGTTGCTATAGGGATGGCAGCAGAGGGGAGAGGATCCCTCCCTTACCCCGATCACAGAGAAAACGCAACGATTCCAGGCCAAACCCCCCTTTGCTGTAACTTTTGGACACAGTTTGGTATCCCGGCTGCAGGGATGCCCAGGCAGGTCCCTGAGCATGGGACATCCTGGAGTTTGGGGACATCGCAGGGCTGGGAAAAGACCAGGGAGGGGTCAGGATGAGTGCTGTGCTCGGTGATGGCCTTGGGCACCACGGGGAACGGGGAGCTCCAGGGTGGCAGAAGGAGACCCTGCTGAGCTCCCCATCCTCCTCAAGGCTCTTCCCTATATCCCAGGGAATCACAGCACTCCTGGGAGTGCCTGATCCCTCTGCAAAGGAGCTGCCGCCCTGCTTGGAAAAGGAGAGAGATCTGGGCCGGGCTGGTGGAGCTGTGGCTGTCGTCACCTTTGGAGATGAGGCCACCGGGTCACCGAGGACACTCGCCAATGTCACCGCCACCCATCTCCTCCCGGCTCGGTGACTGCCAGCCTTTATCCCCCTGGGGTTCACCACACCCGTCCCGCGGTCAGGCACCTCCCAGGGGTGCTCTGTCACTCCCTGCATCCCTCGTTTCCCCTTCCCCTCTCCCGCGCCACACTGGGGGATTTATTCCCACATTCACACCCGGAGGAGGCTCCCGGCCAATTTACAGGGACGTGGTGGGGGAATTCTGCCAGCTCCATCCCTGCAGACCCTCGGTAGCCCCCAGCCCCTGCGCGGCGCTCGGCAGAGACGCTGCTGACCCCCGGGACACCCCCAGCTCTTCATTAGGGACCCGCTAATTACCTCGCCATTGTTCATTGACGCTCCCGCTTTGTGCACACGGGCTGAGTTTAGCTCCCGACAGGGATGCAGTTTGCCCACTCGCACTTTTTCCTCCGGATCGGGAGAATTTGGTGCCTCTTCGTGATGGGGAGGAGAGAGGGAAGAAACCTCCAGCCTTCAGCTGTGCTCTGCAAAAGTGTTCACATTTGTTCCCTCCCGCACGAGCGGGGTTTGGAGAGCTGCTTAGCGAGCTCCGGGTTTCAGAGAGGAGCATCTTCTCCCCTTCACAAACCCGCTGGGAAAAAGAAAAGGTGGGAACAATAAGAAGATGGCACTGGGAGAGAGCCAAACCTCTGTGGGGCATCACAGCAGAGCACGGGTTCGGGTGCTCTGATGCCGCAGTGGCCTTGCCAGCCCTGGGGAAGGCTCTGTCCCCCCGTCTCCACCCTCTCCAAGCCACCATGGCCCCTCCAAACCCAACCTGGCAAACTCCCCGAGCATTTTGGGAGCTCTTCACACTGGCGACCCCACACCCGTGGAGGGGGAATGACTGGAATTATCTCTGCTCCACGAATCCCCTCTGTGCGTCCCAGAAAAACCTGTAACTCAGCAGCTCCCAGAGCAACTCCTGCTGTCCCCCCGCACCCCAAGGAGCACAACCCCACCCTTGGGGAAGGGGGAGATGCTCCACGGCCACACAATGCTATTATTACAGCCCCGTGCTTAATTAAATCCCACCCGAAATCCCCCACCCTGCCATAATCTGAGGCCGGGCAGCTCTTTCAGCAAGGGGAAAAAAAAAAAAAAATCCCGATTTTCCCACCAGGTGTTTTTTGAGGCACACAAGAGGCAGGAGAGGTTCTTTAAATAGCGCAGCACAAGAGGCAGCTCCCGGGGTGGGAGCTGCTGGAGCCGCCGTGCTGAAGGTCGGCTCCGCACACGGATTCACGCCGGGACACCGCGGGCGAGCGAGCACACGGCTATTTTTAGCTGCTTGGCTTTTTAAGAAAACAAAACCCCGTCCAGGAAAAACATCCCTGGGATAATGGGAAAAATAAACCGAGCCCAAATCCCGGTCCTCGGGAGCGCCCTGTGTTTTCCGTTGGAGCATCCCTGCATCCTCCCGGCACTTGCAGGAGCCGTGCTGGGGGTGGGGACCGGACCTCCAGCCCTGGCTCGCTGCAAATTTAGGGAAATATCAAGGATTTCACCCAAACAGGGTGTTGGCATTTCCTGACTCTGCTAAACGGGAAATAGGGAGATCAGAGCATCCTCTCAGCGCCCAGCCGGGTGCTGTGGCATTAATTAGTGCCTCAGCTCAATTAGTGGGTGGAGAAGGGGAGGGAAGCGAAGGCAGAGGGGTTGCAGAGCACCCAGGGCAGGTGAGGCCACGGCTGTCCCCGAGCCCAGGGCACGGCCAGAACCCCCCCAGCAGCCTGGCCCAGCCCTCAGGGGCTGGTTTGGGTTTGGAGCATCCCTCATGGGCTGGACTCCATCCCTGTGCCCGTCTGGCAGCCCCAGCAGAGGCACCCAACGTGTCCCTGTGAGCTCCTTCCTTCTGTCACGGCACTCGGACCAGGCAAACCCAGGGGTGTAATTTCCCCCCTGATCAGGGTATTTTCATCCTCAAAACCTTTCAAGGTGTCATAACCCGGGCACCCACAGCAGCACAGCCCAGTGTCAAGGCCTCCCCTTCCCTGTGCCCTGCAGTGGGGTGGGTGCTGGTGCCTGGCTCTGCTGCCCAGCCAGGAGGGAGTGTCAGGAGAAGTAACCCCAAATCGGGGTGTTTTGGCTACCACAGGTGCCCTGGCAAGGGCCTAAACCCCAGCAGGGAGCAGGGCTGTGTCTGGGCAGGGCACCCTGCTCAGCAGGATAAATAGAAGAGAGTTAAAGCACAACAAGAGCTGCTGGAAAACTCCTCAGCCAGCCCAGCCCTCCATCCGCTGCTCCTGGCTCTGCACGGCCTTTGAGAGAGCCCAAATCATGCTGAAGTGAGGGACATGGGGAAAAGGACAAGCTCGGCTTTTCCCAGCGCCCGAGGGAGAGGTGATGCCCCTGGAGCAGTGCTGGGCACAGCGGAGCTGACCGGGGGAGAGCAGCAAATCCATCAAAGAGGCACAAGGGGAAGGGAGACCTCCCCAAACACCTCCCAGCAGGCCTGAAGGAAAATCAGGGTGGAAATGGATGGGGTGAAACCCAAAGCAGGATGACTCCCCATCCATGGAAGTGGTTGGATGGGGCTTGGAGCAACCTGGGATAGGGGAAGGTGTCCCTGCCCCTGGGATGATCTTTAAGGTCCCTTCCACCCCAAACCATTCCATGATGATTCTGTGATCGTAATCAAGAGTGGAGAGATGGAGGAGGGGTCTGTGGGCCCACAGAGCGGCTGCTCCGTGGTTTTGGGGCATCCCAGCTGCTCCCAGGAACACTCGGAGCAGAGCCGGCTCCCTCCCAGCAAGATTCACCAGCCCTGTTATTTTTTTCAGTGCCGAGATAAAATTAGTGCCGGTTCTCCAGGAGCTGTCACTCAGCATCCCGCAGCGCTTGCTTTTCTTGGGAATGTGACTAACAGGCGATCGATTAAACACGCCCGGGGAAGGGAAGGTGCAGGGGAGAGGCAATATTTTCTTTCCTCCTTTGCGAAGGAAAAAAAAAACCAACTCCAGGAGCCACTTTGCAGCCTCAGGGAGCAGAAGACACCTCGGCAGCGCTCGAGGAGGGATGAGGGAGCCACTTCCCAGCCAGCCACGGCTCCTCCCAGTACGGGGTACCGGGAGCCACGGCCAGGAGATGGGACCGCCAAGATCCCGGCGCCACGGCTGGGATGAGACCACACAAAAATCACCCCGGCTCTTGTTTCTCCCTTCCCGTTTCCCCACCTCCGCGGAGGATGCTCCTGCTGCCGCTCCCTCCCAGCACAGCCCGTTCAGCTCAGGGGTTTGTCACCTCTGTGCTGTCTCTGCTCCAAGGACGGGCACATCTCCCCCCTGCTCCAACTCCTGCCCCCGGCTCTGACCCGCAGCCGGAGGCCGGGACCGCATCCCGCTCCTTCCCCGCGTTATTTTGGAGAGGTCGGAGCTTTTGTTGGAGATATTTTTAGAAGATAACGCAGTTGCCAGCTCCCCCGGGAATCCTTCTGTCCCCGAGTCATTGCTCTCAGAGCGCTCGGCTCAAACTGTGCGGAAACAGCGCGGAGAAATTGGTTTTCCCAAATCCGGCAACCTCCTCCCGCTGGGGGAGGGATGGGAAACCTTAACAAAACCAAAGCTTGGCTTTTCTGCTGCCTCTGAGGTTCAAGAAACTGAGAGGGCCCAGCAATTTAAACCTGGGTTTAGGTTCAGTTTTATACCATCCATGAGAAACCAGGGAAAAAGGGGTAAAATCTCCATTAATTTTTTCACTTTACTCCTCCCCGGGGGTGAGTCCATGAAAATAATTCCATTTTGCTCTGTCTGGGGGCTTCAGACATCCCTTAACGCCCCTTCCAGGGGACACCCCGAGCACCTGGCAGGAGGCTCTGGAAGGAGATGAGCACCCTCAGCACCCCGGAGGTGTCGGGGCTGTCCCTCCGTCCCCATCAGCAGCAGGTCCCAGCTCTGCTTTGGCTCTTCTGTGCTGAAACGGTGACAGAGAATTCTGAAAGAATAAACTGGATTTTTTCCAGACTCGTGGCCTTTCGCTTGGAGAAATATTGTGACTCAAAATCTGAAAATGAACAGTTTAACGTTCAAAAAAAAAAGAAAAGAAAAATGCAAAAAAAGAGGACTCGGGAAGGACGGCCAAGAATAACCCTTTCCCTCATGGCCTCCACGTGCTGCCTCGTGCGATTCCCTGGGAATTTGCTGAGGAGGAGCTGAGGGTGGGAGCAAAGGGACCTGGAGCAGTTTCCTAATGGAGCAAAATACCAAAATATTTTGCCTCAGCCTGTCCAGGTGATGGGGAAGGGGGGGCCTTTTACAGGTATGGGCTGGACCCACGTGGGTTTCACCATCCAGGGACTCTCTGGGATGCAGAGATGGAACTTCCCACCTGCCACAGTCCCCACGGAGTCCCCAGGACCTGCAAGGACACTGCTGTGCAGCTGATGCTTCCAAAACATCCAGGGATTTCAAATCACCCGAAAGCACCAACGGACCCAAACCGGGGGAGATGCAAAGGGCTCCAGACAAGGAGGTGTCACAAGGTCTGAAATCTGTGTTCTCATCCACGTCAGATTCCTGGCTGAACACATTTTTCCTGCTGGCTTTGACTGGGGTCTATCCCACAAAGATCTCCGAGGCACCAACCCTGCGGTCCCAAGTGCCTCTGGACACAGCTGGTCCTGCGAGGCAGCACCAAGAGATGGGATTCCCCTTCCTTTGGCCCATCCCATCCCACCCCATCCTCCACAGCACTTCCCCACGTTCTGCCTGGCAATGATTTGCCGGAGTAGCTGTGGCTGCTTCTCAGAGAAGGAAACAAAAGCACTTAATAGAGCGCTAATTAGGGCACTTAATCACCACCAAACTCGCTCAGCTTCTGCTGAACTCCACCTGCTACTTCATGGACACACAAACTCCAGCTGCATTTGGCTTCATCCTCAGCCTCCCACGGGCTGGTGGCAGCAGCAGCCCCAGGTTCAGCCCAGCTCTTGGCTTGTCCCTTCTAATTCCAGGCCTTAAATCCAAGGAAATGTCTCTTTTCCACCTCAGCATCCCTCACACAACACGTTCTGCTAAAGCAGCTCGCTCCAGACAAAAACCATCTGAAAACAAAATGAACTCTGCTAGATCTGGGATGTTCCCGACTCCAAGCACAGCTCTCACCCCCCATCCTTGCCCTTCTGCCCTTCCTTCACACTGCCTGGGACCTGGAGATCACCAGGGAAGACCCAGCTGGGACTATTTGAATATTTTTAATTGATTTTACACAAGCTGAAGTGTTGCAACCACTGCAGTGCTTTGTGTTTGTGTTTGTTATTTGTATTTAGGAGCTTTTAAAACAACTGACAGCCACTAAATGTGCTCGTTATTAGCAACTCAAATATTTAACAGGCTGCTGCTGCTGCTGCTGTGTAATTAATTCATCCTTCCCTTCCCAGCTTTCTCTCTCCTGCCGGGTGCAGAAACATCCCCCACGCTCCAGCAGATCCCAACGAGCACCATCGGGGGGGAAGGGATTGGAAGGGACCGTAAGGATCGTCCCAATCCATCCCCTGCCATGGGCAGAGACAGGGACAGGGACAGGGACACCTTCCACTGTCCCAGGTTGCTCCAAGCCCCGTCCAGCCTGGCCTTGGGCACTGCCAGGGATCCAGGGGCAGCCACAGCTGCTCTGGGCACCCTGTGCCAGGGCCTCGCCACCCTCACAGGGAACAATTCCTTCCCAATATCCCATTTAAACTGCCCCTGTGTCACTTTGAGGCCATTAATTCTGACACAAATGATGTGTAAAGATCAAACCATTCCCCTTTGCAGCTTTGCCTGCAGAACAGAAGGACAGGATGACCCTGGCACCACCCCACTGCCACTGCTTCGTTTCTAACCTTCCCTACTCCCAGACATCTCATCCCACCCAGATTCTGCTCTGGGACCACACAAATTCCGTAGCCAGGCCTGGGTCTGCAGGAGCAGGAGGGAAACAGGGCAGAAGCAGCCCCGAGGTTAATTAGTGCAGCGAGAGCAAACGCCAGCAGGACTTTACATGTTGGGAATTAATTACGTTTCAGGGACTGTTTCCTTTTGCTAAATGCCACAATGGGAAGGTCTGACTTGTCTCAGGGGCCTTTGTCAGTCTATTTTCTTTCTTGTACCAATCAAATGGGATTTGTTTGAAATATCTCCTAAACGGAGCTGGCAGGGGGACTTTAAAAGCTCCTGCTGGTAACCAGAACATGCTGAGCATCCCCAGCAGGCCAGAAACCACCTCTGAGCTGCAGACCTGAGGGCAGAGCCTCTCCACAAGTGCTGCAGGACCCGTGGAATTTGAAGCAAAGTGTTATTTCATAGAGAAATAACAACCCTGGGATGGTCTCCACCCTTCCTCCAGCGCAGGCTCTGGAGAAGAGCTGCAGTGACAAACCCAGCTCCCAAACCCCAGCTCCCAAACCCCAGCATCAGTCCTGCCCTGCTGCCACTCAAAGCTCAAAGCACTTTGCTTTCAGCCCTTCTGACTTCGGCTGTTTTCTCCCAAGGAAGTTATTTCCGAGGAATGCTCTTCCTGCAAGTCCAGCTCACGTTCACCGGAGTTAAAATTAGCTCCAGTGAATAAAATTTATTTATTGCTAAGGTGTGACCCAGCAGGACAAGGACCAGCCAGCATTTGGGATTTACAACGTGGTTTTACAGAGCAGCTGCCACCTTCTAATCCCCCTTGCTCCTAGTGCATGATATTGCCATAAATTCCTACCCAGGGGAGCAGACACTGATCCCACGTTCCCCGTGCAAAGGTGAACTGCAGTGAACCTCAGAGAAACGAGGACCTGTCCTGCAATGAACCTCAACAGCTCCGAGCGCAGGCTCCGGTTTTTGCTGTTAAATGTCTCTGTTCCAGATCAGTCAGATGATATTTGCAACAAAGTCTTAGGGAGTCCATCACAGGGGGGGAAAGGGAGAAGGAATCCCAGGGAAAGGCAGCAGCAGAGCTCCAGGGGGTGTGGAGGGAGGGCTGGAGGAACAGCAGCGCTGGGATGAGGGGCAGGGGGAGGCCCCGGGTGACCCCTCCCTGCCTTCCCAGCCCAGCAGTTACAGTCTCTGACCCCGAGTTACCAAATGCTCCTGCTCTGACCCACTTCTGCACAGGATGCACACACGGGAGGGCCAGGATCCCTCAGGGTGGGAGAAGTGGAGCACTGAAATTTTGCCTTGGAGTGAAATTCAAGGAAAAGGCTTTGGGTTTGATCATAATGACCTTTATTGGAGACAGGTGGGGTCATTTATTATACAGAAGTAACATCACGCCATTCTCTTCCCATTTAATTCCTTTTAGTCTCCTTATAAATCTGTAGCAAAAGTGCACTTTTAACAGTTTTTAATCTATAGTATATATCTTTCAATATTATCTCTCAGTCAGGCATTTCATTTGTAAAAAGGTATCACCAGATATACAAAATACATGTCTAGTGTACTACATTACTTTTTTGTATTTATTGTTTAGGTTATTTTTAACTCAGTGCTCTCTTTTTTTGTTTTGTTTCATTTTTTTGCAAGACTCGGTGATGACAATCTTCTGGTGGCAGCACCAGGAGAGGACTCACAGCTTGTGTGTGGAGAAGGGGAGAAGACTCTTAGCCAGGAACAATTGTCACACGACAGGAACAAGATGACAAGAACATTTGCTGCTGTTGAATGTGTCTCTTCGAACGACAGTACTCCGTATAATAAAAAATAATTTAAAAAACCCAATGTCCATATTTCATGTGCCAGGAGAATGGAAGCTGTACCCAGCTGGAATAGGATGGCAACGGTTCATTTGCATTTTGAAGGCAGGAGTTCATTGCTAAACATCACGTTTTGTGGTCATGAGAGGAAGGAACAGACACGGGCAGCACGAGGAACTGTGAAACGTTGCTTTCCTGAGGACAGTGTTTTGGTAAAATATTGAATATCCTGCACGAGCCACAGAATTGCATAAGTTAAAGATCCTCAAGAACAACAAGCACTGGGGACAGATGAGGGGCTGTGCTGGGGACAGCCACGCTGAGGACACACAGCTCAGGGACCCAGCAGGTGAGGACAGCAAAACTCATTCCCACTGGGAGGCTGGAGCCAGCTGTGACAAGCTTTGGCACAGCAACAGGACTTCTCCAAAAGAAACTTGCACAAGACTTTCTGAGATTTCTCACCAAACTTCCCAAGTCTTTTTTTCCTAGTTATCCTTGAGGTTATAATATATACACAGTAACGGATACTAATTGCTTCATTTCAGTCTTGGAAAGACCAACGATTTCCCCTGGGAAGCAAGGCCTAGAGAGGTGAAACAATCAGAAGCATTTTAGGGGGTGTTATGATTCCCAGATGGAGACAAACATCACCGCCAGTGACTGGAACACTGGCCAGGCAACGTCTGGTGGGTTCTCCTCCTCACCTGTTCGTTACCTTGGAGACTCAGAACTCCCGGATTAGTTCCCTAAATACCCCCTCCCTCGGTTAACCCTTCCCAATTAGTGCTGTTTCTGTGGATTAGCATAGATTCAAAATGCAGCTTGCATCAGTTTGCTCGGAATTGAGTGAAATGTGGAACAGATCCTGCTTCAGAATGAGGGCACTTTTGGTTTACGCAACAGCTCCGAGAAAGGCTGGAACTTCCAACTTTTCTACGGCAGAGATGGTCTGACAGGTGAGGGCTGCTCTGCTCCCCTGGAACCTCCAGCAGCGGGGCCTGGAGGCAAAACTGCTGCTCCCAAGGGAAAATGCACAGCAGGAGAGGCTGCAAATGGAGACAGTTCTCTACCTCGTGCGGGAGAAACGGAACAGCACAAATCAGAGTACAAAAAGAAGCAGTGCTGTTAGTGTTCTCTAAAGCCAAGAGAATGCAGGACGGGGAGGTTTACAATGCTGCGGGGAGAGGGGTTTGTCTGCTTTTTCTTTATAAAAATTACAGACTTGACATTTCCAATATGTCTTAGCTTTGTACTGCTTCTCAAGTCTGAGTCACCAAAAATATCCAGCAACCAGCTGCTGCTCATATCCTAAAATATGCCTTCAGCTGACACTGAATATTGAAATCGTTCTGCTAAAATACAGAAAAACGATGGCAGAAACCAAGGTATAGCCTCAGGCCAACTATAAATGGTAAAAATCCTACAATGCTACTTTGAAATCTCTTCTTGAGTTCATGAACAAATAAGCAGCCGGGTTTCAAGTAGAGGTAACACAGATTTTGGAAGATAGCACGTAAAAAAAAGCCCAGAAAGAAAACTGGAACGAAAGCTCTTCTTGTGACAGCAGTTCAGCACTAAATCTCCAAAAAGGGCAGGGAGGGACCTCTCTCCTCCCCCCTGGATCTGTCCTGGTCCTACAGCAACACCGAGGAGCTGCTTCTGCTGGCACAAATATGTTCCACTCGGACATAGCTTGATCCCTTTTTCCTTGTGTCCATTTTGTGTCTCTCGTCTCAGTCCCTGGACTGGTAGAAGAGGATGTATCCAGATTCGGAGTTTTTGGAAATGTCTGATGTTAACCCATAGAATTCTTCGATGGCCTGGGCGTCAATTTTCTGAAAATTAATGAAAGTTTTAATTAGCTTCAATCACACCGCCACCCTAAAAGCCTTCTCCCAGATAAACCATTATTCCCAGCTCTTGGAGGTGATCTGGAAAGCCAAGCAGTGTTGACACAGCGACGCTTCAACATCACTCAATCCAACAAAACATTTCTTCCCACTCAATAAATTACTGACTGTTGAAAAAACCAGCAAATCGGGATGAAATAATAAACTTCTCAGAAGGGGTGCAACTCTTAAGCTGGACTACAAAACAAGTGATCCATGAAAACGTATCCTTAAAAGACCACAAGACATTTTTATATTTGCTTTTCTCAGACCGGTGGTACCTTGCCTGAGTATTTTATAATGTTAATTAAAATAAAAGCAGTCACTAATCAGGCAAGGTTTTTGCACAGCTGCAAGCACAGGTTGTGTAGATGGAAAATTCAGCTAAAATAACTCCAGATTTCAAAGTTATTGTGACTCTTTTAAAGAAAGAAGTCCTGCAAGCGCTACCTGAGTTCTGTGCATCTCATCGAATTATGATCTTTGGTCATAAGAGAGCTTTCCTTCCTTGGGATCTGCTGGCAAAGCCTACTGGAATGTTATCACCAGGTTTGTGTTTCAAGAAAAATTATCATTGGCTGTAGTAATAGAACGAAAATCTCCTTATATTTCAAGTTGTGACCTATGTGCAGAAAAGCTGCTTTGCTCTCACACTTCAGCCAGCAACTGGAGGGCATTTCAAAGGGCTTTTAAAGATGCAAGTTCCACACGTCCTGATCCAGCTCCTGAGCACAACTGGCTTCCCATCAGTGAGATGGATCCTGCAGTCCAGAGACTGGAATAAAACATTCCCAGGGACCTGTGCTGCTCAGCAGCCCACTGGGATGGAGTTTTTAATACCTTTAGGACTCTGGATCCGCAGAAATGAGAGGTAGAGGGAGCCTGCATTTGTTGAGGAGATGAGCCTCAAGTTCTCCGTTATTCCCAAGGAATAAAGTTGAGGAAGTAAAGAAATGTTCCAAGCACAAGAAGCTCTGGGTTGAACACCTGCCCTGCTCAGGAGGAGCAGAGACCAACCTGTGATTACACCTTAAAAGAAAGGGACCCTGCTCTGCCTCCAGCAGGAGCCTCCTCAGCTGCAGAACCCACTCGGAGAGTGTGAAATCACTGCTCACTGACCAGATTTTGGCATCACCACGAGCTCAGCAGCACTGGCTTCTCCACGTGGCACTGCCAAACAACAGTGAGGTGGGACCAGCCTTTTCCCAGCTTTTTCCCAGCACAAGCAAAACCAGACATGAGTTTTCGGAAGGTGCATCAACTGCAGAAATTCTCTCTTGAAGAGTTTTGTTAAAACAACTTCTGTTAAAAAAAATACAGAGGGGAAAAAAACCCCCCCAAAGAGATGTTTTGTCTTTTCTCCATTCAAGGAGCGAGGGGAAGCTGAAATCCCCTCCTGGGGCTGGTGCATTTTCACACCATTTATTAACATAACGTTACTACAAACTGTGAGAGCCACATTTCCCCAGAAATGTAGTGAAAGAACACGCCTCAGCTCCTGCAATATATTTAGCAGACAAGTCAAACACGTTTTATTTTAAGTGCCAACTCACTTGCCATGCAATCAAGCCTATTTCCACTACTCATTCTGAATGCAACTCAAACATTTGATCCACATTAATTCATGCCACAGATATTTTTAGTTTCAGCGCAGCAGAACTGACTTCCTCCTTTAATTTCACTATCCACAGAAAACAGAGTGGAACTGGAAGGGGATTATATCGATTCTGTTCTTCCCATTCTCACTTGACCAGATATGGTTTTACCCAGCTGTAGCTTTAGGGTAACAGCCAGTGGATGGTTGTTACTCTAGAGCTACAACTCTCAGGATGCTGCAGCCTCACCTGGCATTAAAAATGACGTCTCTTATTAACTGAGATTAAACACCCTTTGCTCATTTCCAGACACCTATTCTGGTTCTGCAAACCAAATCCAATTCTGGAATCCCATTCCCAGCATTCAAATCTCTGAGTTATCTTTTAAGCAAAGCCATTCTCTGCATCCCCTCGATGTGGAGAGCTCCACAGATGGATGGAGGCTGTCCCCTCCCTGCTCCAGGTAAACACTGGCACTGGGATGCATCCCCTGGCTGCTCTGGTGACAAATGTCAAATTCAGATTAGCCACAGCTCATTGACTCAGGTTTCTCAATTCATTTTGCTTGGCTCAGGATCCCCCTTGGACTGATTTGCCCCATGGATTTGCTGCTTTCCCACATATGCTGCAGGATGTTTGATGATTGTCTATCTCCAATTTAATTGAGACTTGGCCCGCCAATGAAATCCTAACAGACAAATAAATCTGCCTTCCCCACGGCTGACATTTAGTGGGTAATGAGGACAAACTCCTTCCTCTTTTCAGTTTGGAGCTGTTCATTCACATCACTTGCCAAAAAATGCAATAAAGCTGTTTGTATTTCGGGGGGGAAAAGCCTTTTCCTGGGCTTTCAGCTGCAGTAGCTGTGAACGAGAGCTCTGCACTCACCTTCTCAGGTCTGTTTTGTTAGGAACCACACCCAGAATGTCAACCTGATGCCTCAGGTTTGAACTTTTCTGTGTTCCAACCCCTGCCCTGCCTGGTGTGTGACTCTGCAGTTCCTTGTGCCCTGGGAGCTGCTGTTCTCTCCTGCTGCTCACACACAACAAACCTCTGCAGGTTCCCACTCCAAGGACACCGGGCCCCAAATGGGTCAACTCAAAGCCTCTCAAGGGGGGCAAACTCGGGGTGATTCCATCATGAACTGAGGTGATCATTGGAGAATGAACCCTGAGATGCAAATGAACCAAACTGATCAAAGGGTGAAGAACCCGTGAGCCAGGGTCCATCTGGGGTGGAGCCTCTGGACTGCCCAGGGTGAGCCTTTGAAGGCCTTCAGATAAACCCCTCCTTTTATTCTCTTCATTCTGCCTGGTCTCTGTGGTTCAGGTGGCCACATAAGGCATCAAACCCTCCAAAGAGCTTGATTTTTATAGCATCTCAAATACATTCTATAAAAGAAGATGAACTTGAAAAAAAATAAAGCAAGCCACGATTAAAGATAGAAAAGCAACATAAGGGGAAAAAATGTGGTTTTTTTCCAGAAGAGAAGGAACTTCTTCCACCCTATGACAGCTCCTTGGATTTACTGCCCAATAACAGACAGCACTTATTTAAAAGCCATTTTTGGCACATCTATAAAAGTGTCAACGGTGTTTGCAGATAAACAGAAATTTGGTTTTGCCCTAAAAATGAAGATAGGACATAGAAGTGACAGAAAACAAATACAGAATAAGAGGATGGTAGTTTTACGTCTTTTAAAGCATAAAGATCATCTCCTGGATGGAAAAGACAGAGAATACTTGCATTTTAAAATACTGAGGTGAATGCTACTTCCAAAATTAGGCGGCACAATTCTGTGCTTGGCCCATGACAGAAACAGAGGAAAATGACCCCAAAAACATAACAATGGGAGAAAGGGAACTGTTGACAGCCACACACACACTGGGAAGCCACCCCTGACGCTCAAAGCTATGCAAAGATTAAAAAAAACCCCTAAAAATGGGGAATGTCCTACATTTTTATTTCAACACAAGCATGGCTTTTGCTATTTAGACACTCAATCAGGCCTTGACCATGGGATCTCCGAGACAAACAAAGCATTTCCATCGTTACAAAAAGCAGCTCTGCTGTGGCATTTGTTCTACTGTTTGGTATTTGCTTAATAATTATGTGGAATACATGGATGTACAAATATTGTGGATATTAGCCTTTACAGATATGTTGGCAGGAAAGGAAAAATTTGCTTGAGCTGTTTCAGTATCATCACTAAAAATAACTTTTTTCTACAATTTGTTGGTGAAAAGTGACCCAAAAAAGAGTGAGAAGCTCTTCAGTGCAGCAATGAAATGCAAGTTAGCAATGGAAAGGAGCCTAAGAATGGGCTGAAATCAGAGTTTTTGAGGGTTCTGCTGTTCCTTACCCACCTCTACAATGTCATCATCAAACAGCAACCAGAAGCCGTGGCTCTTCACGATGGTGATGTAATGCCCACGGTTTGGGCCACTGCAGGGAAAAGGGATTGAGAATTTATTATCCAGGAGCCACTTCCCTCGCCAGGATGCAGCTCTGGCTGTCCCAGCTCCACTTCCCAGCTTTTCCTGTAGTGCTGGTGAGGTTTTTAGATTTTTGCCAAATTGCTTCAATTAAAATGTGGCTCCTCGAAAATACAAAGCATTCAAACCACACAGTTCCATAAATATTTCATCTCATCATTCGTAGATTTTAAAAAGCAAAATTAAAAATCTTTCCATCTCCCTTTTTTGCATTCACCACTGCCGAGTGTTTTGACCACTGTTAATTAAGTTTTGAATTAAATCAGGTCTGAAATATTTTACTGCACAGCAGGAATTCCTTTAATTCTCAGTGTGGTTTAACCTGTGGCTGACCACAGCCAGACCTCCTGTGAGTGCCCTTCCCACTTTTCTGGTGGAAGTTTCTGGTCCAATCCCACTGCCCACATCCCAAAGATTTACCTGGAAGGGAAGGGCCAATAACATGACCTAATTCCAAGAGTAAAGGCAGCCAGGCTGCCCTGGGAAGGGACTGGTTTGAGATAATGAACCACACGGATGGAAAATTACAATTTACTGACCTCAAATCCTGAGAAAACAGCCCAGGGACACAGGGGGAAAATATTCCCTCTCCCCAGCTTTACTCTTCCCTTAGGATCTACAGAAGGCTTTAAAAAACCCAGCATTTGTACCAGTTTTAGGCAAAAGAAAGTCTCCAGTCCTTCCAGAATTATTGAGAAACACAATGTCCAACATTATTCCAAGAATGAAACTCCTTTCTTTAGGGCAACGAAATAAAAAGTAAAACTCTAAGCTCAAAATATTTCAAACAAATTCTGAGAACTCAGAATATTTAGAAAATCTCATTTATCTCAAGCTTTTGGTAAATTCCCAGTAAAAATTGAGAGCAGGTGAGTTACAAGAATCCTAAAAGCCCCACACAGGATAAAAGGTTTGAGAAGAAAAAGCAAAACCATTTAATAATCTGAATTATTAATCACCCTTATCCAAACATGTAAGTGTAGGCACAGGTATGGCAAATTAAAAACTGCCCAAGAAAATGCATTGGATGAGACCCTAAAATGAAAAAAATTAAATAAACACCATAACTGCACCACAGGAAGAATCTTCTAGAATTATACGAAGTTTATTTATACTAAATCTATGCACTATTAGCATTTTTCTCCTCACAAAGATATTTCAAAACATTTATATGCTGTAATAATGGATTACTTTAAAACTCACACTTCCTGAAGGCAGTTAGAAATATTTTTTCCCTTCCATGAGGGCTTTTTTTTTCCTAAAATCCTTAGAAGTTTTTCCTTTTTGCTTTTAAAACCAGGACTGAAGCTGCTAAAACTGAAATTTAATGAAGAAAATAAGGATATTAAAAAATTCAGCAGTGCACAGTTTATTCCACAGGATGGCACCAGCTTCTAAAGAAACTTCAAGGGTTTAGGCAGCAGCAACATGAAAAACAATAATTTAATTCTATTTTAGTAGGTGCTTTTCCAAGATTTCTTTTTATTCCCTGTAGATTTCCTGGAAAGCAGGGTTAGGGGTGGGGGGGGTTGTTGTTTTGGGGTTTTTTAAAGTTTGCTCTTTGCTACAGCTCGATTAAAGAACTTGTCTGAAGCGCCACCGTGCTGATAAAATGACAAACCTCAGCCTGTAAACTAAAATTGAAACCAGTAAAACTTTAAAGTAAAAATTAAAATAGTAAAAAAGGAAGTAAAAAAGACAAATTTAAAAAAAAAATAATAAAAATACTTCCAGCCAACCAGCTCTAAAGGCTCCTGCACTGCCAAGCAGCGTGCTAGAAGAGCTCAGGGAGGAGAGATTGCTCTGGAATGCCGAGGAAAGGCAGGGGGTGTGCAGAAGGTACCTGCCACAGTGAACCACCACGGCCACCAGGTCGTACATCCTGTCGGGGTTGGTGGCATCCCCCGAGGTGTTGAAGAGCCGCAGCTCCAGGGGAAACACCACCCTGTAGGAGAGCTTGGTGTAGCGGTGCAGCTGGTCCATGTATTTGAACCTCTTCAAGTGCAGAGCCAGGATCATGGGCAGCTTTTTCACCCTCATTCTGCAGCAGGAAAAGACAGGGAACAAAGAGAAGGATGAGCAAATCGTCCCAAGGAAAGCTTTGTTCAAGAACGGCTTCGTTAGGGAGAAGCGTCGTGAAAGGCATGCAAAATATTGGTAAAATGATGAAAATGCTGGTTTTTCTCACTTAGGGAGAACGGGCAATATTTATTCCAAATTATTAACAGCACAACTGACATCTGGATGCAGGACAACAGCAATTTTTCACCAATCAATGGGAAGAAAGAGCTGGAATAAATCTGTGTTGCTGCCCGGGCTGTGGCCAAGTCTGAGGGGAGAAATAAGAATTTTTGTATCCAGTGCTCCCAGACAAAGCAGATGGGACGTTTTCCAGTGGCTTTAAGCTGATTAATGCTAACTGGGGAAAATGTGGACGTCTGGAAGCACCAGATAGAAACTCTTCTGGGAGAAACACAGAATTAATCTCCTCATGATGAGGCTGCCATGAAGTTACTTGGTCTCTCCACTTTTCCTTCACCAAACACGGACCAAGACAATCTTACCTTTCCTTTTTCCTGAATTCACCAGGGATGTTTTCCCAGAAATTTTAAGAGAACATCTCCCTCAGCCTGAATATTTGGCCCTTACCTCTTCTGTGCCTCCTGTTTGCTGCGGCACTGCTCACAATAGTATTTGTATTCACTGCATAGAGTTTCAGTGTTACTAAATCCCCTGTGGAAATCAGAGAGTGGCATAAGCAGGGATATTCCAGAGCATCCAGGTAAAAGCTACTGCTGATAATGCTGAAAAAAACCCCCAACAACACACAGAGGATGAAGCTCCTTTCATTCACGGTGCTCCCAGACCTATTTGAGGTGTATTTGTCTGGCTCCTGGGATGCAGCATCAATGTTCAGCTGGAAAAATCCAGACTTTACAGCCTCGAGTATTAACTGCCTATTTTCTGGCCAGGAAAGGGAATAAACAGCAATAAGGTGATTGAGTTTTGTTCCCATCAGTGGCCATTCCATGTTTTCTTTAGTGGCAGAAATTAAATGTTCACATCTACAGCCATTAAGTAGCAAAGTCTGGATTATCCTTCAGTTTTCAGCAATTACAGATCCATTATCAGCTATTAAATAGCCAGATGCTGCATGCAAATTGCAGTATCCAAGCAGCTGATAAGCCTTGGATCCAGCACACAAACACACGGAGCAAATGTCTGTCAGGAAAAACAAAACTGACCCTAAACATCGGGGCCAGGCAACTGAAATTCAATAGGAATATTAAAATAACCAAGAATTTATTGTGAAACCAAACACGGCATGTTTATTTTTGATAAAGTTGGTCTGTGTGATGCAACAAATTCAAATCCCCCCCATACAGGCAAGTGAAAATCAATCTTAGGCACCACGAGTATTCATTAACTACTAAAACCCACTAAGAAACCTTCCAAAACTCACAATATTTTACCACATGTCAAAGCCTACAACTGTTGCATGAGAGAACAACTAATCCAGGCTCTTTCCTTCTGACTAGGGCAGGTATTTTTTCCATTCCCAAAGAATTCTGTTTACCTTAGACAATGTGTAATTGATGTATTTTGTTCCACATCAACCGAGAGGTCCAGAAAGTCCTCATCTTTGCTACTAACCTTGAAAAAAAATAATAAGAAGAGAGATTTGGTAACAGTTTAGAGCTGGCAGATTTCTTTGAACCATTTCTGGCACGGTGCAATGTGAGTAAAAAGAAATGTACACGCACACACAGAGGCCTTTTCTTGAGGTAAACTAAAACTGATTAAATAATCTGATGTGGTGTTAAAATCTGAAGAGAAGCATTAAAAAAAAAAGCAACAACAACAAAACAAAACCAAAAACCCACGGGAAAAAAAGCACAAAAAACCCAAACCCTTTCTCATGAAACATCTCCCCCTTGAGACTTCAAGACACATCTGATTATTTCGCTGGCAAACCCAAGTTTTAACCACTCAGAGCTCTCACTGGAGAAGCTTTAACCACATTCCATTTTCTCTGCAGCCTGATCCAGCTTTCTGCTGCATTTCAGGGTGTAACAGTCAATACTCAGAGGCAAGGCAGAAACAGGCAGATGGCTCTTCAATTAAATGGGTTAGCAGGGAGGAAAACCATCTTTCCATTTGTGGAACAGTCACATTTCATTGCAAAATCCTTGAGACAGAATCCTATTAATGTCATTTTTAGAGCTTCTCCTCACCACATAGCCATAACTTTAGATTCTAAATGCCAAGACCAGTCTTTTCTGTTGTAATCACTTCTTGGTTTTTTTATTTCTCTCCCCATCTGGGTTTTCATTTTTTTTTAGCACCATTAAATCAGAGCATATGACTAACTACAAATCCCTGGTCTGAAGGTGGTGTGGTTCTAATTCTAGATTTCATGGCACTTTTTTTGCTCTCAAATAGAGTGGCCAAGGACCAGCACCAAGCACAGAATTCCAGTTCAAGCAACTCAGTTCATCCCAGAGTTCAATTAAGAGCAACCCTCATGTAGAAACGCAACATAAACTCTCAATCACTGACACAGGGAATAACATGGAGACAAAAAGGCAGCTTGGATCAGCCAGGTGCAGCTGCCTCGATGGAAACAGGGAGGAGGAACAGGGAAAACACTGGGCTTTTTCTGGGCAACATACCTTAATGAGCATTGCTTTGAACATAGAGCTGATACACTCCTAAAATAGGCTACACTCCATATTTTAATAGAGACAGTGCAATTTCATCTACCCTAATAAATGAAAAAGGGTGCTCAGTGTTAGGGAAAACAATCCAGAAGCTGGGAGAAAGCTAAGAGGTGTGGTTTGGTTGTGCACGTACAGCCTCACAGTTAAGACATCTGGTTTCATTGGTTAGTGTTCCTTGGAAGATTTCATGGACCCACGTCAGATCGGGCTTGTCTCCTTCTTCGCTCTCAATGCTGCCATTCTGGAGCTTCCCGTTCTGCTTCTCCTGCTTCTTCTCCTCTTGGAGTAAGTCAGCAATAGTGTTCAGTAGGTAGTTTAGGAATTCGTGTGCATCCTGCTGCATGTAATTATCAAATAATTCTGGAAAGGAAGAGAAGGAGGAGAATGAACAACTGCAGACAAGCCCCGACACCGGGTCACTGTGGCTTTTTCCCTTCCCTCCTCTCCCCTGTTGCACAGCTCTGGTGACCCTGGGGAGTTTGGGAAGAACTGCACTTTGTTGTTCTCTCAATGGTTATCCTCAGGTTGCGAGAAACAAACAGCTGAAAAACACCATGAAGGAAACTTAGTTTGGGCATTTCTCAGAACTGAAAAAAACCCATGATTGGTTTGGGGGTTTTTTGTAGTTTTTTTTTCTTCTTTTCTTTGGAGAGGGAGAGAAATAAAGAAATTCACATGTGTTGCCTTGGGCCACTAGTTCATTAAGTCCAGCATCAAGGGGTAAAAATCCCCTCCTGGAAGTTTGCTATCTTTTCAAGTTCAAGCAGAGAGGATAAATTAACAGCCAGAGCTTTTCCTCACCAAACAGCCCTGGGAAATAAGCACCGGTTCTGATCCTAAGGAATTCATCCTACCACGAATGCAAGAGAACGGGCTGTGAGTGGCTAGGTCTCCTCTGAGAGTTCATGACAGCCTGGAGCAATGACCTGGAGTGTGCTGACTTGTTCCTCTAGGGAACACGATGCCAGCGTGGAATATCTGGACATGTGCAAGTCCAGAAACACAGACACTGAGGTAAGGACAAGCTCACAGGACAAGCACGGAGGTGGTGAACTTCACACCACAAAAATCTTCAAGAAACCTGTTAAAACTTCACCATTTGGGCTCCAAAAGAAACTTGAATTTAACATTTTACACGCTTAAAAATGCATTTAAAAAAACCATGGATTCATTTACCATTTTCTTTCCTCAATCGGGAAATAAATTTCTTGGGTGGGATGACTCCCACCTTCTTCTTTTGCGTGGCAATACTGTTGAAGAGATCAGAGAGGCAGGTCAGGAGGCTTTCCTTCTTTCGAGGCTGCACCTTGTATGCCAAAACTTTTTCCCGAAACGGCCGACAAAAATAAAGTGCCTGTAAGACCGAGTTGCAGTAGCAGGTATTGCCGAACTGGTCAAAAAACAGAACAGAAGGAAAACAAAAGGGGCTCGGGTTAGGGCTGGCCAAAAGGAACGACAGGAAGAGGTTGTTCATTAAGAATGTCACACAGTGAAACTGGAGAAGTCACCTGGCAGAGCTCATTTGCTGGGGAATAGTGGTTGGAATGGGGGAGAAAGGCTGAGCCTCGCCACAGCAAGGGAAGGGAGAGGAGACAACGGGCACAGGATACTGGGAATACACGGAAAAGTAATTATGGGTTCATCACGGAATCAAAACTGCTGGAGACACAGCACTACTCATCGTGAGAGGGGACAGCCTGCTGGGGAGAGGTGCCAAGGACCCAAAATAAATCAATGATAAATTTCACAGACTATTCTGAGCTGAAAGGGACCCCCAAGGATCACCGAGTCCAACTCTTACGTGAACAGCTCATGGAGGGATCAAACCCACAGCCTTGGCACTACCAGCACTCTGCTCTGACCAACGGAGCCAATCCCACTGGCAAAACATATTCTAAATTAATAATAAAATCAATATTTCCTGCTCATAATGGAATGCTTTGAGCAGCACATGATGCAGGGCGATGCACAGAGCAGCTGGTTTGCATCTGGCCTGTCTGAAGGCAGTGTCAGGGCAGAGATAAGGCCCTGCAGAGGCAGCTCCCCATGGCTGAGCAAGGAGGGACACCAGGATATCAGCTTATCACCCACACCACGGGCTCAGAGCTGCTGCTCTGCAATTTATTGCGCTGCTGCTTCAAAAAAAGGAAACAAAATTCTGGGTTTGCCAGTCCCCAGATATTCTGGTATCGAGGTTCTGCATCCCAAGAGCACTGAGAGCAAAATATTTTATATAAAGCAAAAAAGCATAAAAATCTGCCTGCAGAACAGAGACTTTTTAAAAGTGGTGCTCAGAGACCCGGCCACCATTCACCCAAATTTGGTGTGATTGCTGCAGCAGAATGGTTTCAAGCTAATAACCACTTTGACTGAAACAGCAAATGAACAGCTTAATTCATACAGCTCAAAAGGTCGCAGATCACAGCAACAGTAACATTGATTTATACCATATGCAAACAACAGGGAACAACAGTTAAAACTTATTGACACGAGGAAAATAAATATGGAAGCTAAACAAACACATGAATTAGGAGAGAGAATCACTCACATGCTTGTTAGTGACCTAGAAAAACAAAGAAGCATCATGCTAAATAAATTTGCACACAACACGAAATAGGCATCCTAAGTCTGAAGGTTTATTTGAAGATAGGAGCTTCTTAAAATGAAGACTGAGATGAAATTCTGGAATGACACCATTGTTCCATCTCTCTTGTGCTGTAGTACATATAAATGATTTTAACAGGCTGCTCCCTTCTCCCACATATTCTGCAGTGGCTTTAGACACAGTTTAAGAGTCAGGTTGGTTCAGCTCACTGATCCAAACATTAAATAACTATTCCACCCCAAGTTTTGGCCTCCGTTGCCCACGAGTTCAACACCTGATTCTGTCTGCAGTGCAACCACACATTTAACAGCACCACTGCTGAAGCCATGAAATTGGCCTCTTTAAAATGCTCCAATTAATTCCAAATCATGAAAGAACCAGAAATAACTTTGGAAAAAGCTCAGCAGAACAACGGCGTGAAAACAACCACCCTCAAGAAACCGGTTGCAAGAAATGAAGCACAACAGTGTTAGTCATATTTTGTCCTTCAAAACAGAGAATGGATGTGGTTCTAATAATTCTGGTTATTTTTAGGATGCTGTTTTTCCTCTTCACACCATTCAGTGCCCTGCTGTTTCTGTTCCCACTGGAGATGCCTTCCATTTTTGCCATTATGGCACAAACCTCGGCAGCTTTGGAATGGCCATCAACAGCCTACTTAAGGGACAGAATTCCGTGTGTTTGGAGAGCTGGGTGTCTGAACTATAAACTGCTACAAACACACACAAAGTCAACTAACTGGCTCTCTAACGAGCTCAATAAATACCACTTAGTTGGCCTTGCTTGGTGTGTGAAGAGTTGAGCATCTCCCAGCTTCCAACACAACCCTGATGAGCAGCACACAGAAGTGTAATTCTGTTTCTAGTGAGTTATGCCAAAATTGCATTTCCCCATCATAGACAGGATGCCACAGAACCACGGATTCCCTGAACTAACTCAGGATCAACATCCCCTCTTCACAGTTAATGCAGGCAGACAACTCTGCTGCCCCACAGCTCCAGCCCAGAGCCACACCAACTGACAGACCAAACCCACAGCTTTTTGGAGGGCTCATGGCCACACCAGGCTGCCAAAAATCCAAAAGGAGTATTACTACACGAAGGAATTATCCACCCAGTCCATGTCATTCATCTCTTGCACAAAAACTTCCACTCCTCCCACGAGAGGGGTGTTTTTAGAAAAGTAACATTTTCATTTGAAAACCTCCCCTGCACTGCAGCATCAGGGTAAAATCTTCTCTGGAACAGCACAGGAACAATGGACACACTTTATTAGCTCCCACTTTCCAGCTAAATATTAAAATCTTAGAATTGGAAATGTACCAGAGGAGGAAGGTTTCTCTCACAGACTTTATTACAAGAAATATTCTTATTTTTCTGTGTTTCAGATGAAATTCTATCTTGGTTAATAACCACACTGCAGGATGTGGTATCCACGCTCAGTCCCACTCTAAGTGAGAAGTGCTCATCTATCAAGTTCTCAGAGGATCCTGTTAAGCTCCAAATTAGGATATGAATTAAAAACCAGCATTTCAAGCATAGAAAATTCACTTACATTGACCAAGCCAAAATAATGCTCATTCACAGGGAACTGCTCAGGACCAATCTCTTTCTCCAAAGCAGAGGCATTGGCGCCCTACAAAAAAACCAATGTTTATGTTAGAGAAAATACAGATTTCTTTAAAAAACCCCAAAGATTAGGAAATAATTTACTTCCATTGAAAATCAGTACCTCGTGTTTGCTGTGTTCTTCAGAATTAAAAAGATACGATGCTTTATTATGATTAATGTACCAAAGTTTCATTTAAAATCTCAACTCCATCAGCCAGAATTAGAGTTATCTGATCTGACAGAAGGGTTTTCTGCATTTGAGTTTATTTGAAAACTAACACAATCAACTGCTCTCACTTAAAACACCAGGTTAGCCACAGTGACCTAGAAAGAGCAACTTAATTTAGTCAAGAATGCACTGTAAAAATAAATTTATCCTGTATTTTTCTACCTTCATTTTGCAAAATACCATGGACAAGTGAAGCGTGGTTACAAACCCCCAAGAGAATGGAAACAAGAGTTTTATCACGGGCTCAGATCACCTGAAAGTGCTTTGGCTTTGCTACCTTTAATTTCAGGGTGATGTACTGAGCTCACAGTGCATTTTGACACGTCCTTGAGTTTCCAGCAGTACAACGAGGATGGAATTTGCTGGTTTAGATACAACTGAGAAACGCCACATAAAGCAGCAGCTGAAGCATTCTAATGTTTTATTTTGAACTTTAACTTGGTCCACTTTATATTCAAAGTGGTTCATGCATCTCTTTGTTTTCAAACCACCAACACCTTCCTGGATGGGAATACCTTGGGACTTGGTGCCTTCCCTCACTGCTCTCCATCCTGCTCTTTAATGTTCCTTGCTGATGCTCCAACGATCCTGAGCTCATCTGATGCAGAATTCAGACACTTTGGCTTCCTAATTCTGTTTGAAATCTCTAAGTCACTCTAACCTCGTCCAAGCAGAAATCTTTCTGCACAGGTGAGCCATCTTCAGACACCTCAGAAAAGCATTAAACCAAAAATTACAGTCCAGCAAAACTCAATTAATTTATTCCCCTGAAGCTACCAATGCTTTTTAATCTCCGAGCAAACATTTTAATCATCTCCCTATTAATATAAACCACAAGTAGAGACTGTAAGGACAGTTCCATCCAGATTGTCTCTAACAGAGAAGTAACTAAAAAATTTCTAAAAAACCAGGGGAGAAACCAAGAAATAATCTGGTTTAACAGTTGTAGTTGGATGTCCCTCATCGGATTTACAGTGAGTTACATTTCTCAAAACAGATAGAACGAGGCAGGCTCAGAACTGGGTACTACAAACCCCACAAAGCATTCCCAGGGTGCTGACAGATTTACAAGCAGAGCTCTGCTCAAGCAGCAATTACACACAACATTTTTGAGGAATCGGTGCCAGTTCAGGCAGCTCCTTTCATTTGTTTCCCTGCAGCCATTCCCTGCTTCCAAGGAGCTCTTTTTCCCTCCACCACGTCCCCCCAAAAAAACGAAATCAAACCTAAATAAAAGGAGAACCATCAGCAAGGAGGATCTGCTGACAGGGGTCTCTGCAAGGGCTACCTCTGCTTCCACTGCTCTGATCCACCCTGGCTTTGGGAAACGGTGTAATAGGAGATGATCATCAACATTCCATGGAAATGCACAAGAGGTGAAAATTCCAGAATCTTCAGCCTAGAAATCAGCACTGGCTCCTGCTGAGGTTGTTTGGCTCTGACATGCTGCATGTTTGGAGATTAGGAAAGGAGGATTTGTAAATCCTGTGAGCTTGTGAAGTTCAGTTTCAATTTCCCTGGAGTTTCCTTGCCCCCCTCCATGATCTCCAATATCATTTAGGGAAACACTGGAGAAAAGCCCATTAAAGGAGGGACCAAACCTCACAGAACCACGGAAACCTGACAGCCCAAATGCTCCAGTTGGAAAGCAACACAGGGAATAAACACCTGAACAAAGAAATAGAACCATAAGAATTGTAATTTTTAATAAAACTGTGCTATAAAGAATTTAATAACCTACCATAAACCAGGGTTGTCAACCAAGCCACCAACTTGTATCCCATTCGTACCTCTCCATTTAACCTGACAGGTTACAGGTGAATTTTTTCCAAGTGTTTCCTTGTAGCTACTGCCCAAACTTGATAAATTTGGGTAAATTAAGTGCAGAGGCAATTTAAAAATTAAAGTTTCCTTAACAAATTAAATTCTATTTCATGTATTATTTACAATTGAAGTCGTAGGTGCCTCATCCCTAGAAGTGTTCAAGGCCAGGCTGGAGCAACTTGGGATAGTGGAAGGTGTCCCTGCCCATGGAATGGGATGAGCTTTAAGGTCCCTTCCAATCCAAACCATTCTGGAATTCTGTGATGATTCTAAAGTTTCTTGCCAGAGAACACTTTAAATTCATAAAATCATAAAAAATTCCAAAACAGGACTCAAAGCACTTGTGGGAGGAATCAAAAAAAATCACGGATTAATCATAAATAGTTCTGAAGATGCAAACTTGCAAATTAAATACTGAAAAAGCTCCAGGAAATGCAATGCCCAGCATTCCATGGAAAAATAACTCCCCTGCAGAAGCACAGATGATTCACCATGGAGTCAATGTCCAGGAGAGCTGCACTAAACAAGGCAACAAGGATACGGGGGGGGGAAAAATCCACTTTATGGGGAGGGCACCACTTGGCCTTGGTCACGTTTCACGAGGCCACATTTTGGGGTAAGGTCCAGAACTGCAGGCAAAGTTCAGCTCCTCCCAGTCAGGGATCTTTGCAACTCAATCAGCAATTAGCCAATTAAGCCAGTGCAGATGAAATCTGGTCCAGCCTGAGCCACGTCCTGCTGCAATGAGGCCTAAGAAGAGGTTTATGGTCCCAATGAAAGGTGTTCCACACCTTTTCCCACCCCAGCTAAAAGGATTTTCCGTCTGCCACGGCTCACAGGAATATTTGCTCACGAGAAACAATCCACACTTCATCATTTTGGAAACATAAGTCACATCTTATCTAGAAATAAAAATCTAACCGAAGCTGCAAGTGTCCATAGTATGGAAATTTCTATTATTATTTGGGCAATTAAGAAATGCATCTCTTTGGGGTGCCACAGCCAAAGTGTTCTGCATCTCGTGATACTCTGAACACCTAAAAACATAAGAAAATCAATATGGTTCTGCTAAACTATGCCACATGTTGTGGGAGCAACAAGAAATGCCATGAAAAAAACCCCTCGTCCATAGCAATTGAGTTTGCTTGGCATAGAACAGCTAAATCAACACGAAAATCTAAAATACAGCTGAATGTAAAGGTGAATGCAGGAGGTTAGAACTGACTTCTCACTGCTAGAGCAAGGCAAACAAACACAACTTTGAACAACCCCACGAGTACATCCTCAGCTTCTGTGAGGGCCAAGGAAACGCTCTCAAGGAACTGTTCTGCTGCTCTGCTTCAGGACCATCAAACCCAGCTCTGTGAGCAGGAATAAACCCAGATTTACACAACGCACAATTACCCGAGGAGGAAAACTTCCCCCTGATTTAACTACGTGGTAATAGTGATTTACTTACATAATGAGATGCAAATTTAGCACTTTCCTATTGGTGGGGGAGGTGACAACGGAAGTTTCAGCACTTGTGAGCAGGATTTTCAATTTTCTGGAAGTTCCTGGGACTTCAAGTGTTGTCTCAGAGCTCCCCTTTTCTGTTCACACCCCACTCACAGAACTGGCTGTGCTTCCACAGTTCCGGAATTATCAGTCAAACAGGAACATGAAAAACTGCCTGGCCCATCTCAACTATCAGCAGGAATACACACGGCTAAAGATGGCCAAGAAAACCCCAAAAAACAGCAATAAAATATTTCCTGTCACACCTGCAGTCATTTCACTTAATGCATATCAGCTAATTAAAAGAAGGGTTTATCCAAGAACATTTGTGCTCACTGAAAATACAAAGAACACCCTTAAATAAATCTAATATACCAAATTTGAAAGTATCAAACAACAGCGCAGGGAATTGTTAATATTCAGGTTTTCCTCACTTTTTCATACCAACACAACGAGGGACATCACACCAATATCTTGATTTAAAAATTTAAGAAAAGACTGGATGTGGTACTCAGTGCTCTGGGCTGGTGACAAGGTGGGGGCTGTCAGGTTGCACTCCATGATCCTGGAGCTCTTTTCCAACCTAAACCATCCTGGGATTCTATTCCACGCTCAGATCCGTATGAGATACGGAGAAAAGAGGATTGGGGTAAACTAATATTTACCCAAAGAAGACCCAAGGCAAGTCTTGTTGAATTTTTTAAAGCAAAAAGGGATGTGAAAAGAGCAGTTTCAAACTCCCTTACCTGAGGGAGCTGTCTAACCAAGCTGCACTGAGGCAGTGATCCCACAGTATTCCTGAAATTTGCACTGAATAACCCGTCAAAACCAGAAGAGAGATCTATCAACTCTTCCAGCTTGTAAGCTCTGAGTGATTTTTGCTCAGTAGAGAAGTCTTAAAGATTTATTTCCAGTTCAATGCACCAAGCAAGTGGAATAAATAGTAGCAGACTTCTGTTTCTTAGCCAGTGGTAACTCACTGCAGCACCAAAAGGAGATCACAGAGATGGATAATTAGGCACCATTGGCTCTTTTCAGCAAAAAAAAAATCCTATTCCTGCAAAGAAAATGAGTATTTTGCATAGCCTAAACGTAAGTGATTTCAGAAACTGGAAATGGATCAAGTTTCCAGGGGCTTCAAGACTTGATGACCTTAAACTTACTGGATTTGTAATTATTCTTACAGACAAAAGGCTCATAGGTTGCATTCACTTATCTGACAGGAATCAGAGATGAGGAGTGCTCAGTTTTCTCTACATGATATTTAATGAGCTTTATGGCAGAAATTAGAATAAGGCTCTGAGCTGAAGAGTTTTTGTGAGGCTGTGGATGAACAAAAGCTGGCAGTGATTAATAACAACCACACAGCTCAGAACAGGAGCTGCTGTCAGCTGAGAATTCCACATTTCCAGCATCCTCGTGGTTCCTGCTTCAAGTTACAACCTTTTCCCTTTTCAGCAATATGAGTTTTCCTAAATTCCAGTGAAATCCTGATCCACCACAAACCCTGGCTGAGATTCAGTGGACTGCTATTACACACTACCCAATTTTTTACCCCGAACCGACACTTTCCCACTTGGATGCAATTCACATTTCCATTCCCAAATATCTGCTGCTCTGGAGGTAACTCTGCACATGTGGGGAGGGAGAAAGAAGGGTGTGAGGAGACCTTCTGAGCATGGAGCAGCTGCTGCTGCTGCTGCTGCAGCTCCGGGAAAAAAGGACCAAAATTAGCACAGCTCTGGGTCAGGATCCTCACTGTTCTTCTGAGCCCTTGTCAAAATAATCAGGTCAGTGCTGTGCTGCTGCTCAGCAAACAGTGAGCACCGGGGCACTGGAGCTGGAAAATGAGGGAAAAACCCACAAAGCAGGGGAAGAGTCACGAGTGGGGAGATCCCACTGCCCTGAGAGTTCATGGCATTTACCCCCGACAAGTTCTGAGGGGCTCTAATGACAAAGGTTTAGAACCATTCCATAACCATCACTAGCTCAATACAATGACAAAAAAATACTCCAGATTTCTTTGGTGTCACTGACAGACACAGAAATTTAGAAAGACTTGTCAAACAAATGCTTCATGAGGTTTTAATTTATTTTTTTTTAACGGGGATGAAGCAGCTGCCTAAAGTACAAGGGAATGAACTAAAATGGTGAAGTTCTTCTCGTCTTTTCAAAAATACACCTCCAAACTTACAGTTTGGTCTTTTTTCAATTCTGATCCTGCCAAAATCTACAAGAAGTCAATTTTATCTTTTTTTTTTTTTTTTTTTTAAGTTTGCTGTGCTTATTTTGGGGTACTCCACCACTTTAGATGGATACAGATAGATTCACATATATACCCGAAGAGATGCTCCATTTACAGTTCATTTGTGGACAGGGGCAGATTGTCCGAAGAGAACTCTTAAAATCTGGATGTGTCTCCCAAAATTTCAGGAGAAGTTCTATCTGTTCATTGGATCCTGTTGAAACTGTAGCTTCCTATGCTGCCTACACCCTTCAGCTGCTTTCGGCCTGTCTAAAACACACCCAAGACTAATTAATTCCATTAGCTCACTTTTAACAATCAGTTAATTTAAAGCCCTCTCCACACACCCCACGAAATTTGGAAGATTCAGCCTTTCTTTAAGGACAATGACTATTTTTTTAGCTTAGTACAAAATATTAATTTCCACATTCCCCGATTTTTATGCATTTGTCCTTCTGCTTTTGCAATGAATCTAATTCAGATCAAACGAAGGAATTAAAGCCTCATAACTCAGGGTATCTCTAACCTTTCGCTGCAGCTGGATGCACACCCAGAAGCTGTGTAGCATCACTGGAGTAACAGCCTGATGAAATAAAATCCCTGAGGATATTCTGGCTTGGACTCCTCACCATCCTAACTCCTGGACTGGAACCAGCTGCTTCCCACCGAGCACCTGCCTGCGAAAGACATTTCCCTTAAAGAAAGGGGGGAAAAAAGGGAAAAATACCTAAAGGACTTCAGTGTCCAGACCATGCCTGGTGCACAAGTCTCGCTCTCTAATTACTCATTTGACTGTTTCCTTTTAACAAATGAGAGAAGGAGAAGATTTAGCATTTAAAAAAAGGCTGGGAAGCAGCTTTCAGGTTGCGTGGAAAAGCTCCAAGGGACACCATCGTGCAGCACTCCAGATCAGAGGAGCTGCTTGAACCCAGTGCTGAGGAGTTGTTTTAAGAGTGAATAAACAAATCAGAACAAAAAAGGAAAAAAAAAAAAAAGAACAAGTAGGCCAAGCCAGAGCTACTTAAAACCTTTCAGGAAAGAAATCTGCATAAGCTGATGCAGAAGTCTGCCTGCACTTGCTGTATTTGCTGAGATAATAGTTCCAGCTTCAGGACTATTAAAATCACCCTGGGGGGAAGTGGAAATGGAGTAGATTGGGGTTGTATTGCTGCAAGTTTATAGAACACACTGTCATGGTTTTCTAAACACAGATTAGATGTTGCTTTCCCCATCCTTTAAAACTCCTTGGCTGTGGAGCACTGAAGTCAGATAAAAAGAGTTGTCAGCTCAGGGTTTGAAAAGATCCCTTTTCATGTATCCAGGAAGGCTGTTGTTCCAGGCATAACAAATTACTGTAAATTGAGCCTTGGATTGCAGCACTTTGCCTGCAAAAGCACTCCAAACAAACTGATAATCTTGAAAGGAGCAGGTAGAGCAGTGTCACAGACCTTCCAAGGCTCCGCGCTTCCAAATGCCACGGAATCTTCCTCCTGGAAAGGCTGTGCCCATTTCCAGGAGGGAGGAAAGCTCCCAGAGCACCCTGACTGCTGCCATGTCACCCAGAGAAACTCGAAAGTTCTGTGTTTCAAAAGAAATTTACTCCTATGAAGCCTTAATCGGAGTGGTTTTAAATAAATGAATGCAGGGTGCTGTGTAAACTCTTCCAAGCACATGTTTATTCCATGAGGAGCTGGTCCTGCAAGGTCCACAGGATCCACACCTCCCAAAGGCAAAGCAGGGCACACACACTCGTGAAACCCTCTCATTTCATGCTCTTAAACTAGACAGCAAAGCTGGGCTCCAGTGAAAGAACATGTGGAAAGGATGCTGGAGAAAGGGGAGGAAAACCAGAACCACTGCTTAGTGCTGACCTTTGTCAGCAGCTCATTCCCCTCCTCAGCCACTGCCTCCCACACCACCGCTGGTCCCAGTTCATCCCAGCTCATCCCAGTTCATCTGAGCCTCCCCAGCCACTGCCTCCCACACCACCACTGTTCCCAGCTCATCCCAGTTCATCCGAGCCTCCCCAGCCACTGCCTCCCACACCACCGCTGGTCCCAGTTCATCCCAGCTCATCCCAGTTCATCTGAGCCTCCCCAGCCACTGCCTCCCACACCACCACTGTTCCCAGCTCATCCCAGTTCATCCGAGCCTCCCCAGCCACTGCCTCCCACACCACCACTGGTCCCAGCTCATCCCAGTTCATCCGAGCCTCCCCAGCCACTGCCTCCCACACCACCACTGTTCCCAGCTCATCCCAGTTCATCCCAGTCTCCTCAGCCACTGCCTCCCACACCACCACTGTTCCCAGCTCATCCACCTGATTTTCCCACCCACGAGACTCCTCCTGACCTTGGGCTTCTCCCAATGACCCAGTAACACACATAAGAGTGGGTGCTTTGCCAGCAGGGCTCTCAGGGATTCTGCAGCTCTCTGGGCCTCTAAAAGAACAAACACAAACAGATCCCAGCTGTGCAAGGCCCAGTGTTTACCAGCATTGTTCTTTTGTGAGCTGGCAGCAAGATTTTATCAGGAGCCTCACACATCAAACAGTGCAGGGACAATGCTGTGGAAAGTGAGGAAGTGGATGCTGAGGGAAGGCAAAGCCAAACACTACGGATTTATAAATAGGTTTATATTTCATTTATAAATAGGTTGTAACTTCAGACATTACACAGGCACAGAGCAGTAAAATTCAGCTGTGGGGCCAATCAATGGGTCTGAATGGGGAAATATACTCACAACTCTTTGCAGGAGAGGTTAAGTGGATAAATCATGGAATAGTTCAGGTTGGAAGGGACCTCAGAGCTCATCCAGTGCCACCCCCTGCCACGGGCAGGGACACCTTCCCCTATCCCAGGGTGCTCCAAGCCCCACCCAACCTGACCTTGGACACTGCCAAGGATCCAGGGGCAGCCACAGCTTCTCTGGGCAACCTGTGCCAGTGCTTTACCACCCTTAATGGAAAAAATTCCTTCCTTTCTAGTCTTAAATCAACCCCCTTTTAGTTTAAAACCATTCCCTCTTGTCCTTTCATAACAAAGTTTATCCCCATCTGTTTTACAAGCCCACTTTAAGTACCCACTATAAAAGGAGCTGAAAATATAAAATACAACACAGCAACAATCACAATGATCTACAGTGCTGCCCTTTATTCTGGCAGCAAGCGTAGGAATCCCCCAAACTGACATCTGCTGGAGCAAGCACTGAAAGCCACTTCTTTTTTAACAGCAACAAGACAGTGAGTGATGTGCACGTAAACACAGATGAATCCAGGGCAATAAAAGCATTTGCTCTAAATCCCGATTAAAGAACCAAACGAGAGAGATTCAGTTCAAGAGCACCTCTTGAACAAGCTGCACTCTGTCGTTTTAGCATCTTTCCCCAGGTATTCGCACTTCATTTTTAAATTGTAGCAGCTCTGAAGTAGAATTCCTCCAATATAATCAGTGTCTGCTTTGAACAAATGAAGCAGTGCCCAGCTTCCTCACCTCCATGGCACAACACAGCAGGGATCTCTCGTGATCGCTCATTTTTCTGAGGACAACTAAAGCATGACATTTTAAAAGTTTATTATAGACAATCAAAGCAGCCACCAGAACAGCAGGAAAGCTCATTTCTGTGTTCGGGACTCCTGTAAAATCCCAAAGCTCGTTCCAAGGGAACCTGTGTAGTCCAGCTGAACTGCAGCCTGGCTTTGCTTCCAGCCCCAAACCATCAGAAGCCCCAGATCTGGAGAATGCAGCAATAAACACCCATCACACACGGCATTAAACCAGACTACAAACGACAGGTGGGAAAACCTTGCAGTGACCTCCTCCCTGTTTACCCAAGGGTTATGTATTTCTTTCCCCCCTAAAACAATTCTTCTCGGTTATTCTCAGGCTGGGTTTTAAGTGCAAAGATGAATACTTTGTTTCTTTCAGCTTAACAAGTCGGTGGAGAAGCAGAGCGCTGCTGGAGACAGAAAATCTGCTTAGCCAGCTCTATTCCCACCCTCCCTTCTTTCAGTGATCAAAACAAATGCTATAAATGTTAACTCTCTGATAAAGCCAAACCAAAGTCCTACAGCTACAGGTGACAGCAGTGAGGTGACATTACACACCAGGGCCACCACGGCCCTGCTTGAGCCGCCTGGTGTAAATTATTCAGGAGGCAAATGGAAATGTGGGACTTAAAATGCTGCAGCCACCTCCCCTCCAGCACTGAAGGCAATAATTATGCCCTGATTCAGAGTATATAAGGCTACCCCCAATTTGTATCCTGGATTGGAGTTCTTCAGGCATGTCCTACTGGTTTAACAAACAATTAGAGATGAATCTAGAGGAAGTGGCCCTAATTGCCTACGAGAAACAATATTCTGCTCACAGCTCACTACAGACTCCTCACCAGCTGCCAGAGAGGGAAAGCCCAGCTCTGTGCTTTGCACCTTGCTCCGTTCTCAAGTTCTGGTCTCCTTCTCCAAAAGTTTTGTCAATTCAACAAAACCCCCAAGTTCTGACTCAAAAACTCAGTTCCACAACTGGCTCAGAGCACAGAAAACACATCCTGGGTCGGAGGATGCAGCCAGACCCACGGAATTCAGCCCTCCTCACTCTGTCCTCAGCCAAGAGAGGATCCCCACCTGCCCATGGCCACGTGTTCACCACAGATCCCCCTTTAAACACTTCTGAAACAGCAGCTGTAGATTTTTTATGCAAAGTGCCTCAGCAGTGCTCTCTGTTTCCATTTCCCTCAACTCTGCAGTTGCTTGCAAACACAAGGGAAAACTCTCAGAGGTAAAGGTAAGGGCTGGGACACAAACCTGGTGGCAGAGAAGCAGAGCTTGGCTCAGCGGCTCCCGGCCATGGATGTGTTTTCCACGCGGTGTCAGCAGCCTCCCCAAGCAGTGAATCACATCCAAATGAGCCCCTGCTGCCCTCCCAGCTCCCATTCCTGCCAGGCTGGAGCTGCCACACGAACGAACGTTGTGAAATGCCGGAAAAGGGCCGGTGCTCACACCAAGGAAATGACACCAGCCTGAGGCACAGCACGGCTGATCCGCACTGAAACACGGGGAAGTTGCTTCAGGGAGGGGGAGATGATTCAAGCTAAACCTCATTACTGGCTGCTAATGAGTGCAGGCTCCGAATTTAATTTTTAAAGACACATTGGAGGGGAATGGAGGGTCAGAGAAGCAAAGTCAGGAACACCAGTCCTTGTGATGCTGAGGGGTCTGACAACGTCACAAACCTGAGTTTCACTTCTCCAGCCTGGAGCACAGATGCTGACTGGAAATGCTGGTAAAAAATGCATCTTTTACTAAGAAAAATATGTAAAGTCCTGCACAATCACTCCAGATTAGCATAATCCTGAAGAAAGCCGTTCCCAAAGGGACTTTGTTCACATATTTCAATGTTTTCATAAAGAAAGCTCAGGTTTTTCATACTCCTTTGTGACAAAGCCAACAGTATTTTTACTTGCTGGACATGCAAAGAAACCGATCCAGTTTTAAAATACAGCAGCCAGGCCTTAATTTTCCTGGGCTGGATGAGGGAAGAAATGGTAATATTGACAGTAAATTTAGCCAAGCTGCACGTGCACCTAAACCAGGGATGCTGACAGATTGCACAGCATTTGATTAAATGACTAATTAAGGAATTTGGAAGCCAATTTCATACAATTCTTTAGTGCTACCAGCACTGCTCTACAATTCCTGCACAGAGCAAACTCTCCACTCAAAACACAGTGAGGAGAATCTGCTTCCCCACAGCTGCAACATGGGAAAGTTCCTTGGAAAAGAACCCTCACAGAACTTCAGGAGGGGAGCTGGGAGGCAACAAGCGCCCGCCCAGCTTCCATCCACCATCCCGACCAAAATCCAGGCGAGCACGGCAGCAAAAATGAATCCAGGGCTGGGGAGGTTCAGCCAGAGTCTCTGAAAACAAATCCCCCTGGAATGTGCTCAGGTTTGGCTGCACAGCCACAGGGAAATGCACTGCCTTCCATGTGCCCTCTCGGTCTGAGGCTCAGTCAGCTGATGTCAGGAATGCATCCAAAACACGCCGTGGATTGAGTCAATCACGGCCTCTGGGGTGCAGAGCTCCACTCAGAGCCATGACTCACCTCTCCCGGCCCTCACCTCACCTGGGGCTGTGATGGGCAGCTAAAAAACACAAATCATGTTCAAAAAAACCCATTTAGTGAGATCAGGGAAGGATCAAAGTCCTGGGAAATCTTCTCCCAAAGACTTTCAGTGAGGTCTCCATGGCCAGGGATTTGAAAAGAAGAGATTCGTGCCTCGTGTCAGGGGGGTTCCTGTGAAACTGCAAACACCCAGTTTGTACTGGGCTCAGTTCAACTGGGCCTGGAGCTAAACTGGGAGCCAGCACCCGCACAGAAAATAGGGAAATCCTGCTCCTTTTATACACAGGTGAAAACAGAGCCAGGAAAGCGGAGTGCAACAGCCCCTGCCGAGACCGCAGAAAGGAGATGGGAAACTGCCCTCGGAGCAACGAAACCCAAACTGCTCAAAGGGGGCACCCCCGGCCCGATCCTCTGCCGGATTCGAGGAGTTCGACCTCTCTGAGAGCTCAGACCGAGGGAACTCCCCACGGAAGGCTCTCTGTGCGCTGGTTCTGGTGTTTCACGGACAGGCTGCGATGTTCTCCTGTGAGTCAGCTGTGCTCCAGCGCCAGCCCAACCACTTGCTGGGCTCTATTTACACAGCAGCGTAACTTCATTAAAAATTCTGCATAATCATGCAATTACCAGCCTGCCTCTCTCCCTGGCAGCAGGGACGATCCCTGTTACATGCACCCACGTGGAACGATTGCAGAGCTCTGATAAACGAGTAGAACAACCTCTAAAACGAACTTGGTTATCACAACAACCGGCTGCGACCCGAGCAGAAGGACAATTAGCGCTCGGTAATTCCTTTTCTCTCCGAAAGGCAGCACCCACCTGCCCGAAAAACATTTCAGGGCACGGGCGGCAGCAGACACACCCACCGGGAGCGCCGAGTTCGCATTTCTGCGGAGCCTCCCGACACCTTTGGCACCGGGATTCCAGCCCGATTATCCCAAATCCCTGCGAGCCCCGGCCAGGCTGGCACCCCGCGCTCAGCCCGCCCGCGGCTCCCCGCGCTCCTCTCGCCCTTCCCCGGCACGGCCGCTCCGCCCCGGCCCCCTCAGACACCCGGTGCCGGCGCAGGCGGCGGGGCCTCCCGCAGCGATGGGTTTGAACCACTTCTGCTGCTCGCACGGCGCC
>VZTA01006284.1:211226-295848 GCA_013398855.1 Mohoua ochrocephala | reverse complement strand
CGGGATGGGGAACGGGACCGGGATGGGGAACGGGACCGGGATAAGGAACGGGACCGGGATGGGGAACGGGACCGGGATGGGGGACGGGACCGGGATGGGGAACGGGACCGGGATGGGGAACGGGACCGGGATGGATGACAGTGTGGGATGGGGAACAGCCTCGGGATGCGGGACAACCCCAGTACGTGGCACACTGCGGCACCCCTGGATCCAGGGACAGCCCCAGGATATGGGATAGCGCCGGGGGACCCCTGGATCCAGGAGCCCTGGGATGTGGGGCACTGCGGGACCCCTCGATGCAGGGGTCGGGAGAGAGCTGCGGCAGCGCGGATTCCCTGGGGGGAGCACCTGAAGTGCCAAGAAGTGCTTCCAGTGAGCACTGGAACAGCTCCCCAGGGAACGGGCACGGCCCCGAGGCTGCCAGGGCTCCAGGAGCGTTTGGACACCGCTCCCCGGGACAGGGTGGGGTTTGGGGTGTCTGTGCAGGGCCAGGAGCTGGGCTGGATGATTGTTTGGAACCTTCCAGTGACCGAGGAGGCCACAGGGAAGCCAGAGTGGGGCCGTTCATTAGGAGCTGCAGTGACAGGACAAGGGGGAATGGGTACAAACTGGAAGAAGGGAAATTTGGGTTAGAGATACGGAATAAATCCTTTACTGTGAGGGTGGTGGGACACTGGAACAGGTTGCCCAGGAAGGCTGGGGATGTCCTGTCCCTGGAAGTGTCCCAGGCCCGGTTGGACGGAGCGGGAAAGGTTCCCGAGACACCACAGAGCTCGTCCTGCAGCGAGCACATCCCAGAGGGAACGGCCCTCAGGAAACAGCGAGGGCTGGGCACGAACGCTCGGCAGGAGCTGATCCCACCCAGAGCTGGGCCCAGCCTGGAAGGATCCCGTCCTCTCCCTACGAGCCGCTGCTGGAAGCGCTGCTGAGGGCGGCCGGGAGCTCCCCGCTCCCAATCCCGGCCGCGGCGGGGTTGTTTCCACCCTCCGGCCCTGACCTTGTGGGAATATCTGCGGGGAAGGGAGAAGGCTTCAGTTTCCAAAGCAGAAACTTTTTTATGAGGCCAAGATGTTTCCATTCTATTTGAGCCGCTCGCCCGCAGCGATGTTCTCGTACACGCGTCGGGCTTCCCACGTCATCTACTACAGGCTCCCCGGGGACAGGCGTCAGGAAGGCAAAAAAACCGCTCCTTACAAAATATCCCAACAGCGAAAAGGGCCACGTGCTCCTTGGAGGGTCGCCTGCTTCAAAATCGGGGACAGGAAATGCAGAAATAGTGGAATCTGTGCAGTGTTTGACCGGACTGAAGGATGTATTTAAATGTTCATCTCTCTCACATCCCAAAATAGACTCAAAGATGATTTATCACAGCTGTCGCAGCAGCATCTGAGGACATTTCCTTGCCCTTTGGCCTCAGGATCAGAACAACTTGGTGCTGAGTAGAATGATGGGGCTAAAATTGTGGTCTTGCCCCCAAATGTCTTCAGAGGTCACTGCTGGAGCACAGAGATGCACTTTTAATTCATTGAAACTCAGCAAGGTGGAATTCTGAGCACACGGCCAAAGGCTGGTTCCTCGAGCACACCACACTCCTTCCTGCTCCCTTCTCATCTCCTCCTCTTTTGCCTTTCCCAGCTTTGAGGTGTTCACTTACTGGGAGCAGAAGGGTGCTTAAAAGCCAATTTTTGTTGAGTGCAGTGTGAGAAGTGACCTTTGGGCCCCAAGTTTGCAACAAAGAGGGGCAGAGAGGGCTGCGGGCATCGATTGGTTGGAGTCAATTCAGGGATGTGTGGACGAGCCACGAGTTTTGTCTCAGCATCTGCCACAGCCCCTGGTATTTCCCCACAGCCACACTTCCCATTTCTGCTCGGACAGGAGCCCTGTTTCCCCACCCAAATCCCCCTAAAATCAATGTATTCGATGAAAGACACAGCAGAGGCAAATGTAAAGGTTACAAATGGACTTCTGGAGGAAAAATCATTTCTGCCAGTGCTAGGCAGAAGGAGAAACATTTTCCCAACGTGTTGGGATCTTAGCAAGGTCTCTCTGGCTCTGCTCGTCTCTTACTCCTTTTGTGCAACGCGTGAGCAACAATTACAGCCGGTTTGAAAGCCCTCTGACATCCTCCTGTGACAGGCACTATGGTCACAGCAAATATTTTTATTTTTAGCAAGCTTCATCTCTGAAGATGTCTAGGAGGGCCAACAACAATATAAATAGAAAATCTTATAACAAACGGAGCCAAAAGCAACACAGAGCAGTAAATAAATCCGCAAAAAAAATTTGGTGTGGAAATAACAATCTCCGTGCACCATGCAGAGGCACAGCTCTTCGCATGAGCAGCCCAAGGGGCGGTGCAGTGAGACCTCCAGAACCATCCCCACGCTTCCAAAGTCGCGCTCGGTTTTGCAAACATTCCCCCTCTAATTCAAGCTATTGTTTTTCCAAGAGAATTTGAATTTAAAACATGGGTTTCTTAGCTAAATATAAGTCCATTGTGCACAAACAATGAAAATCTCCTTTAAAAACAATTGTTCTTCTACATGCCGAGGGTTACACAACCTCAGAGAGTGTGGATCCTTCTGCGTGGCTTCACTCGGTGAAAAGGCTCTTCTGACAATCTAGAAAATCAGATAAGGATCACGTTTGAAAACCTCTGGGTTTGAGTCTGAATTTTACTTGAATCCTTGAATCCTTTCAGAATCAGAGGCCGAAAGTGAAGAGGAGGGGGGAGCTCGGGAGTAGATTTGAAAATGTGGGAGAACGCGCTGCTGTTTTATCTGTACTAAAAGCCCTTCTCTCTGCACAGAGATTTCTGCACTCAGGGCAACGAGCTTTGGGGAGAGGCACAAGAAGCCTGGGCTGGTGCAGAAGAGATTCAGATGGAACCGTGTTCGCAAAGGAACTGGAACTCCACTGGTCTGCTTCCAGCATGCAGCCCAAAACTGCTTTCACATTTGTTTTAAGCAACCAGAAGCCCTCGGAGCTGCCAAAAGCAGCAGTTCAACATTTCCTCCACCACTGCTGTCTCATTCCTGCCCCCACGCACCCCCTCTCCCGTGTCAGCACCAGATCCATCCCTGCAAGCACATGGGAAGCAGCTTCCCTATCCCTCCTCTCGCAGCAGCCGCTCCGTGCCCGTGCTCGTGACTCCTGATTTTCGAGTGCCACATCCAAGCTCAGCATCGTTTGAGCACAGTTTGCATTCTTTTTGTCTGCCTCACATTTATCCAGCCCAAAGCTCACCCTCCAACTTTATGTGACTCTGACCGACTCCCTTTTGTGTTCCTCAGCACCACATTTGGCCACCCAAAATGATTTTAACTTTTTTTTTTTTTTCAGTTGAATGTACCTCCCTCTTGGAGCAAGCCAGCAGAGCTGTTTACTTCCAGGAATGTCTTTGCTCGTATAGAATATTCTTCATGATCTTTCTGAACTTATCTGGCTTTTTTTTTCCCCTGGGCTGAAGCTCTTCTGGCCACCTGGAAGCTGACAGATCTATGACTGTTTGGTTTTGGAGGAGGACTATTGTGATGAATGTTTTTATATTACTCACTAACATATGCTTTCAATAGCAGATGGTAACGGAGGTTCCAGCGCTCAGAGAGGCACTCAGTGACTTACTGCTGCTAACTGAGCCCCCATTTATCACTGTCCAGCTCCAAAACACATTTCAAAGTGCTGCCCTATGGATCAACCGCAAGATTTTGAGCTTTTTTTTCCCTACTCCTCCTCTCATTTTGCCTCTTCTTACAAAACTTGTGTGAGATTAAAGCAGCCTGGTAATGAAATTTCCTGGAAAAGATTTTTTTTTCCCCCAGTGTTTGGGTTTTTGCAAAAACCTGGAAGCCAATTGACACTGGAAGATTTGCAAACCATTCCCACAGGAGCCGTGTCCCGAAAGACACAGGATCCGGCGGCTCCCTCCCAGTTCCGTGAGCTGCATCAGCCTCCAGACTGATTTCTTCCACCTCTTCATCAGCTGCCAGGATGGTCAAAGGAACAGCACCGGGAGCTTGCACAGCATCCCTGCACAAATGCTGCTGCACGAGGAGCTCTTAGAGGGGAAACAGAGCCTCGGAAAAGCGACGTGTCCATAAATCTTGGGGTTCTTGTGCTGATTTCACTGCCCTGCTGTGCCCCAAAGCTGGATTTTCCTAAGGGCAGTTCACACTCAGCACATCCTCTGGGATGCTGGTGTGGAAACCGGGATTGGTGCTTTGGGAAGGGGCAGGGATCCGGAGCCCTGCCCTGATTCCCCATCCCCTGGGAACCCACCCCTGGCTCCGGACCCTGCTGGGGAGGGCTCGGGTGTGTGCTGTGGGTCAGAGCAGAGCCTTGAGAGCAGCTGGGCACAGAGAGGCTTTCTGGTGGCTGCAGCCTCTCCAGAGTGAGCCAGGCCTACCTTGTGCCTGCAGGAAAACTGCATCCCCACGTCTCCATGAGCTGTGGGGGGGTTATCTTGCTCTCCATTCCCATCCTTGTCTCCCACACAGCCTGACAGAGTCCATGTGCCAGCCTTGCCCCTGCTCCTGCAGACCCCTTCCGAGAAGTTTTCCAAGGATGAATGCTCCAGCTACATTATTTTTTTTAGTATAATTTACATCTGCTTCACATTATTTGCAGTTTTGCTTTATCTGGGTCACTCCCTCCCCAGTGTTCTTCCCTCCCTGTTATCCCAGAGAACTGAGAGCTGATTGTAGCCAGTGTTCAGTTACAGGCTGTCATCCCACAGACCCCGCAGCCGCCAGCTGTCCTAAAACCCCGCTCAGTTTTCCTCGAGAAGCCATTCTCTCTTCATTCCCTCCGCTGGCTCGCCCCACTGAGAGACACCGAGTCCTTCCTCAGCTTCCCAAGTCTGTCATCAGCCCTAAATTCACTTTCCCATGTTTGGAGAGCCCGCGGTGTCCCACCCCAACGCTGCCCCACGTTCCAGCGGGCCTTTAGGGCTCGCAGCATGCACAAAGCAGCAGATCAAATGCGTCCCGGAGAATTCATGTGTCAGCTGGGATTTTGGAATACCCCACAGCTGCCTGAAAACTCGGAGGCGGGGGGGGATGGAAATGCGTTTGTTATCCCGAAGAGCAGGGTCCCATCAGCTTCGGGGCTCTGGAGGGGCAGCACACAATAGCCCAGGGAGAACAACAGAGCGCGGAGCTGGAGCCGGCTGAAGGCAAAGGAACTGGACAGGCAGAACCGGATTATTCACAGCGGAATTAGAGCAGAGCACGGGGGCGGCTGTACCGCGCTGAAAACGCTCCCGTGACGGCTGTAAAGCCCCCAAATCTGGGTTTTTAGCAGCCAGCCAAGGGACAGCACATAAAGCAGGCCGTGGGGAGGGATAAAGGGCGAGGAGCGCTGGATGCAGGCGCAGCTCCCTCGGTGCCCGGCTGCAGGAATGTCCCGGTCCCCCTCGTGATTGGCTGCGGGATGCCGGAGTCAGTTTTCACGGGGGCTGATCAAAAAGTTCCCTTTGGCTCTGCAAAGCCGCTGTCTGAGCAGAGGCATCGGCTGGAGGAGGCCGGGCGCTCTCCCGCTCCTCGGGAAAACGGCCTCAGTGGGATGAGAGCGCTTCTCCCTCCGAGGGAGCGCAGCCGAGGGCCGGCGCCGAGGAGCCGTGTTGCTGCTTTCGCCCCCCGGGCCGGGTGGAGCAGCCATCCCTTCTGGCATGCGTCTCATCCCTGAGGATACGATGTCTCAGTACTCCACCAACTTCCTGCTGCTGCCCATCCCGGAGTACCCCGCGCTGGACTGCGCGCCCAACAAAATCCTCAAGCTCGTGGTGCTGGGCGGCAGCAGCGTGGGCAAGACAGGTAAGTCACAGGTGTGTTCCCTGCTTCTCCCCGCAGCTGCGCTTCCCAGCTCCTTCGCTCCCCAGACGGACCCAAAACTGGGACATTTGTTGCAGCTTAACTGTTTCAATTTAGTTGTTCGGGGTTTTTTTTTAAAAGCAAAGGCACGGGATAATTTGTGAGGCAGATTTGCTGTGTGTGGGTGAGCAGCCAACGTGAGCCAGCCGCGAGTTTTGTACTCACAAATGGTCCTAACTGGTCTTGTGCAAATTATTGAACTGTGGCTAAATTTCCACACCCCAAAAGTGGGGCTGGTGGCTTTTATCTCCCTGCTGTGTTTCATGCTCTGCAGACAAATCACAGCATACAAGACGTGCCTGTATGATTCTCCAAAGGAGAGGGGAAGAAAAGAGGGTTAAGAGAGCATTGGTGCATTTGAATATCTGGTCCATGATTTCAGGGATTCTTAAGAGCAGAGCAGATTTATTACATCTGTGGTTCCATGGGATTCAGCAAAATGTTTGATTGTTTTGGCTTTGAAGCAGCCACATCTTCATATTATTTTTAAATAGTTTGTTGAAGACAGCTGCACAGCCAATTTCATCTAAGGGTGCTAAAGGGTGACTCAGTACCACTGTGAGAAAAAATACTGCTTGAAATGAAATCTATTATAAAACAGTGTTTGCTTGCAGAATAAGCCATTTTATTTAACTCTTCATTAAGTGGTTTTGCAAGTTATTAGGAATCTGCTGAGATCAAACACCACAGGAGTACAAGTTACTGTTGCCACGACAGGATTTAAGTGTTTTATCAATTAAAAAAAGTTCTAATCAAAGAGTTTAAGAAAGCAGCCCAGGTTAAGGTGAATAAGAAGGCCCAGGGTGCTGCGGCATGACCCAAGTGTGCAGAGCACATGCAGTTTGTTTGCTGGCTGTGATTAGATATCACTAATGGGTTTCAGGAGGGTTTTTAAGGCTGGAAAGAACCATTCCATCCATCAGCCTCACTTCTTGCATGACATAAAATGCTTAAATTTGGATCAGTTGCCGTCTACCAGCTTGTTACTCTTTCTCTAAATGATTTCAGAGCAAAGCACAGATTGTTTTACCTGCACTCACAGGGAAACAACCTCCCTATGCCATGCTGAGCTGCCACCCCCAATCTGAGGGCTCATTTCCAACACAAGCTGTGAAAAACTCTGTCTTGGGTATCCCAACCTGGCCGCAGATCTTTGTCTGCGAGCGTTGAGAGCAGCGTTTGCAGAATAACTCGTGAGCAATGCAGACCTTAGCCCGGTTTGTGTGAGGCTCCTCCCTGCAGGAAGATGTTACACGTGCTGTGCGAAGGGGGAGCTGGGTTCTCACTAAGGGCCCCTCTTTCTCTCCTTGTTTTGCAGCCCTGGTCGTGCGCTTTCTCACAAAGAGATTTATTGGGGACTACGAAGCCAACACCGGTGAGTTCTGCTCTCCCCAGCAGCACTGCAGAGAGCTGGGAAATAAATCCCCTCTGGTTTGTGGCTGGTCCACATTACGGGAGAGCCAGGCGGTGTTAGATGTCCATAAGGTGCATATTTTCAGTTAATAGCCTCGAGCTATGAAAGCAATAAATCAAAGGCTCATTATTTATGATCCTTGCAGCTGGTTTTTTTTTTCCCAAGTTGATGGAAAAGGATCACAGTAAAAGGTTTGCTTGGGGACATACCTGTGCTGAAACACAGGCTCAAGGAACAACCTACACATCAACTAAACCACGGAAACCCAACGCTGTTCCCCCTGCAACCCCAGGGAAGCCAGAGGAACTCCAAGGGGTGTAAAAGGCAGTTCAGAACTTTTTCTGTGCATTCCCTTTTTTTCCAGGGGCTGTTATAACCAGGGAGAGTTCGGAATTGAAGTCTCCTCTCCTTAAGACAAGCAAAGCAACCATTCATGTCTTGTTTAATCCAGAGGGAGTGTTCACGTGAACTGTTTCATTCAGACTGCGTTCCGAGGTCTGATTTGGCCAAGTTCTGTTGTAGGATGGATCCATGCTCACCCCTACTGCCCATCCCACACAGTTTTGGGGCGGAGGTGAGCAGGGTTCATTCAGAAAGCGCTTCACTCTGGAGATGCTTGCTGAGCTCAGGGTGAGGAGCAGGGAAGGAGGGAGCAGCACAAGACACCTTTGATCTGAGGAAACGCAATCTGAAAGCTCCTCCTTCCAGCTCCGCCTCCCTGACCCCCAGTAACCCTGATGGCTGGCTGCACTTTCGCTCCTTCTTTCCTGTCACCTCTTCTCCGGGAGGCTGTGCATCAAGTGAGGCCTGGGAGCTGTGCAGGGATCGCTGCCAGAGCGGTGCTGGGAGCCACATGCTTTTCTCATCAAGCTCCCAGGCCATGCTGCTGGAGAGCTGAGTGTGGCAGCAATAAGGAACGGGTGGCGGTGCCTTTGGGATCACTCGGCTGCGCTTCCCCTTGTTCCAGGCACCATCGGGCAGAGCAGGGGCAGCGGCTGGCAGCACCTGGATTGGGAATAAGGGGTTGTCTGCTTTTGGTTCAGGGGTGCGGTGTCTTCCCACAAAACCATCTTTACAGCTTCAAATCTGGTCTGTTTTAAAATACAAAATAAATCCCACCTGGGCTGGATCCCCTGGCAGTATTAAACCACGATATGATACTGTTGGATTCAGTGCTAAATTTCCTTGTGTTGGAAATGTTCTATGAGCTCACACTGTTCTCCACTGGAATAAAATCACTTGTTCCCTTGAAACAAAGCAGATCTTCAGAAGTGAAGCTACTGTCACTAGCTGGGCTCCCTGTTAATCTGAATTCCTCACTCTCCAGTGGATGGGTTTCTCCACGTTTGACATTGTTCTGGAGGCAGCAGTGACAATTGTGTTGGGGCAAGACAGAAGGGCTGTACACAGCAGCTGTGGATTAGCATTTCTTCACATCCCCACGTGACTTGTGTTAAGTTCTAAGGAAAAATGATGATGGCCTCAGCCTCTGGAGCTGTCCTTGTCACAACCACAGAGAGTTCAGAAGATCATGACTTAAATTTTCATTGTCACTTAACTCAGGCTGCAGTAACAAAACAAAGTTCGAGCCCAGGATAGCAGTGGTTAGATCAGAGCTAAAGGCTAGATCTAGCAAAGGCTAGATCAGGCCTAGGTGGGTAGAACTGGCACTTGGCTGTGAATATGTGTCCTCCAGATTAACCAAAGTCAGGTTTAAAGTGTCCAGTCTTTGGGGATTTCAACCAAACTCTGCTAAAATCACACAAACCCCAAAGGGCACCTGGGGGATTCGTGCAGTCACTCCCTCTGTGCCCAAAACTGGAGCGCTTTCCTTTTTTAAAGGCATTCAGAAAAAGGCAGTAGGAAACACTCACTCCTTTCACAGAGCACACCTGGATGTCTTTCTTTGAGATTATAAAATGTGAACTGCACTTGTATTTAAAGTTAATATGGACTGAAAACCCGAATGGGATTTATGTGCCCACTTTGAGTAGGTGACAATACCAAGGGGCCCTTTCCCAGCCCCCAGGCTGGCTGTGCATGCAGAACGTGTCCCCACACAGCAAACACAGCCCCACTTTACTGAGCAAACAGCCACACAAACACTCCAGGGCCATTCACTTTTCTAGAGGCAGCTCCACATCCTAAACCTCAAAACTCTGGGTTTCTACAGTCCCATTTTGCCTTTCCTTTGTACTTTTGGTTCCCTGTTACAGCCCCTGACTAACGATGTTCCTTCTCCACCAGGTGCTTTGTATTCCAGGAAGTTCACCATAGATGGGGAGCAGATCTCTCTGCAGGTGCAGGATACTCCCTTTGTCTCACTGGAGGTAAAACAACTGCTCTGTGCTTCTCAACACTCTCCTTGTCTTGTATTTGTTGCCAGCACTTCCATCTGTAATTAGCTCCACTTAGCAGCAGGAAAATACCTGGGCTCAAACCCAAGACTAATCAAGGTACCTTAAACTCCACCCAAATGAGCTCTTGAAGGTGTTAAATCAGACTCCTCTAGGAGTTAAGTCAAAATTAAAACAAACTTCTTTCAACACGTTCCTAAACAGCAGTGCAATCACACTCTGGCTTGCTCCTTGATTGTTTCCTTTTCTGTCGAGTGGTTTCTGTCCCTGCACGGCAGAAAACTCACCTGCCCAGAGGCCCAGCTGGCTCAGCTTGGACCTTCCTCCACACCCAAAGTCTCTCAGATTTAGGGAAGTGTTTCTTTCCAAGGGGCCAGGCTTCCCAGCAGTTGTCATTTCCAGCTGTGGTGCTTTGCCCTGCTTTCCTTACTCTGGTTTAAATGTAATTAATTCCTTATTTTAAAGGCGTTAGCATTTATCACACTCCTTTTCCTATCAGTGGTTTAGATAGTTGGACTCGATGATATTAAAGAGCTTTCCCAATCATAATGATTCTATGGTTCTATTATACTCTAGATTTAATGTTTTACCAGGAACCTGTTTCTAGAAATACTTTTCCAAGCAAGATTTATGATGTCTCTCTTTGAAGATCTGCTTCACTTGCAGAATGAGAGGATGGAAACAGTGTCAAAGCAGCAGGAAATGTGGTGAAATTTGGGGTTACGTGAATGGTGGAAATCTCATGAGTAATGATTCCTGCAGAACAGCAGAGGTTTCATGACAGAATCAGGTATTCTCATTGCAGCACCGAGCCTGAACTTCCAGGTGAGGCCTTAACCTCAGTCTAAACTTAGACTTGGCCGAAGATACATCGGGATGGGAACACCACCTTCTCTCCTCCTGTGTCAGGCTGTCCCTGACACCCTGCACCCCTTGTTTTACCTGCACGGCCCCACGTGTGCATTTCTGTGCTGTGGGGTTCCTGCATCCCGAGTTTACAGAACGGGATCAGCGAAGCTCCCGCGGTTCCCATTTCCAGCTTCTCTGCTGACTGGGAGTGGGTTGAAGGGGAAAGCTTTGCTGAGGTGCCACTCTCTGCTGTGCTGGGGTGCACAGAGCAGAGGGCAGGAGCCCTCATGTGCTCTGGACACTCGGAAGCGAACAAAAGCTGCAGTGGAAGCCCTCCAAATATTCAAGTGGGATTTAACAGCACAAAAGGACTTTGCCAGCTTGCGCTGAAGAGAGGAGCTGTGGGGGGTCATTGGGCACCACTGACAAACACTTAACAAAGGGAATCCCCTCTCTCTGCCTTCCCCTGGAGAAAGGAGGGAGGGGAATAATTTAACTCCCTTTTTCAGACCAGATAGATGCTGTATTCCTGTTGAAATTAATACTGTGCCCTATAGTCCAGTGACTCTAGAGCTGCACAAAACTTAGTCAAGCCAACAGCTGAGGTTTCTTAGTCAGAAATGATTTTAAATTAGTTCAGAAGGAGTTTGATTTTCTTTGTCCCTGTCCAAGGTCTGTGCTGTCCCAAGATCTCCCACAGACACGCTTCTCTCACCCTGTGTCTGTTTGCTTCGCATGATGTATCTGCAGTGACTGAAGGGACTGTGTCAGAACAGGCTAACACTGAGAAAAGGTTGGATTTTTTATTAAAATCCTTAAGGAGGAGAGTTTCCTGCGCTCTGCAGGCGGAGCTACAGCGTTTCAGGAGGAAATCATGTGGAAACCCTCGGGATTCAAGCCCCCAGCAATGTGAAAGTGTAAGAGAGAAACAGAAGCAGATGACTGGTTTTGTTGGGTGATTCATTGCTGCTTGGCCTGTACACCGCAAACAGCCTGTGTGTTTCAAAATTCATTCTGGAGCAGAGATTTCCATTTAAAAAGTAGCCCCTTCGCCTTTGATTTCCTGAATAAAGCATTCCGCTTGGGATTATCCATCCCTCTCGCTCCTGGGTGGGCCGAGCTGGAGTAACAGAGAATTTCTGCTCGTTAGGGCTCTCTGAATGTGCACCTTCTCCAAACCCATTTTCAAAGCTTGCCAGTGCAATTAGTTCCTTTTTTTTTNNNTTTTTTGCCGTGAAAGGGTTTTGCTGGTGAAAAGAGGCTTCCAGGACATGGAGAGTGGCTAATTATCCCCAGCCTGGCTACAGCCCAGCCCCTCACAGAGCAAATTGCCCTTCTTCCCACAGCCTGCCCCGGCCTGGCTGGGGTTCACTCTCGTTAACCTTCCCAACCAGGCTGCTGGGCAGATCCCTGTTCATCATCCCGTGCTGGCCTTTGGGGTTTGAGTGTTTTGGGAAGGAGTGATAAGAGCATGTGATAACCAATTTCACTGCTCACAGGGTTTAGCTGTGAGCTGGCAAGGGCAAAGAACATCAAGGTGTGATGAGCCAGTGTCTCTGTGGGCAATACTGAAATATTTACAAAGGGCACCTGGTTGGCAGAACTCCTGAGGAAAGTTTTAAGCCTAATTTACACTCTGACCCTTCAGAAATTCTGCGTCCTCCTCCTCCCAGAAGAGCTTGTCAGTAGTTGTTCTTTTGCTGTCTGATCTGCCAGAAGCAAACTGATCAGTTTTACTCATCCTTTTCCACCACTGCTTCCCAAAGTTAGGCTTTATAATTCATATTTAGGTCTAAATAAAAGTGATCTGGGATCACTTTTTGATTTGAGGAGAGTGCCGAGCACGAAATTCTGTTAAAATTAAAATGAATGGCAGATATGTATTCTGTAGATAAAGAGATAATGGAACATGTTTTCTATTAGTCTTACTGAAGTTGACGAAAATTTCTGGGGTAGAATTTAGCAACAATAATAAAAGTTGGGGCTCTGTATTCGTGATATTGAACTCCCCTTAAAAGACTACAATTTCTACCAGCTTCACGAAGAGCTGCACACAGAATATGCTTGCTGGATATTAAAAAATTACTGTTCCAGAAATGCTGTAATATTGACAGGAATGTCAGCTCTTCCAAACCAAGCATGGCTGCAGCAGGGATCTCCCTCTCTGGCTGGGTTATCCCTATCCCAGCAGGGATAACAAAGAGGAGAGGATTAGCTGGAAATAGCTTCCTCTTGACAAGTGAGCTGACCTCTTTTCAAGCCCCACAGCGCTGTATTCAGCTTTGTGTTCCCAGCGATGGTGGTGGTTGGGGCTCTAAATAGGAGCAGTGATGGAATCAACAAATGTGTGACCAGCAAAAGGTGACATAAACACATCCCTGCTCCACAAATTACCAATGTGATTTCACCCGATCCTGAGTTCTAGTCATTGGTTCTTTGTAACAAAGTGCTTTTTTCAAAATAACTGGCTATCTGGAGGGAAAAGCGGGAAAAGCTGGCAGGCTTCACCAAACAGAGTTAGTGAGAACCTCTGTCTGTGGAGACACTGAATAAAGAATTGGAAAAGGCCCTAAAAGTCACCTTGGGGGACAACTGTTCACTTGTCATCGTGTGACAAACCTGATGGATTTTTAATGCTCTCACTGTGCCCATCACAATTTTATCCACAAGAAGAGTGTGAATTTCTGACTGGGTTGGTACAACAGAATACAGAACTAACTTTTCAGAGCAGTATTTTGGCTCCTCCCCTCCCCTCCCTTCACCTCCNCCTCTCCACTCCACATTACTGCTTTCCTGCAGTGTGGGATCACAGAATCATGGAATCACTGAGGTTGGAAAAGCCCTCCAGGACTGAGTCCAACCTGTGACCGATCCCCACCTTGTCCCCAGCCCAGAGCACTGAGTGCCTCATCCAGTCATTCCTTGCACACCTGCAGGGATGGGAGCTCCAGCACCTCCCTGGGCAGCCCCTTCTATTGTCCAATCACCCTTTCCAAGAAGAAATTCCTCCTGATGTCCAACTTAAACCTCCCCTGGTGCAGCTTGAGGCCGTTTCCTCTTGTCCTGTCACTGGGAGCAGAGCCTGGCCCACGCTTGGCCACAGCCTCCTTTCAGGGAGCTGCAGGGAGTGACAAGGTCCCCCTGGAGCTTCCTTTTGTCCAGGCTGGACAAGCTGGCACAGTGTTACCAACACTGGGAATTCCACTGGTACATCCAGAGAGGTTTCTGGCTGTACAAACAGCCCCAAACAGTTCAAACCCAGCTCTGTGTGGGGCCGTTTGCTCTCTCTGCTCCCTGCTCTGTGTTTCCTGATGTCCCAATCCCGTTTTGCAGGACGACACGGACACCATCTGCTGCCAGGAGCAGATAAACCGCTCGATCTACTGGGCCGACGGCTTCGTGTTCGTTTATTCCATCACGGACTACGAGAGCTTCCGCGTGCTGCGGCCCCTGCACCAGCACATCCGCAGGATCCACCCCAACGCCAACATCCCCCTGCTGCTCATGGCCAACAAGGGCGACCTGCTGCGGGCCAGGCAGGTGTCCTCCAAGGAAGGGCTGCAGCTGGCCAGCGAGCTGGGCGGGACCTACTGCGAGGTGTCGGCGCGGGAGAACTGCGAGGGCGTGCACGAGGCCTTCCAGCAGCTGTGCCAGGAGCTCAGCAGGAGCAGCGGCAGCTGCAACGGCGAGAAGAGGAGAGGCCTCCACCTCGTCCGGCCCAAGTCGCCCAACATGCAGGACTTGAAGAGGCGTTTGAAGCAGGCTCTGACCTCCAAAGGCAAATCCGCCACCACGCTTTGACGCGGCCGCCGGGAATTGTGTTCCGGAGCCGTGGGTAAAAAGGCAGCGAGCTGGGAAGAAGGGGCACCAATTCGGCCCTTGGGTTGTGTGAGAGACTCTCGGCTGGTGTGAGAGACTCCTCCCTTTCGTCTTTGCATCGTCCTTAAAAAGCCCCTGCTCATTCGGCAAAGGAACTCGCAGAATTTGCTCTCTGGGGCAGGAATTTCAAAACTGTGATTTAAAAAATGAGATTGCTCCAAATTTTTTCTTTTTTTTTTCTTTTTTTTTTTTTTTTAATGGAAAGGGGTGCAGTCCAATACCTTAGTGTTCAAAAGTGGGTTTTGTTAATGAGAATAACGAAATCCTACTTTTAAGAGATGTGACTTCCCTTGGGAATGGTCGTATTCCCAAAGACAGGCAGTGAACTACAGCAGGACATGAGGAGAGTGACGGGAGCTGAACTGAGCGAGCAAAACGTACCAGATTTGCTTCACTGCAAGACTGGAAAATAAAGGCCAATTAAATGAATTAATTCATTTAAATGAAGCTCATAAACAGTGAAAAGTATTAATTGAAAGAAAGGGTTCTTAGCAGTGGGGAGAGATTTGTTCATATGCAAGCTTTGGCCTTACAGTGTCTCTTTAAAGGGAGATTTTTTAAAAAATCACTACTTTTCCAGATTATTTTTGTTTAAAAGCACATTGATTTCTCCTGAAAGTGATTATTTGGGCAAAGTACAAACTCGTGGCAGCATTTTGTAGTCAGTTTCTCCCTGGCATTTCTCACTTTTCTGATGGTCTCTTACATGGCAAAAGGGAAAAATAGATCAGAGTGGTTTAAAACCTGCCAAAAAATGGACTGCACTGATCAAGAGCAAGGAGGTCACCTAAAACTCTTAATTTTGTTTCCCCAAACTAGTCAGACTTCAGGTTCAAAATGCTTTTAAAGGAACAAAGCCTTCACACAAAGTATATTTACATCATTAGGTTGTTTGGGGGGTTTTTTTTTAAGAAGAAAAGGTTTTATGGTGCCTGAAATTTTTGGCTTTGGGAATTCATTATTTTGCTGTCTGAGTTAAACCCAGACTTCCCTGAGCAGCTCCCAGAGCATCCCAGCCTGTCAGGACATATCCCGGTGGCAGCGTCTGGTTGTGCCTCAGCACGTCCAAGGAGTCGAGGCTGTGTCCCGTGAGCTGATTCATGGAACCAGGAACAGCAGCACGGAGCAGGCAGCACCGTGTTCTCACTGAGAGCGGGGAGGAACGGGCTCGGACCACGCGAAATTCATGATGCACCCAGCTTTTCTTCAAACAGAGCAGATGAGCAATTCAAGGACCATGAAATGAAGTCAAGCTCAGTGATTTATACTCAGGGACACAGGAGGGAAACCCGAGTTTGATGGATATGGAAAAACACTCCCAGCTGCAGTTTCATCTGGCAAGGCTGAGCTAAATCAACCTTTTCCTCATTAGGAGCAGCGGAAATGGAAATTGAGTCTGATGAGTGTTTGTATAGCTCAGGGCTTTAAAATGTACTTTGTATTTTCTGTGTCCCTACATCAGCCAGCTCTAGCCGTGATTTTCCTTATCACCTGGATTTGCCTTATCTCCAGCTCACTTTCTGTTTTATTTATTGTTTTCCACAGCTGCTCATCTGAGGATGTCTCGTGTTCTGATTCATTTAAGAGTCTTTTATTCCCACAGAAGACCTGCACCTGTTTTTAAATTCAGTTTCAAGTGGTAGTAGGAGGGGAATAGTTGGGTCATCCAAACAGGGACTCAAATGATATCAGGGAATTTTTACTCTGGCTTATGGCTAATTAACAATTTGGTGTTTGAGCAGTGTCATTAATCATCCCAGGCACTTTGGTATTTATGGCACGGAATTTCAGTGTTTTAAATTAGTAATAGCACAGCTCAAATATTGAATGGAAAGATTCAATAGCTCAAATATTGAATCTAGAGGTTCAATGGCTCAAATATTGAGTCTGAAGATTCAATAACATAAAATGGAGCCCTTTGCAAGACACACAAAAGCGGAAGTGCTTTTCTGTTGGGAAATGATCACCAATTCTGGCCAATTTTACCACTCCAGTACTGTATAACGAGGGCTAAATTTGCTGAAGGCAATTTGCTGACACTGGTTTCTGTGACAGACTGAGAGTATTTGTGCTCCAGCTTGTTCGATTTGTTTGTGACTTCCTCCTTCAGCTGGGATCCTTTCTGATTTGGGAAGAAATCTCACCAAAATTCAAACCTGTCAATGTTTTATTTTCATTAGCGATTAATAAAAACATGCGAGGTCTTCCCCGAGTAGTGAATAAAATGGCTCTTGTATGTATCATGGATTTAAATAGTCCTTGTTTACACTCAAATATATTCTTTTCCCTTCTTGCCACCCTGCTTTGGAAGTATTCCTTATGTAAGGAAATATTCCTTATGCCAATAAGTATTCCCACATTCCTGTGGGGGGGGGAAAAAAATCTACATTTTGGCTAAAGCCAAAAAACATTGAAACATTTCAGTCTTCTCTTAGGTACTAACATGTGGCAAACGTTTATTCTGCTACAGTAACTTAGGTATTTCCTTTGTTCATTGACCAGGAGTACAAATACTGGTTTTAAACCAGGACTAACCATCTCCAGAAGGCCATAAAGCTCAGTATTTTTATTTGGGACGCAGTAGTTGAGCCCCAGGACACCTCACTGTGCCCCAGAGGCAAGGCTGAATGGTAGCACAAAAAAGCAGGGAGAAAAGAATGCTATAGAATTAAGTGCCTAAAAATAATCCTGTACGAGATCAAAGTTTAGTCCTGTAGAACCTGATCCTGAATTAGAAACTTCAGGCTGCCAGGGGAAAGCGTGTATTCTACTGAAGGTTTAAAATTAACCCTCTAGAGAGAAAGTACTGCCACAAAGTCAGGAGGAGAAAGGAAAAACAAAGATTTGAGAGTGTGGGGTGATTTCTGGATATCAAAGAAAATTCTCCTCTCAGTTCTGTTGATTTAGTCCAGATTGACTCCACTGGAATCAATACCAACAGCAGTGAGCTGTAGAATTCCTTCCTTTTGAATTTTTTTTCCTCATCCCTCATCATTCTCCTGAGCATTTTAAATCTTTGTGCACCATCTGGTTTTCAAGATGGTTTTACAGCTGGGTGTGCTTGGGCACACAGCAGCTGAGTGATTTGCCCCAAGGTTACACAGCTGAGCAAGTACTCGAGAGGGACTCCAGCGCTGTGTCCTTTGTAATTAATTCCCAACTCTTTACAACAACTCCCAGACCTCAGGCCTCCCTCCAGGTATGCACAAAACGAGTTGTACTGCACAGGAATGTAATTAAAAGTTGGGGAAAGTTACTTCAATTCCATCTGTGTTAGGGACTGAGCAGAGCCTCGGTGACAGGCTGGCACCTCACAGTTACAGCAACACCCAGACAGGCTTGGGAGTCACTGCAGATATTTGTTAATGGTTATTTCTGTGCTCCTGCCAGCTGCCTTCTCACACATTTCCCGTGGTTCTCCATGGAAATGCAGCGTGACCTGGGAGAAGGGAAAATCAGGCTCTGTTTTTAACTTTTCCTGTGACTTGCTTGATGATCTTGGCCAGATCTCTTAATCTGAATTACTCCGCCCATAGGTCGTAGACACCTGTGACACACTTCAGCATCCGCGGGAGAGGAGCACCCAAGAGAAATAAAGGAATTGTCCCCATTTGCATAGGGATGGCTGAAATATTTACACCTGAACTCACGTCTTGCTTCTGCATTCCTTTAAAACTCAGTTGTTGTTTGGATGCCACCTGGAGCAGAGGATAAAACCAGAAAATTCAGATGCCCATTTCAGGGAACAGCTCAGACAGAAATATTTGTGTCCAGGGAACCTGGCTGCTCCCAGGATTTGTGTCAGGTGTACAAATGAAGAAGAAAGAATAATTTTCTGAGACGTCAAAAGAAACTCGCCCTGCACCAGGAAACAGTTGCCTAATTGTTTTCCGAGGCAAACTGGGTGGCTGCCAGCTGATTGTTACTGCTGGATTTCCCTCTGCCCACTGGCAAAGTAGATTTGGGGTCAAAATCTCACCGCTCGGTCTGTAGAGCCAGCACACGGCCCTGGGGCAGCAGAGCACAATGAAATACCGGCTAATATTTCGTGTTCATGGATTCTCAGCAGCTTTTCTGAGCTGTGCCTGTCCCCTCTGGGGCTCACACAGGAAAACCACGGAATTAAAGTTAAAATAGATCTCCAGCTTCACTTTAAAAGCTCAAAAGCAGGGACAATGGGGTAGAGAAGACGATCCAATCTATCACTAATGGAGACAAAGCAAGACTCTTCCTTTGATAACTTCTCGCTGGCTCTGCCCTCCTTCACCCTCTCCATTCATGCCTTTGTTCTCATTTAACTTAGCAAGCAAAAACTTCTGCAGTTCTTCTTCCTTTGGCTCAGAAACATACTTTTGCTGGTTAGTTTGAAATTTATTTCCAAATATTTGAACTCCAAACATGGTTTCTCACAAAAGAAGAGTGTCTACTTACTCCTTTGACCTTATTTACCTAAAGCATTTTAAAGCACAGCTACAAATCTGTGCTTTGAATTCCTGCCACTTCTCCCCAAGAGCTCTCACTGGCTTAGCCCAATATTTCCTCCCCTTGTTTTGTGCTTACAGTGTTGAGCTCATTAATGCTGCAGAGTCATTGCTCACTTAAACCTGTTTAGTTCTTAAGTTTTGCTGCTCTCCTCTGAAATCCCTTCGGTTTAATCAGACAGATTCTCTTCTCTAAGCAGCTGTGCAAGTATAAAGGAGCTCAGGACAGCTGGTGATTTCCTGCTCTGTCAGATTTTAGCTCATTATTGAAGATTTTGGAGTAAACAGGAGCATGGAAAATGATGCAGCAAACCCACTTCTCGTCTCCCTTCATCTGTAGCTGGTGCAATAATTTTATCTGTCATGAAGCGGACAAAGTTCATCCTAAATGATGATTCTTTTTCCTACAGATGGAAAAACACCAAATATGAAGCAGAGAGCTGAGCTGATAGACTGTAAACCCTGGGATCCAATTCATTCAGGAGCTGTCACACCAATCTTCTTTCCTTTAGAAGATACATTTTTTACATTTTCCCTCTTATCCAAAAGGGTTTCAAGACAGAGCCTCTGGATCTCATCACACAGACACTTCCCATCCCCTCCAGCAGGTCAGGGGAAGCTGCACATTTTCCAAGGATGCTGGGTGAAACTATGCATGTCTTGTGCTGTTATGAGGGATGATTGTGGAGACTGTTCCTAAGGACGTTTTTCTTCTCCCTGGGCAGTAATGCAGAACACTCCCAGTCAGTAACCGCTCATTTGGAAAAGATATTAGGGGCTTTTGGCTGAATCTGGAGACACTCTGTATCTTCTCTGCTGGTTAGAAAGCTCACCAGATAAGCAGAAGTTGGGTTTTTTCTGAGGTTGCCTTTGAACTCTCACAGAGAGAGTTGAATTATATCACTTTTGATTGTGATCCAGGTTTCCAGATGCTTGCAGAGGCCACCACTCTTCAGTGTTCTGCATCGTATTTCACTTCAAACCCCAATATTTTCCTGTGCCATGGTGAAACAGCTAATTTGGAACATCACATCGAAAATGTCACAGCTTATTCCCTTGTCTCCCTGTTTCTGATGGAGTTCATGGTTTTACATTTGTCGGGGACCTGAACTCAGACTCACGCTCTGTCAGCAAAGGTGTTTGACCAGGTTCCCCGGAGAAGCTGCGGCTGCCCCTGGATCCCTGGAAGTGCCCAAGGCCACGTTGGACAGGGCTTGGAGCAACCTGGGCTAGTGGGAGCTGTCCCTGCCCATGGCAGGGAGTGGGACAGGATGGGATTTAAGCTCCCTCCCAACCCAAACCACTCCATGATTTTGAATGAACAAGACCCTTCATTCTTTACCCAGCAGGACAAGGCACACCCCAGCAGGACAAGGCACACCCCAGCAGTTCTGTGGCTGTCAGTAAAGAGCAGTGGGATCAGGGAATGAAAGAGGAATCAAATCTTTCAATTACTCTTCTGTCTGCCTTTGATTTTCCGTACGGGAGACCGACCCTTCCTCAAGCTCTGGGAAAGGCGATGGCTGGTGGTGCTGCTGGAGAGAGAGCAAGCGATGGTGGCAGTTCTGCCTCAACAGCCTGCGCTCCAGTCCCTCCATCTGGGAACCGTGGCAGAGGTCAACATCCGTAGGAACCTCCTGAATGCACGAAAGAAGGGTTACTGGGAACTCTGGGCTCTCTGAGGCTGAACCAAAGGGCCGTTTCTGTGAACGACACATCTGGAGATGCTTTGCTGAGGTGGAAACCCAGAACCCAGGCCCGGGAGAGCCGACAGTTTCCCATCCACGTCCATTCGGAGCAGTGGTGAAACCTCCACGTCTTCGTCACCTTCCAGCCCACGTGGCTCCATCAGGCCTATGTCAAAGTCACTTCTGCTCCTGAGGGACTGCAGTGGTGCTGCTGTTCCCAGCGCAGATGCTGGTGCAGCTCCAGCAAGGAACGGAGGGTTGGAGATGCCATTCTCCTCCACCCTTTTAGCTGCCAAGACCACCTATGAAGTGCAGAGCACAAGAGTTAGCACCAGATACCAAATATATCTGACAAGCGTTCATCAGTCTGTGCTGGAGAGCAGGAGCTGGCTCTCAGGAGAGCCCTAATCTGCCAAAAGAGCAGCTTTTAAAGCCCAGAATATGTATTTGTGTCAGGCCTGTGAAATGATACATTTTATATGGGAGTGCTGTTCTGTGGGAGTTATTTATTAGGCAGCTTTAAAGAAAGCAAGAAGTTTTGTTTCTAAATCCTGAGTGCTAATCATTGAAAGTCCTCATTTTATCTATTTTGGTAGCTTTAATTTTAGCCATTTGCACTTCTGAACCTCAAACCGTGGAATGAAGTGAAACACATGGAGCCAGAGGTTCATCTCTTTATACATTTGGAAATGCACATTTTCCCCACACTGCAAATACATCTCAGCACTGGAAGAATCAAAAACCATGAGTAGGACTGAGAGGATATGTTCAGTTTGCAAAGTCCAGACACTCCTGAGTCCCAGTGCTGTGGCTTCTGGGAAGAGCCACTGGTAAGACAAGAACAGACATCTAAAAAGCATCAATGCTCACCACCCACTGACACGTGGTTTGCGAGGAGTTTTAAAGCCAAGGCATCCCAGGATGAGGGAAAAGGCTCTCAAAGGGTTAAATGTTTCCTGCCTTTAATCTGGAATCACGTAATGTGGAATGAATGCTTCAGCTCAAACTGTTTCCTCACTCTGACAGTTTCATGGTGTGAGGTCAAAGTGTGGGAGAGATGGGGAGACGAGAGGGGGAGCGTGGAGTGGTGAGCTGCTAAACCCAGGGAGACACAGCCAGGGAACCAGAGAAACAAAAAGGATGGGTTCTCCAGCAGCTCAGCCCAGCTGGGATGGCCGTGGTGGAGCCATGGGCAAATGTGTGGGACTTTAGGGACTTCCTGCTCCGGGCTCCCTCTGCTTCTCCCATGTGTTCCCGCTCGGCTCCGGGCACGGTTCCCACGCTACATTGCAAAACGTGCCTCGAGTTTCTCACAGTTGCTCTGCCCAGACACAAAGTGCAGCTCCGGTCCTTCCTGCACCCTGCACACGCAGGAGGTGGGACTCCTCTGGGGGTACTGCTGCCTGGATTTATTTTCCCTTCCTGCGGATCTTTTCCTATGCAACCGGATCCGTTCCGTGCACCAAAGCGCTCCACCCACTGCGGGAAACTTCAATTTAAAGCAGATTTCAAATTCATTTGGTTTTTTGGACCGACCATCACTTCTTACACCGAGAGTGGCCTGGTTTGATTTCCTTTGCAGGCCCTCCTACAAGGACAAAACACTCACTTGTGGCTATCACCATGTCAAAATGCATTTCTACAGATCAGCGCACCACGTTTGTCTTTTTCCTTGCAGCTTTCACCTCCTCTGCCACGGGCAAAAGTTTTCATTTGGGGAATTATTGAATTGTTTGCCCATCAGTATAAACTTCTAATCACTGATACAAGGATTGAGAGAAAAAGAAAACACAAACAATTACACAAACACTTCATTAAATGCATCACGTGCCCTCCCTTTTAAGCCAAGCACAAGAGTCTCGACTTCCCTGTTTTCACCCTGGGTAACTCAGCCCACCCCAAATCCTTGTTTTTCTTCCTTAAACACATCTGAGCAAGGGCACCACGTGCTCCTTTGTGGGGCTGATCTTTTGGCATATGATGGGGTGTGACAGGCACATGGTCTCCCCCAGGGGTCACCTCTGCAGCCCCTGGCTGCACTACCTGGGTGCTTGCACATCAGTGCAGTGACCCTACAATTTATGCCAAATGGACTCCTCCCAAGGAGCAAAGATAAGGACATCCCCCTCCCCAAACCATGGCAGGAACACAGAGAAATTTGGTAGATCAGCCTACTGCTGAGAATAGTAAATTCTGCATCTTCCCACCAAATGATAACAAATGTCTGAAGGGAATCAGCTGACAAATCCTCTTGCTCAACACCACTCGTCCCTAAGCTGCATGAAAAAAACAAACTCCTTTCATGGCAGGAAATCCTCAGGCCAGTTTGTCACCAGGATTCAGACAGATTTAAATAACAGAGCTGCTAACAGTGGATTTTGAGTGGTGAATGATACAGCCAGAAAAGCTGGACAGCGAGCATTGCTGTGGCCTGAGAGGTACAAATCCTGTTTTTAAGGTGAACGTGGGTTCTAATGCTTTCAGGACAAAGATGCAGCTGAAGATGCAGGAGGGTTCTAGAACTCTTTTTAGGAGTGATTTAGGAAAAGGTCAAAAGCCTGCCCACGGCTCCAAACATTCTATTTCTAAAATGGGCCACATAAAAATTCCCTAGGCCAGACCCACCAGTTCTCAGCATCCAGCTCCAGCCTTCGAACAGAACTGAAAGATCCTAATGGAAATCTCTTTTTTAGTGCTTCTCTACATATTCTGGAATGTCCTTTATGGGACACTACCCGTTCCTCTACTCCCATATCTTCACATTCCCTGTCTCTTGGGCATGTTTTCCTGCTGGTGCAGCGTGATCCAAGGGGCCGGGAGCATTGCAGAGTGGTTGTCCCACCCACCCCTGTGCTTCAGTTCCAATGAAATTAAAATGCTGCTTCCTTCCTTTGCAAAGTGTTTTGAGGTCTATTGATTAAAAGTCCTGCGTGCAAGCCAGGTGTCAGAGTGTTTTCAATATTCAATTGCTGCTCCCTTGTGCAGGGAAGAGCTGATGGTTTGTTATTAATAGAGCAGGAAGTGGGGATTAAACTTTGCTCTCTAATTACAAACAAAAGCTACAAGAGCTCTGTAGCTTCTGGATAAACCTAGGAATGAGCAACTGCTTCTAAGGCAAGTGAATCCCAGAAGTAGAAACCCAGATTGATGTCTCGCAGGGAGCTGAATTAAAACAAGGTCGGGTTGGCAGGCTGCCTCCTCTTCACCTTGTGAACATCCTCCAAGGGAGGGATCTGCAATATAACCGCTCTGACGCAGGGTTTCCTGTTGCAAATGCTCTGTGCAGCCTGGGATTTTTTCTTACATGTGCCTAAGCCACATGTTCGAGCAGTGTAAATTGCCACAGCACCACGAGAGTTTTGGGGATCGAAAGAAATCCAGCTGTCGGCTTTTCTTAGCTGAGGATTTAACCCAGACTGGAAATCATCCCCAGTGAAAGCCATCTCTGAGGCTGGGAAGGCAGTTCCACACGTGCAGGTGAAGCAGGGCACCCATCTCCCACAGCCCGGGGTACATCTGCAATTGCAGGGAGAGCTGTGCGTGATACCCTTGGAATCTTCCGGGTGTCTCCATGAAATCACAGGGAAAAAGTTCTGGAGCTGTGTAAACAAAAGCTCTGCGTGTTTAGTGGCCTCTCTGATTCACTTCAAACTCCTCGTGCATATTTTGCATTCACTTTCTGGGAATAGCCCAGTGAGATTCATCCTGGCCCAAGAATTCCTGGCGACCGGGATCGATGTCTTTGGGATATCCAATACCCTTTTGTGCGGGACAGACGGCTGCGAGGGGTGGGGGACCCCGATCCACCTGTGGGCCTCGGGGCTATCGCGTAACAAATCTGATATTGCAGCAACAGCCAAATGGATTATTTATGGGTGCACGTAGGTTCTGTGTGGTACAGAAGGTCGTGGGGTCCTGCTGGAACATCCAGGGAGCGTGGCCGAGCCAGGCCCAGCCCTGGAAGCAGCAGAGCTCTGTTAGCAGAAAGCTGCATTCTAATTAACAATGCCCGGTGCAAAATGCTGCCCTGCGCCATCACAGCCCTGCTGCTCCCAGTTTGGGAGCTGGTTTGGTCGGCATTCACCGGGGACTGGCTGCCCCACGCTCCATTGTGTGATGTGGCCGTGCCCTTGGAGCTCCACAGCTGGGAATTTGTTCTGGAAAGGCTGCAGGCTCACCCGCCCGCCGCAGCAACAATGCAATGGGATTTTTCTCTAAGTGCTCATAATTAACAAAGCACAACCCGTGTAATCATCCAGCCCTGCTCAACATCAATGGAAAAATACACAGACAAAGAATTACCTCCCCACTGCTTTTGAATGGCACAATAAAGTAAATAATCTGACCACAAGAATTCAGGGAGCAAAACAAAGCCTGGATCTGTCAGCAGCAGCATCTCCCTGCTTTTAAAGGATGTTTAAAAGATGCTCTCTGCTATGAGCAGCTTTCCAAGTGCTGCACACTTGTTGTGCCGTGAGCTGGAGGTGTGGCAGTGTCCTGGGAACATCCCAGCTCACCAAACATCTTCATTTATTCTGACATCGGTGATGGCAGGAGCTGTGCCTGCCCAGAAATCCAGGTCTCAGAAAGAGCTCTCACATAAAAATAAACAGGACTCTCTTGGGCTGTTACTTAGCAGGGCATAAAAGCGACTGAGGAGATACTGATGAAACCAGTCATGGAAAATTTGGGTCATACTATTTAAATTCAGTTTTCTGGTTATGTTCCTTCTTTGGTGTGTTTCCCTCCCTCTGCTGTTTCTGATGCTGAAGGCAGCTACAGAAGCACCGGGATCTCTGAGTGCTCTTCTGACTCCTCACACCAAATTCACCTCTCAATCTTGCAGAGAGTCCAGATGCCCCAAAAGAGAGATCATCACTACCTGTGCAGAAAAGAGCAGGAAATGAAATGAACTCTAAGGAGCCACTTGGCCCAGTCCGTTATGGGAGTTTCATGACATCCAAAAATTTTAAAACCATAAGTTTAGTACCATCATATTTCAAGCAATTATAGGGCAAAGAAAGGAACCTTGCCATTGTCAACCTGTTTCTGTATTTGTACTTCTGCATGCATGAGATTTTACATTTGATTTCAGTGAATCAGCTTCTTGAATAAATTTTTGCCTTGAAATTCCATGCTCTTTTGAGAAAGATGCTTTAAACTCAGTTCTAAGAAGGAGAAAAAAGGAGCTTGGACATTGTCTGGCACTACAGCTGTGATTCACTGATGGTTTACAAGGCCATGAGAAAAGACCTGCAGCTGCCCTGCGGAACCACAGCATCTTTTTCAGTCTTTCAGCTGAAAATGCTGGGCAGGTGCATGGCAGTCCTTTTCTTCTGGCTAAAAGCAGGCAATAGCCCCACAAATCTGGGAATTGGGAGCCTAGGCTAGATTAGGCTTTTTAAAGAAAGGGTAAGCCAGTTAATAATTATGTAATTAACAATTAAACCAGTTAATATATTATGTAATAAATTATTACTGCTGGTTCTTCATTTGTACCTCATTTCTGTAACATCCTCCCTACGTTCTCCATGGAGGCTTTTCTGTGTCACTGAACACCCAGGTTCACATTGTGCCACTTGTGAGGGACAGCAGGGCTGCGTGGAGGGGTGTTCCTTATACCAGACTTCAGGGCCAACATTTTCCACTCCCGAGCTCCCAAACTGTGTGCTTTGACTGCTCCCACTCAGGCATCCAAACAAGCATCTGGGGATTGCATGGAAGGGAAGGACAGTTCACCAGATGTCCATGGGTGTGTAATTGATCCATGCGGACATCAGGGCAGAATTTGGCAAAATGTCAGCTGGGACATCATAGTTAAACCACAGAAAACAAGGCTCGGTGTAAGAATTTTGCTGTAGAGAGAAAACTATTTTTAAAAATAAATGATAACAGAATGGAACAAAAAGGACTGAACTGGTATGGGCCAATTACTGGGATTGCTGAAGGATCAGACTCGCAACCAATCTTGTAAAATATTTTTCTGCAGGACCCTGGCACGGACTGTCAGAACACGTGAGTGGAACTTGCTGATGCTGTAAAGCTGGGAGGCACCATTAATATACAGTGCCCTACAGGAAGAATGGCATTCCTCTGGAGAATTGGATCATGGTAATGGGATGCAAGAACAAATGCCTTGGGACTGAGAACAAGAATTTCTCCTCTAATCAGTCAGAAGCAACACAGGAAGAGAAAGGCCAGAGTGTGTTACAGCAGCATGTATGGATGTCATTGTGCTGCAGCTCTGAAACGGGAAACGGGATCCGAGGGCAAAATAATTACAGCAGAGCTGGGGGTGGGAGTGGCACGTACAGGGCTGCCTGAGACCTTCCCTGCTCCTGCCCCAGCCCTGGCCACCCACACGCGGGGTAGGCCGGGAGTGACTGAGGGCAGGAAACCTGTCACATCACAGGAGGCTGAAGCTGTGATTATATTTTTACATCTCTGCCCTCCAAAGAACCTGGAGCAGGTACAAATGTGGTTTTATGTCCACATGAGATAGCACATGGAAACAGGAGCTTAGGTGGGATTGGATCTTGGGGGGAGGGCCCCACTGCAACCTCCACCTGCTCATTCCTGCCCCACAGGCTGCTCACCTCCGTCCCGCTGACACAAACATCCTGCAGCACCTGGGAAGGGAGGCAGAAAACCCATCCACCCAAAGAACAACGCAGCAGCAAAAAAAAGGTCTAGAGCCAGCCTCCGGGCAGTCAAGCACGCCCGGGCTTCTTTGAAATCTGAGATTGGCTCCGTCGATGGTGATGTGGGAATCTCGGCCGAGTCGCATTTCCATTGCAGAGAGAGGCCTTCCCAAAGGTGCCCTCCTTGGGTGTGTGGACTGTATGCCCAGAAGAAACAAAGCTGCTTGCTACACACCCCCTGCAGTACTGAAGACAAATCTGTTAGCTAAGGAGCAACATTGAGCAGGAATTAGTGAGGAAAGTGGCCATGGATTCCCAGTGGTGTGGGGATTAGAACCTGGCTCCATCCACAGCAGCAGGTGAAGTTCCAAGAAGCAGGGCCATGGGTTGGGTGCATGTCACAAACGCTGGGGCCCCAGTGACTGCAAACCTGCAATGACACCTACTGGTAACCAAAGATGTTCCTGCTTCCAACGATGTTCCTGCTTCCAAAGATGTTCCTGCTTCCAAACTGAGCCTGCTTGCTTCCAGACTGAAGAGATTGATTTCATATCCCAGCTTTCCAGCACCAAGGTTCCCCACAGTGCCTTTGTACATCCTAGCACAGGAAGCTGGGCTCTGTTTAGCCACATTTTCAAACCACTCATTTACAGTTTCTGTCTCCTGACCCGAGCTGAATAATCCACGTTGGAGTCATCAGAGAGTGCCCAGTGTGGGCACTGGTGATGCCTTAGGTTTGAACTTTTCTATGTTTCAAACCCTGCCCTGCCTGGTGTGTGACTCTGCAGTTCCTTGTGCCCTGGGAGCTGCTGTTCTCTCCTGCTGCTCACACACAACAAACCTCTGCAGGTTCCCACTCCAAGGACACCGGGCCCCAAATGTGGCAACTCAAAGCCTCTCACGGGGGGCAAACTCGGGGTGATTCCATCATGAACTGAGGTGATCATTGGAGAATGAACCCTGAGATGCAAATGAACCAAACTTATCAAAGTGGGAAGAACCCGTGAGCCAGGGTCCATCTGGGGTGGAGCCTCTGGACTGCCCAGGGTGAGCCTTTGAAGGCCCTTCAGATAAACACCTCCTTTTATTCTCTTAATTCTTGCCTGGTCTCTGTGTTTCAGGTGGCCACTCGAGGCATCACTGGGAGCCCAGTGCTCCTCTCCATCAGCCCAGTCAGGTGTGGACGGCATGGACCTCTCCTGGACCACTCCTGTAATTCCACACTGATGGCTCTGTTATCCTACAGGACAGGAGTTGCCCACAAACTTCCTCCCTGGCACACAGCTGCTCCCTGAAAGCCTTGGAAGGTGACTCTCTTTATCTGCAGCTGTCACAGATAACACCCAGATCACCCCTGAACTGGTGACATGAAGCAAGCACCGCTTCCAATAAAATGATCCTGATGCAGACAGCAATGGAAAACAAGAGTGGGTGACCTTACACTGGAAAGTCTCAGAACCAGTGATGATATTTCCCTCAAAACCCTCTTTTTTCCCCACCTTAAGATGAAGACTTTGACCAAATCTGTGGAGGACTGATGGTGCACTGAGCACTTCACCAAGCAGGGGAAGGCAGGAGATGTGGTCGGACTGTGCAAAGTCTCAGTCCTCAGCTCAGAGTCAGCACTGGGCTTGCTCGTTTTGAAGATATAATGTGGAAAGAAAGGGAGTGGGGAGGGAGGAACCATATATTTGGAAAGCTGGATGGGTTTTAACCTGTGTCCTGTCAGTCTGCTGGAACGCTGCCAGAATGATTTCTGCTTGGACAGGCTGCCATAAATTACAGGAGAAATCCAAGCAAAGTAATGAGACTCAGGAATCCCAGCTGAGAGTTCCTTACTGAATTCCTCGGATTTGTCCCAAATTTTAAACTGTCTCCTTTGTCTTTTTCTAACATATTTCTGGGTGACACTACAACCATGCACAAATAATGAAAGCTCCCTAAATTATTCCTAAGACTGTAACACTTGAAATTATTCATTTGCGTTAAAGAAAATGCACGGTGAGAACGTTCTGTGTTTGTTAATAGGTAAAGAGTTGGACGGAGGGATTATCTGCTGGCACCCCTGAAGAGCACACGGCCCAGATTAATGTCAGTACCTCTGGATATCTCCAGAGCACACATAAATATATCTGAGGGCCAGTTTTCCAATTTCTCTCTACAACTGGGAGAAAGGAGCACTTGAAGGGCACACTTTGTCTTATCCTGGACATCTGGAAATCTCTCTGCCAGGGTGAGATGAATTGGGCCTCAGAGAAGAACCTATTTTTCCCTTATTTGGACACGCCATATATATCAACCTTGCACAATAGATATAAAAACCTTGTCTAAAAGATCCTGTAAGGAGAGTCTGGGCAATTCTCTGGTGTGGCAAATATTGAATGTGGAGAGATGAGTTCTCCCCTCGTGTTACAAGAGAGATTTTCTTGCCCCAGCCTTTGCTGCACATTGCAGGAACTCCTACTGCAAAGACCTAAAGAGAGGCCCTGCGAGTTCCTTTTATGAAGAGATTACAATTCTTTAAAATTAAGTTTTCAGCAGAAATAGGTTTGATATGATCTCATTAGCCCACATATTCTAAAGCTTACCTTTACCTCTTTGAAAAACTCAAGTGGGACAAACGACACCCACAATAACTGGGCACCCAAAGCGCCGGTGGCTCTTCCAGTGGCACAAATCCTCTGAGCCGAGGCTGTACCAAGGACTTGTCACAGTGGCAGCACCACTGCCTGATGAGGGGTACAACTGCATCATATCTGTCTTGTTTTCCTATCAAATCCCCCCACAGTTCAGGGTCTCTCTTGCTTGAGACACCAGAAGCAAAATGAGCTGGAGGTGAAGCTTCCTACAGCAGTTCCCAGGAGTTTCCCCTTGCATTAAATGTTTCTGGGAGCCGTGTAACTGCAGCCACTGAGGGGCAATTCCTGCCCAACACAGAAAACCATCACAGGCTGCAGAGCAGCACTTGGGCTCTTAATTTGGGCATAAAGAGAGTTTTGCTCATCCCAAACTTTCTGTGCTAAAATAACATGTGGAACACACTCTCTTCTTGTGTGCCTCCAGGAAACAATTCAGCTTCCAAACGGGCTGGTTTGCCATGGCCATAACAGACAGAGCTAATACAGTATTTACTTAATCTGGCAATTTTTGAAATCTTCCTTTAATTAGAGCTAAATACAGTCTGTTCTTGAAATTCATTTATTTATACTACTCGGCGTCCCCACTGATAGAATCAAATGAAAACTCTGCCTGCAAATATGTTTTTCCTCCTGCATTTAGAGCTCATGGCATTCCACAACACTTTGAGGCCAAAGTCTGCGACTTAAGAGAACCAATTCTTTGGCAGGAGTCACTTCTTGTGAAACTATTTTTGGCCCAGAACAACAAGGCTTATGTAGCTCCCCACAGTTCCCTATCACTAAAATACCACAGGCTGTTATGGAATGAAAAGGAGTCATGGGGCTAAGCCAATGTCCTTTGGATCACCGAAAATCTGAGAGGCTGATCCAATTTAAGAGTCTGCTGTAAGAAAAGATGGATTTCCTTTTTCCCCCAAATCACATTGTCATTAATACTTGTCCAGCCAAGTGATTCTCTGTGGATCGGGTCCCGAAGCACCCAAGCAGAGGTACCCAGTTCCCATTGCTGTGGATGTCTGGGATAACCAGGAGAGGGGAATCTCCTGAATTTATCTCATGAGTCTCACACAGCACAGAGGCTGCGAGGAAAATGAGGGTGGCTTCTATTGCATTGGTGCCTCGAGTGGCCACCTGAAACACAGGGACCAGACAAGAATTAAGAGAATAAAAGGAGGTGTTTATCTGAAGGGCCTTCAAAGGCTCACCCTGGGCAGTCCAGAGGCTTCACCCCAGATGGACCCTGGCTCACGGGTTCTTCCCACTTTGATAAGTTTGGTTCATTTGCATCTCAGGGTTCATTCTCCAGTGATCACCTCAGTTCATGATGGAATTAGCCCAAGTTTGCCCCCCGTGAGAGGCTTTGAGTTGCCACATTTGGGGCCCGGTGTCCTTGGAGTGGGAACCTGCAGAGGTTTGTTGTGTGTGAGCAGCAGGAGAGAACAGCAGCTCCCAGGGCACAAGGAACTGCAGAGTCACACACCAGGCAGGGCAGGGTTTGGAAAACAGAAAAGTTCAAACCTAAGGCATCAGCATGATTCCCTGGAATGTGACAGACACCTCCAAAGGAACTCTCTGAAAAGCCTGATCAGAGGCAGCGCAGCAGATCCTGAGCCACACTGTGACAGCGAACCAGGAAAGGCAGGGAGCTCATTCTGGAGAACCTGAGAACCTGGCAAAGGCCAGCGCAGCACACAGGGCAGCACACAGGGCAGCACACGCCCCCAACCCTTCCCAGGGACTTTTCCCCCCCCCAAGCCCCAGTCCTGAGGATCATCCTTGTGCTGTGGGCAGAGGGGTGGTGTGCCTGGCTGCTGCCATATACAGGGATACAGTTCCTGGACTTTCTCAGGGCACAAGACTCGACACAGAAAAAACTAACATGCAAAAGTCTCCTTTCCTCCCCCTCTGGAATTATTTCTACCTCTGCAAAGAAAGGGGAAATAAATGAAATTTCACCCACAGAGCATCGTGACGCTTTACAGACTTTTAGCAATGAAAGTAGCAACAGAAAATTTGGGAAAACAGAACCAAAGCTGCTGGATGCCAGTATGCAATTAATCCCTTTTCACTTGCTACTTCAGATTTTATTAATATAACAGAAGGGGGGAAAAAAGGATCAGAGCTGAATCGAACACTTCACACCAAGAAGAGTCAGGATTTCTTTTCTAAAATCTTGTTATTTTCTAGCATACAATAGAAACCAAATGTCTCCATCAGGATTAGGCCATAAGCCACCCACAAAACCCAAGCATTGCCAAATATAAACTGTCCCAATTCTCTTTTTTTTTTTTTCTGTCAGCAAACAAAACACCATCAGCTTGTTTACACAGAGCAGTACCCAGCTTTGCAATTAAGTAAGGTAAAAATTCAACAAACTGATTTGCATGATTTTCCATGCAAATGGAGCGTTTATCAAGGCAGCAGAAAGGTGGGAATGGCCAGTTCTCTCACCAGGTTAAACTGCACGGCTTGCTGATCTGTAAAGAGGAGCCACAATAAAAGAGCAAGGCAGGGTGAAGGGCCAAGCATTCCCATTTTCCTCGGGGGAAGTTATTAGCATGAATTAGGAACTGTTAGTCACTGCAGAGTGTGGGTGCAGCACACAGGGAATGATCAACAGCACTTTCAGGGAGAGCTTTTCTAAACCCATAAACACATTTATTAAAAAGTTAACTCCTTCCCCAACACGGAACTCCACAGAATGGACCCTGCTGCACCCCCAGGCAAGGCACAGTGACTTCTTCTCTTCTTAAGCTGCTGAAGGATTGGCTTGATCCTGCCTCAGAATGCATCAGACACAGGGGTGGTGTTCATGTAACAGGGAATGGTGGTTAAAATCCTGGAAAACTGCCATAAAAACCCATTTGACACCGACACAACTGGATACTCCATCACAGGTAGGTCAGCCAACAAGGCAAGCGACAGCTCAGAGTTGGAGTCTCTTTGCTTTCGAACATTTCCAACCATGAGGCTTTAGGACTTAGTTTATCATGGGTTTAAACTGCAGGCTAAGATCTGAGCACATTCTACATCTACATTTACACTTTTATGTAGATATACATTCAGGTCAAATGCTGGATTAGAAGTGTTTCAATTATTTCCAGCCATCTTGTCAGAAAGCCCCAGTTCTGGGTATTTGTTCTGGGTATTCTTATTTAAGAGCATGACACAGAGCAAGGCTTTGTGGATCAGCACATCAAGGGCTTATTGCTATTGTTTGGAGAGATGCTTGTTCACTCAATTAAAAAAAATCCAACATCAAGTAAATCAACGTGATGGGAAGAACATTTCAGTTTCAAAAGATGAGCTCACGTAACCTTAACTTTTCTGTCTGTTATTTACAGTGGGTAGGCAGAATTCTCGCCGTTGTGCTTTTCAACAGCCTTCATATATTTAGTCAGAAATCTCTGTTTCTGGAAGCTTTCTGTGTTGTCATGGAAATTATCACCATGTCCCTAAGACTAGGATAGCAATTTGATGACAAATTACAGGAGATGGAGAATATTTTGGCATAAGACAATACTTAGAAGGAAAAGAAATCACGCAATGTTTCTGGACCCTTAAAAGGCATCCAATTAAAGATGACTCTTTAATCTCTGCCCATGCTTTATAACCAGTCAAGCACAAAATCTGCCAATCTGCAGGAGGTATTTTTTTGCAGCATTCAATACAGAGCAGTCCATGCTGCTCTATATCATCCAGGGAAGATTGGCCAGGACACCTCAGGCTGCTTCCAACCGTTTTTCCTAAGCATCACACACCAAAATCTAAGAACAAACCACACCAGAACATAACGATCTCAGGAAGATTTCTCACCATTTTAATCTGAATCTTGCAGACTTTTTCTGTGATAGACACCCTGTGCAATCACCAGGTCTCCAAACCCTTGAAAATTGCTCCTACATGAAAATCAGCTGAGTGCTACCCAAGAGTGATTTTTAACAACAGAGGAAACTCTTACAGGTAAGGAAAGGGATGTGAAAAACGATTTTAGCTGAAAAGAAAAGATGTTTTCCCCCTATTGCTGCACTCTAAGCTCTGCAGAGGTGTCCCAGTGATGCCTTAGATTTTAACTTTTATATTTCTCAAACCCTGCCCTGCCTGGTGTGTAACTCTGGAGTTCCTTGTGGCCTGTGAGCTGCTGTTCTCTCCTGCTGCTCACACACAACAAACCTCTGCAGGTTTGTAACCAAAGATGTTCCTGCTTCCAAAGATGTTCCTGCTTCCAAACTGAGCCTGCTTGCTTCCAGACTGAAGAGATTGATTTCATATCCCAGCTTTCCAGCACCAAGGTTCCCCACAGTGCCTTTGTACATCCTAGCACAGGAAGCTGGGCTCTGTTTAGCCACATTTTCAAACCACTCATTTACAGTTTCTGTCTCCTGACCCGAGCTGAATAATCCACGTTGGAGTCATCAGAGTGTGCCCAGTGTGGGCACTGGTGATGCCTTAGGTTTGAACTTTTCTATGTTTCAAACCCTGCCCTGCCTGGTGTGTGACTCTGCAGTTCCTTGTGCCCTGGGAGCTGCTGTTCTCTCCTGCTGCTCACACACAACAAACCTCTGCAGGTTCCCACTCCAAGGACACCGGGCCCCAAATGTGGCAACTCAAAGCCTCTCAAGGGGGGCAAACTCGGGGTGATTCCATCATGAACTGAGGTGATCATTGGAGAATGAACCCTGAGATGCAAATGAACCCAACTTATCAAAGTGGGAAGAACCCGTGAGCCAGGGTCCATCTGGGGTGGAGCCTCTGGACTGCCCAGGGTGAGCCTTTGGAGGTCCTGCAAATAAACACCTCCTTTTATTCTCTTATTCTTGTCTGGTCTCTGTGTTTCAGGTGGCCACTCGAGGCATCACCAGCAATCTGGGAAGCAAAGAAGGAAGATGCTGTAGAACCCAGCTTTGCCTTCACCAGGCCTAGAGAGGTGAGAACAAAAGGTTGATCACAGAAAGAGTAAAGCCCAGATAATAAAGAATCCAGCTCTTGCTAAACTTCAACCCTGCTGCCTTTCCTTGTTACCTGGACTCACTGGCTAGAACACCAAAGAATGAAAAATTTCTGCTACTTTCCATTTAGGGCGTAACCAATTGACCTACAAACAGAAATAGCAGTTAAGCAGCTGCCTAAACCCCAAAATACCTAAAATTATTCATATAAACAGAACTGATACATTTCATATTTTTAAAGTGAAAACAAAGGGAGAAATTGAACTTTAAAAAAGGTCAAGAAATGTTTCTGTCTTTTTGGTTTTTTTCAGAGACATCGTTGATTATTTTGGTTTTCAAACTCTTTTTAAAATTCATTTTAACTTTTTTTTCATGCCAGTAGCCCAACACAGGGGTACATGGAATCAAAGTAAGGATACTGCAACCTGTTGCTGGCTGCATATGGTCAGAGCCCAAATTCGTGCCAGAAGTGTGGGACGGGCTGGATAGGGAAGTCCCCATCCCTGGAGGGATTTAAAAGATGTGAAAATGTGACAGCTGGGGACATGGGTTAGTGGTGGCCTTGGCCATGCTGGACTCGAGGATCTTAAGGGTCTTTTCCAACCTCAATTATTCTGTGATTCTGAGCTGCTTTTAGCCCAGTTCTTCGAAAATCTATAAAAAGACTCGATGAATCAGACCCTGGATTTTAAAAAGCTCTTAGTAATGAATTGAAAATATTTTTGCTCTTTTTTTTTCCCCCTAATGTTGACGTTCAAAACTGTAACTCGCTTCAAGAATTTGGAGTTCCAAACTTTTATCTTCCTCGCTACTTTTTAATTAGCAAAAGCACTTTTTTTCACCTATAAAAGATTTTTCACATTAAAGGAGATTTGGCAAAGTGGGGCGGTCCGGAAATAAGCCCCAACAAATCCCAGGTGCTTTGAGTTTCTCCTCCCAACACGATTTTAAGCGCTCAAGCAGCAATTCCAGCCACCGACCAGGAGAGAGCAGGCACAGACAAGGATTTGACGATCCAGCCCAAAGTCGCAGCGAGCTCCTGGTTTAAGTGCTAAAGCTGAGAGGAGAAGGATGATTTTAAGGCCATTATTTAACGATGTGTGGGTATGACAGAACGTCTCCAAACGGCAGCCATTGCAGCTGACATTAAAGGAGGAAGCTCTCTGCCAAGGGACAAACCCTCCTCCTTCAAAACCAAATCAAATCCCTGATTTTCTTCCTGGCAGACAAGAACTTCTTTCAGTCCAATCATTTATTTCAAAAGAATACAGAAACTTCCATGCCTGGAAAACACACAGAGAAGTGTTTCAACACAGACCACCCCAGCCCTGTAATGGTGCCAGGGCTGCTCCACTCGGATTGGGATTATTTTGGAGATGGGAAGGGCTGGTTAAAGCTCCATTGGGATTGGGATGGCTCTAGAGATTGGAATGGCTGGTTAAAGCTCCACTGGGATTGGGATTGTTTTGGAGTTTGGAATGGCTGGTTAAAGCTCCTTTGGGATTGGGATTGTTTTGGAGATTGGAATGGCTGGTTAAAGCTCCACTGGGATTGGGATTGGTTTGGAGGCTGGAATGGCTGGTTAAAGCTCCACTCAGATTGAGATTGGTTTGGAGGCTGGAATGGCTGGTTAAAGCTCCACTGGGATTGGGATTGGTTTGGAGTTTGGAATGGCTGGTTAAAGCTCCACTGGGATTGTTTTGGAGGCTGGAATGGCTGGTTAAAGCTCCACTGGGATTGGGATTGTTTTGGAGGCTGGAACGGCTGGTTAAAGCTCCACTGGGATTGGGATGGCTTTGGAGGCTGGAATGGCTGGTGAAAGCTCCACTGGGATTGGGATTGTTTTGGAGGCTGGAATGGCTGGTTAAAGCTCCACTGGGATTGGGATTGGTTTGGAGGCTGGAATGGCTGGTTAAAGCTCCTTTGGGATTGTTTTGGAGTTTGGAATGGCTGGTTAAAGCTCCTTTGGGATTGGGATGGCTTTGGAGGCTGGAATGGTTAAAGGCCTGCACACAAGGATCAGGGAAAGACAAACAAGCCTCAAAGGCACAACACACCCCCTGGACCAGATAGCATCCTCCAGCCACTTCAAAAGAGCCCAGGTCTGTTTGATATTCCCTTTTCCTCCTTGAATTTGGAAACATGTAAACAGGGAGAGCTGGGCCAGCAGCCTTGAGCTGAAGGCAGGAGCTGCAGAGGGAAGTGGGAGGGGTGCAGGGCCCAGCTGGCCTGGCCTGGCTGTTGTCAAACGGGAAAGGCTCTCTGCTGCTGGCTCCTGGAGATCAAACAGAAGATACAACCCTTGGAGAATATATGGCTTCGTACATTTGGGAACTTCCTGGCTTGGCACACGGTTACCCTGCAGGATTTTGTGGCAGAGCTCCTTTGCTTGCTGTCAGGGTTTTGTTGCAATTCCTGAGAGCTGTCCAGCTTCTCTGGATGACCTCACTCCTAGAATTTGCTGTGCACATGCAGTCCTCAGCCTTCGGAATAAGGAGGACACTTTAAACAGCCACAGGAGAAAACCCAAAACCTGTAACCCTAAAGGATGCAAATCCAGGAAGAAAGCAAAAATAACCCAGTGTTTATTATTTTTAGGTTAGTGAGAATTTTATGAACCATCTCATAGCTGGATGTCTGACTCACGATACTTAAAAGCTTGAGGATGTCAAACCTATAATTATTTACTACTGGAAAATCAAAGAGAAACAGCAATTTTCATAAACCTCAAGCTTCAGAACAGAAGCCAATCTCTGCTTGCACCAAGAGCCTCTTTTTGAAGTAGGTTATTTTAGAAAGGTTCTTTATGGAAATTCCTCTAAAACATCCTGTCCTGACGTCTGCTGGAGAGGGCAAATGAATAAATGAGCCACTGGTCAGATGGGTCAGCGCTTCCTCGAGCAGCGAGGTGCCTGCTGACCAAAATCTGTGGTCAGCAAAACATGTGAATAATTCCTCGAGGCTCACTGAAGCCACCCCGAGGTGTCACCACTTTTGTTGCTACTCTGTTAGAAAACAAGAGGAAAAAAAACCCACTTTACCCAAGCTTCTGTGAGTTGATATTTCCCCTCAGAGCCCTTCACCGAGAGGAATTTCTCATCCTCTCTCTCCACAGCCCTCACTGAGATTCCCAGCCTGCCTTCGAAGTGCCCTTTCACGGGTCCCACTGAACTTTTCCAACTGTTCTTTGCAAAACAAATTCGTGCTGCCCTTCCACCTGTGCCAATCACAGCCCACCTTCTTCTTTCTCACTTAAAGTTGGGGTCCCTTTGCCCATTTCCTGATACCGACGTTGCAGAGTTGGGCTTGTAAATCCCACCCCCGCTATCAAAACCACTCCAGGGACCAAAAAGCATCTTTGGTTAGCGAAGTTTTTCCACTCCCCGAATTTTTGAAATTCAGGTGGGATGAGCTTCCAGCAGCACTTGTGCAAACAGGGGTGTGCTGCAAAGCAAAGCAGGACAGAAAGAAGCGATCTAAAGGCTGCTGTCTGCGTGCTCCCGGGCCGCTTCCCTTTGCTTTACCAGGGCGCCTGCCATTAAAAGGAACCTCGCAGTTGAAAGGTCGTGTGAGGCTGCAGCTGGCTCTGAAAGACTCCCCAGGAAAACCCTTCCCAGTGAGTGAGTGCCTGGGTGGGGATGGCCTATGCACAGCGGCTTTTGTTCCGCGTTTGTCTGAATGGCTTTGGAAGCCTCTTCCATGAAGAGCCGAGCTTTCCTCCTCCTCCGCTCCTTCCTTCTCCCACTTTCATGTTTTGTACTTCAGAGCTGGGCTGCTTTGCTGGCCAGGGTCAGCACAAGGTCATGACTTGTGACAGGAGGTTAATGTAGTTGTTAAGTAACAACATGAGTCTTTTCAATGGCATGAATATTCCACCCCACCCTCTCGCAGACGCACACACACGCTCTCTGTCTCCCGGCTGCTGCCTCGGCTGACTGCTCGGGGATGGCAGGGCCATCGTGGCAGTCTCTTGGACACCACGGCACGCACTTTCAATTACCGCTTACCCCGCTAAATGAGGTATTTAAGATGTAGATTTAATTCGTTGCAGGATTTCCGGTCATTTCAGAAAGTTGGGCAAATATTGTGACTGCCTTGTGGTAGCTGGAAATGAGAAGTATTAAGTGTGCTGTTGACACTACATTGTGGGCAAGGACAGGACCCAAACATCTGAATTTGCTGGAAGTTTGCCGTATTCATTTACTTTAGGGGGGCTCTGCATATGCCACAGAAACTGCCAACGAACCCATGACCAAAGTTACTTTAAAAAATTTAAAAAGTTGTATCATTTTCAACACATACACTCAGGAAACGGCTTAGGTGATCTGGGTGAGACTTTTGGGGACGGAGACCGGAAAATCATGGAACTGTATTTCAAGATTGCACATTTTTGAAGTCAAAGCACTTTGATGTGAGCGTTGTTTTTAGGAGGATGAGGAGGAAGAGGGAGATGAAAGAAGGGTTTAGAAAGTGTCAAGCCAAGAAACACTAAACTTTTTTTCTACCCTCATCTGACAAGCCCCTAATAAATGCGTTATTGGACCAATACCTTAACAGGTATTTCCCATTTCTGTTCCCTGTCCTTCAGATGAACACACTCTCTGCAGTTTGCAGTTATCCAGCGTAACTGAGAGTGGGGTGCTGGATGAGCTATCGACATCAGAATACGGTACAAGGTTTGATAACCACACAGGAGCGTGAGAGGGCCAACAGTTATGGCTGGAGAAGAGAAATCCCACTGTCTGCTTTGCTAACGACAGCTCTGTCTGTGTCTCTGAATTCCGAAAGGGGTCTCATTTACCTCCCTCCCTTAATCTGATGGGAACCTTTTGATCTCAGCTGGATCTGGCCCCTCAGTTTACAAAGCACCGTTAAGGACAGATAAAGCCTCCTGAAAACAAATCATTCAAATCAGAAGACCCTAGAAAAGAAGCCAAGTGACCTCAAGGCAAAAATCTGCAACCTCACTAAGATTTTGAATCCAAGAAAGAAGGGGCTGAGGTGAGCTCTACTAACGTCTGACTCTAAATAGGAATCAGAGCAGCAAGGTAAAGCAAACCAAACTGCACAACTTCCCTCCTGGAAAGAGAAAATCCAAATCCATTTGTTTCACAGACTTCTCAATCTCCAATAATCACACAGCCTCAGACTTGCAAACTCTTACAGCTGTGTTGGATTTGTAAACCAGCGGGTATTTCACAGCTACCTTTCACAGTTTGCCAGAGCTATCAGGGAAAGAAAGCAGATCCCATTTCTCCAGAGAAGCAGATGTCAAAGCATTTTGAAATGGTTATTTTGGACAGAATTGGGAATACAATGGAATTTGGGGCTGCAGTGTAAACTGCAAAGCTGTGATTAATAATTCATAGCCAATACCAACCAGCAGAAACACAGACATTCCAAAGTGAATTCCTCTTCGATGCAACACCCCTGGGAAGGTGCTGCCCCAAGAAGTGCTGTCTCACTAGGTGACACATCCAAGCAGGGCCGTGCCAGTCACCAGAGATCCCCAGGTGTCAAGGACAGGAAAGGAAATCCAGCTGTGTTGTTTTCCTCCGCAGCTCAGCTGTTACCCAACTGATGGGTGCGGTGGTGGAGCTGTGGAATGAGTCTCAAAGGACTGACACCTACCGAGCACTGCCTCGCTTTTGTTTCAGACCTCCAAAGGATTATTTGAGGTAAACACAGAAAAGGAATACAACAATTTACTGGTTTATGTGCAGCCTACTGTGTTATTTTGTCATGTCTTCTGTGTTGCTTGCTCAGTGACAGCTTTGACGTTCTGGATGGGTCTGATGCTGTTACAGAACCAGAGGTACCACGTTTTGCTTTAGACACTCGTCACTGAAGAAGCTTAAAGAGCAACTGCCGTGGTTTTAGGTGGCTTTCCGTCAACGCACAGCAGCTGCCCCCTTTTAAAGCAGCCTACAAAACATCTCTGAGGGGCCCCAGAGCAGGCAGTTGGCTCCTCTGTGCCAGAGATGGGCAGACAGCAGAGTTAAACACAGCAGGACAATGAGGGGCCCGAGGGAACTGGGGCTTTTCTTTCCTAAAAATCTGCTGGAGTGTTTGGGAGAGGGAATGCTCAGAAGCAGCCACGGGGCAAACCACAGGGAGCACAATCTGTTCCTTCTTCCTCGCCCCGAGGGGATTTCTAATCTTCACTTGCAGCTACTCCTTTCTCCCAGCTATGCTCAATGTCCATTGTACTCGGGACTCACCGAAGGGCTCAGATCCCAGGGTCTCCTCTCTGAATTCCAGCTGAGAGTGGCTAAACAGGGCCTGGATTCACCTCTAGCCCAAGACAATCTTTATTTCCCAGTCCCAGAAGAGCATTTCTTCTTTGCTATTTACTTTTGTGGTTGAAAAGAAACCAAAAACTCTTCTCCCCCTTAGATTTCTGTTGTAGAAACTTCCTCAAGACTCTCAGTGTATCTGTGATCCCTGGAATGTGATCTGGAATCCCATCAGCGTTCCATGTAACATGTATGGTATCAAGTGTATCAGCACTTCGAACCAAATTACAATATGTTTTGTCCAAGTGCTGATTGTTGGAAAATATATTTAACTCGAGGACCTGAAAGCCAAGCAGGGAAAGAAATTGTTTATAACGACCTATGTCACGTTAGGATGAAAAAATATAAAATTTAGGTAGAATAGTAAAACTTACTAAAGTATAAAAATGCCTGGGACGGGAGATCTGTCAATGAATATACAGAGATAAGGATAAGTGGGAAATGTGCTACGGACTAACAGAAGCAGGCTGGAGAGCTGTGGGACAGAGCCCAGCACAAAACGTGCCAGCAGAGGGTACTCCTACTTTACCACTGCCGTGCTCCCGGGGGAGGGACAGCCCTGGGGGACAGCCGGGGACCTTCAGGGACAGGCAAAGTGACTGAAGGGATGCCCGCGGCTCTCCTGTCACTAAGGGGCTTCGGTAGGAGCAGCCCTGAGTAATGGAGCAAGGGAAAGAACTGAAATCAGACTTTGAAATTGTTGCTAAAGACAATGATTTATGGGTCGTTTCCAAAAAGCTGCTCTTTAACCCTCAGGCTTCCAGGACAAGCAGAAGGTCACAACTATTACAAAACAGCTGGATTGATGGAATTATCCTCACGGATTTTTTATGCTTTGTAGCTAAGATGTTACAGGTAAGGGAATAAAAGTCCAAATGTAAGTAATATTATCAGTGTATGTGCTCATAGCAATGCAGACTGGAAAAGAAACGACTGAATATAAGCACTTCACCTGCTGGGCTTGTGGGCATTAACTGATATGAAAATAAATCCGCAAATCTCTTTGCTGAAGCAGTGAAACCACTACAAAACCTGGGGCTTGAGCAGGGCTCGTTCTCCATCAGATCCTGCTTCCACCACAGGGCTGAGCTCGGAGTAACCAGGATATTCAGCAGAAAGCCCAAAAACCCAACCTTTCCTCAGGGAAAAGGGAAATTAGGCACTGAGATTTTTTTATTGTAAAGGCAGCTTGAGAGCAGAGAGCAGCAAGAACAGTTCAAGCCTCAGCTACCACACGATCTATTCCTTTAAGACCAGCTTAAAGTTTAGCTGCAGTGTTTAGAGCAAGCTCATCTTAATTTGTTGTACTCTGACCACACATGCCAAGGGCTCGAGGACTCTTTTTCTCCCTGAGCTCGGTGTCATCCAGGGACAGGTTTTTAACCTGCTCCTTTCCTCATACCCACACCTGCAGTGTTGCTGTAGTCAGGCAGAGAACAGCCCTGTTTGCAGAGGTTCTGCTGAACTGAGAAGTCTGTGTTGCTATCAGCATTTTTGTTTGTGCACAGACAACTAACCATAATTAATACAGCTGTCCCCTTATTTCGTTTTATGATTATCTTATTTGAAGCAAAGTTTGCTTTGGATTGCAACAACATGATAGATTCACACTGCTCCGTGCCAAGATCCATGGAAGCAACATCTCAATGCCAAGAATGAGGAATTTCCTTGTGATGTACTTACAAAATAGCCTTTTCAGAAGCAACATTTCATAACCAATGTTTAATAATACAAAATTACTGAGTATGAAGTTGCCTTTTACCTTGCTTTGAACCCTAAATTAACTGCTACTGTAACATCACTGCTGCGACTCAGAGTCATATCAGAGATAAAAATAGCATGCCTGGCTTGGACTTGGGGCCTTATCTGGCAAATTCTTCCCAAAATTCCACACACGAGCCTTTCTCTCCCCAGCAGCAAATTAAACCACTCAGGAAGCTTCCTTCTTGTAGAGAGCAAGAGGAGTGCTGAGCTAATTTCCACAATTAACAGAAGAATAAAGACAAATACGAGCTGATGTAAATAAGAATAAAAGCAGCTCCTTGAGTTGTATTAAACGCGTTCTTTGTTGTGCTGTAGGGACTAAACCACGGTTTCTAAATCAGTAACCTGAACTGGAAGCTGGGAGTCTGCCAGCAGGCAAATCTGCACATTAATATCTGCAACGTGCTTTTCAGTGATTAGGGGAAAAGAGATTAAGAAGGACCAAGAGTTATGAGTAAAGAAGACAAACTTGCCAGTGGACTCATCAGCAGAGGGGAACTTCCACAGCTGATGAGGAATGCAGCTGGGCCAGAAATCAAAAGATGTCTTGCGAGCTGCACAATCGAAAGAAAAGCATCTTCAGGCACAGGAGGGAATTGCTGGGTCCATGAGATGGAGCAGGCAGTTGAAAATACTGTTTTGGCAGTATTCATTTTTGGGGATATATTTCAGTCCCACAGCTGAAGAAATTCTTAACTAGCTAAACCCCGGTACGCAGATTAATAGTTCGGATATCCCTCACTTGAGCAGGGATGTAGAATTTGTGGGTTTGGCTTTTTTGCTTGGTTGGTTGGGGTTTTTTGGGTTGGGTTTTTTTTTCAGTTTTTAATATATAATGATCATTACCTTGACCATTGAATCTTCTGAGAAATGTAGACAGGATAACACTAGAAGTGAGCAGTGATTTCTGATCTCGAATAGATTTAATGTCAAATCACTTCCTGTCAGCAGACACACCGGGATACAGCAGATGATATTCCCAGAGCAGCTGGTTCCTAAACACCCCTTCACTGAGGAGGACAAACAGTGTAGCTGCTGCATTTCTTCTGGATTCAGAGCTGGGCTCCACATTTCAACCAAAAAGGGAAAGTTAAAGTGGGCTATGACCAAAAGAGCAGATTTAATTTATGTACTTCAGTGAATATTATATGACAGATCTGTGTTCCGTTTCACCTGACATCCCTTGAGTTTTTATTAAAATTATTATTAAAGGAATTTCTTGAGTCCATTTCCTGTTTTACTGTGCAATAATGAATCCAATCCAGGAGAGAATTGCCATGGAGCAGGCTCTTTTCAGTCAGGTCCATCATAGGAACACGTTGGTCAAAACACAAATGAAGGCCCTTCTGGTGAAGATCTATTTAAAATATCTGACTGCAGTCACAGATATATTCTATTTCTGAAAGGAACTCTTTCATACCAGATTCCTTCATTTTTCCACTAAAACTATTTTTACTTCTTTCAATATTTTGAAGCTCTTACAAGTGTGGATGACTGGGCTGGAGGTAGCCGTGCCTTATCCCAACCTCTTTTATTTTGTTCAGACAGCACAATCTTAACTTGAGCCAAGCAAATTATTCCCAGCCAAACCCCACCTGACTTAGCAGCACATTTGCTAGCACTGCACGGAAGAGGTGTGTTTTTTTCTTATGTTAAGTCACCTCTGGAATGTATTTAACGAGCTCGTTCTCCCTAAGTCATGCATAGCTTAAATTCAAGGCAGGCTGCTAAAACTGGTCAGAACAGTCTCTGAGGGCTGCTCTCAGCGTTCGACAAGATGGGCCTATAAAATACCCTCAAATAGTCCTGTGTACAAAGGAACAAAATCCTTGGTTTCCGCAGATGATGACTTGGGTGTTCAGGGGGAGAACTGGCAGGAAGGGAATCAGGGTTGGAATGTCCTGTGTCACGTGCAGCACCTTTGTTTTTAACTGGACTTCCCATCATCTCTTGCATCTGAATTCAGCTTAATGGGGAAGCCACAGAGGACTTCCATTAAGGAAAAGATCCATAATTATGGTCAGGAAACTCGTGTAACACATCCATGAAAACTCTCCGAAAATCCGTGGCATCTGGTCCAGAATTTCAGGTGGCAACTCTGCAGAATTACATTTCTCCAGAAAAGAGCCTAAAGTACAGGTTACAGAGGCATGCAGGACTTAGTGACTGGGTCTGCCAAAACCCAGCTCCAAGTTGTGACAGAATTGTGTTAACGTATTCCTATGAAAGGTTTATTCTATTTTTACAGCTGTGTTATTGTTGTGACACTTCAGATTTCTATTTTAGAGGTCACCTAAAAAAGCAGAAGTGATGTACAAGTACAAAGATTATGTAAAGTCCTACAGCTGGGGTTGCAGTGTCCTTTCCAAGCTGGAATCTGGGACAGCATCACCGAAGTTGTGGCTCCTTCTCACATCATCTCCAGTGGCACTGCAGCAAGCAGGGGAAGAGCAGAGCTGCAGGTCCCCTGGGATGGTGGGCAGAGCTCCTGACTGACAGCTAACAAAATGTAACCTCTGGATTTGGAAATGAAGTAGCTCGGTCCAGGAATGTGAGAAATAACTCCCAGCAGATGCCTCAATGGCATTTCCAGAGAAGTCCTATTAATTATATAATTGTACTTAAAGCAGCTATATTGCTTCTTTCTCTGATCTCCTTCTCAGTGCAGAATGAATTCTTGTGGATTAGCCTGTTAATAGGTAATCTTATTTCGTGGGTATCTTTGCTGCAAGGCAGCCTTGGCTTCCCACCCATCCAGTCAGGAATGTTTATATTTAGCTATTTTCTGGAAACAGAGCTCCAGCTGCAGCACATAGCAATTATTTGGATGGCTCTTGTTTTTCCTCAGGATATTTCTATTTTTTTTTGGTGTAGACTGAACAGTCTCACTAGAAATATGTCACTTTGCCTGAGCAGAGTTCTGAAGAAAAGTGTGTTTAACTAGTATGGCTCCAGATCTGTGTTAGAGCGTGATGAGACTTGCAGCCATCCCACATTCCTTTGGGATGTATATTACTGTTATTAAAAATTGATTTGTAAATACCTGAGGTGTTCCAGGGCAACGTTAGCAACTGAAAACTCCACGGACAGAAGAAATGTCAAATTACCTCAGGACATTTTGCCTCTCTAACAAACATCTCAGCGTTGCCTGATATTGAGATGCTTCTTTGCTGTGCTGTAGGGTGGTGCTAAGCACCGTTCAATAAATGGACAATGAGCCTCTCTTCGGTTCCAGAAGTGAGCGAAAATCAGGCACCAAAGGAGTAATCCCTGTGGAGATACTGTCTATATGCACATTTAAATTGCTCTGGCACCTGCTGTGCTGAAGGGCTTGCAGCAAGCTGCGGATGAAGAACTGATGAAAGGAACCTGTCAGTTTTTATGAGTTTTAGGATCATTATCTTTATCCTTTACCATTCTTTGCACAGCTGTCACAGTGCCTGGTCCCACTGCTGACGGCCGGTTTGACGCTCAGGACTTGCTGCAGTCATTTCTTGAGCCCAGGTGTGGGCTGCCGATGTAGGGCTGGGTGAAATACCACAAAAAAGAGACACCTTGAGAGATTCTGCTTTTGAAAATTATTTGAGAGATGTTGTGTTGGCGTGAACCACGGGGATCTCTGGTTTAGTTTTCCAAATGGAGGTGTCTTCAACACATTGTATGGCCAAGCAGCCCTTGCTGAAGCAGAGAGCACCTTGTGAAACCGGAAGAAGACTGCCCCGAGGATTATCCTCTATCAGACATCTCCAAACGAAAGGTGATCAAACTCCCCAAACTGACACCTACCGAGTATTTTGCATGGATGCTGGAGAAATAAAGGTGCTCTGTGACCTTGAAATAATGACTGAGCAAGCCCTGAACATGCTCCAGGAACACCACACTGTGCTCTGTATTCCACGGTCACTGCTGCTGCTCCCAAACCCTGGTGGCAGGGAGTTTGCCCCACCAGGAGCAGTGCTGCAGACTTCCTGCAGTGGCTCCTGCCTCTCCAGGAAGATCAGAGCTGCCCAGCCTCACTGGGGACTCCAAGGGGAAGCGTTTCCTGTGAGGGACAGGATAACACCCCTGGACACACACACAGAGCCCTTTCCTCTGGCCCAGCTGCCCAAGAAGTTCGTAAACACAGACAGAAAATCAGGCTTGGTTTTAACCAGTAAGCAGAACAAAAGCGGCTGGAGGTCAAATTCTAAACCTTGCAGGAGCACGTGATTCACTACAGACTCAGTATCGGAGAGCAGCAGAACCTCCCAGGCACAAAACTGTATAGATAATATTCCTGAATTGGATCAAGTCTGCTCAGTAGCTGTTATCGGTTTTAACTAAGAGAATAGTGTTGCAATTATGGGCTATGAGCACCATACTTGCTTTACAGAAATAATTGCTGGAAACTTGGTGGTACCTTACCTCTTTTCTTCAAGAAATTAATAAGGAAGGGGAGTCAGGCTTTTGGGCTAAGCACCACAAAAGATCAAGTCCAGTCCTGTAAAACAGTAATGGAGAATTCAGTGGGACTTGAAATTGGCCTAATGAAATATTATTTTATTTATTGCTACAGTATCTTTTTTTGGTAGGTGAAGTATTTCTGAACTCTCATTTAAAATACTGCAACAGAAGCGTTATGATAAAAAGAAATCTGACTTGGTTACAAAGCAGCTGCAGCATTTCAACAGTATCACTTAAAAATTAAGGGATAGGCATCAATATTAGTCACAACAGCAAACCCAGAAACTGATTTTCTTCATGTATTTTTTTTTAATCCCTATATTATCATATCTGCTCCACTGCAAAAAGCCAGATGGGTTTTTCCCCTCCTAAGAAAAGCCAGATGCCCTCTTTATATCTGCCAACAGGCACTTTTCTGGAAGCAGAGAATCAGTCTGTTTACATGTAATGAAAACATTCTACAGATCCATCAAATAAAGTACTCCAACATTGTTAATAACTGCCCACTGTTAACAAAACACCACGAGGCAAGATAACGTCAAATAGTCCTAAATCTTTACTAACGCACACGAGATTCTTGTGTTTTATTTCTTAATAGCCTGTTTGCTCCCATTTATAAAATTCCAGACCCTGGGACTCTGACTACTCCCTAGAAAATACAGTATGCAATGCACAGGTAGCAATAATTTGCAGCAAACATAACAAAATCCTGCAAAAGCAACAAGAAAAGCTATAGAATGTGGCAGAATGCATCCAAACAATGTGTTTGGGACCTTGGGCTCACCAGAATGCCCTGTGTCCTCACGCACACGTGCTTCCATCGCTCTGCTTTCCACAAAAGGGAGATTCCAGGCCATTTAATCATAAATTCCTGGGATGACTCTCTCTCCTTGTTTGTGGGATTTGTTTTTTAATTGTGTTTACATTCTTGTGTGTGGGTTGGGAATTTCAGTTTGTTTGTGATGAAACATCAAAGTTGAGTCCCAAATTAATACTGTGCAGTCATATATTCCTTGCACCTTCCCACAAGAGGACAATAGCCGCACACACAGTCACCAAGTTCTATGCAACTTTAATGGGATTAAACTAATCTAGAAATCTTTGTGTGATGTGATTTTTGCTTTCTCATCCAATTTTCCTGATGTTATTTTTCCTATTATTTCGCTTATTGGATACCTATTTTCAGATTGAAAAAAAAAAAGCTGTCTGAATCTTCCCGTGAAATAAAAGAATTAATAATCTGTAAACATGCATGTTTATTCAGTTGATATTTTTAATTCTGTTTGCCAGAAAGGTGCATTTTAATCCATGCACTGCACAGGTGTGTGGCCCATAATCTTTCCCACGCAGTGGTTACTGTACAAATCACACACAGGAAATTATCAGCAGTGAGAGGAGATAAAACTCGAGCTGAGATTGCCGGATTTGGTGGCAGAGAGTCTTTGCAGCTCTCAAAAGCTGCACAAGTAATTCAGCAGAAGTGCTAGTAAATAAAAACTCCTTGAGTTGTGCAGGACTTTGGTGTTTCAAAATCAACAGTGAAGAGCAGCAGAGTGTGGGGTTTGTGAGAGGTGCCAGAGAAGGCATAGCTGACTGAGATTCTCACCAACATCAGTTTAACCAAAGTCACCGTTTGAGTGTTACCCCAGAAACTATTTCTCTCCCAAATATTGAGATGTTTTCCATGCAAAACATTTACATCTGAGCCTTCTCTTCAGGTTTACACAACACATTAACTGCCAGCACAACAATCCAGTGGAACAATTAATTTACACTTCGCAAACTGAATATTCAGCTGTGGTTTGGGATCCTTCTTCGCCAGGATCAGTTTCATATTTAGCCACTTTGCTCTTCTGACTGCTTCCTTAGCATTTCTAGGGAAGAATCTCATCCCTCCATTCCACCTCTGAATTATAAACTAGATTGGGGAACTCTATCTGCCTTTAATAATATATCCATCTATTTGAAATGTGTTTATATATTTTACATAAAACATTTATAGAGATTTTCAGCTGGTTTGTTTTTCAGCTGGATCTGATCTGTGTCACAGTGCAGAGCTGAGGGTTGGTGTGCCTTGTTGCCAGGGCAGGAACAAGAGCAGGTAGGAACCAGTAATACAGCAAAGCCTTCGTGTCATCAAGCCAAGCCTTACTTAAGATGTGGCTACTTTTGCCTGGACTAAAAAACCAAATTAATTTCAGTTCCTTACATTTGTGTTAACTCTGCAGAAGAGATCTGTGTCCTCTGTGAGTCCATTTAGTAGCCATGACTCAGTGGGATTCCTTTATTACAAAACCAAACCAAAATTCCAGCACGCTTATACAATAAACTTTCACCAGACCTCGATTATGTATGGTCACGCTGTCCACTCAGAAACACCTGATAAAAATCTCCAGCGAGTGCTAACTAGACAGAATTCCTCATTTTGAAGATTTGCATCTATTTGAGATTTCCCTGGGGTTTGTCTCCCTAATTCCCCAAGTTCACCCACACATTTCCTGTCTTTACCCCAGAGCACAGAAGAGGGAATTGGTCTGTGCTAAGGTTTAAACCTCTCCCCTCGGGAGTGCTCCGGCTCTACAGAGCTCAGCTTAAGCTTTGCCTGTTTACAGGCCAGACTGTTCAGTACAAATGAGTTCTGGATCAATGATTCAGGCTCAGGTGTGAGGTTGGGGTGCAGACCCAGCCTGATGTCTCTGGTGCTCATGTCTGAGCTGGCAATGCACTTCCAGCTTTATTCCTGAAATATTTTTTGTTCAGAAGGATCTGATGGATGCTACCCAACCTCCTCAGCCTTGGTGCTTCACCAGGGAAAGAAAGGAGGAATTTTCCAAGGAGGAAACCCTATCTGACATTTAATTGATCCTAACCAAAACTGACGGGTTTGCAAAGCTGGATCACAGGTTCTCAGCTGGGCCCTACAAAAACACTTTACACTGCATGTCCTGTGGAAACATGGATCTCATGTGGGCAAAGATGGATTGTCGGTGTGCCTCGATTCCATTAGATTTCCAATGATAATCTAAATGAAATAATAAAAGGGCCTTGCTGCTTTTTCAGTGCATGGTGCATCTCCTACAGTCTCACCTGTGCAACACGAAGGTCCCTCACTCACTCCAAGCACAGCTCACAGCCCCTCAGTGGAAGACTTCAACAGACAAAAACAGGGAACAGAAGGAATTAATGAGGTAGCAAAGAACCAGAAAGACTCCATAGGAAATTTGACGCAAAATGGACAAACTGAATTAAAAAACTGATATAAAATCATAGAACAGCTTGGATTGGAAAAGACCTTAAAGATCATTTAGTTCCAGTCTCCAAATAAAAGATGGTCTCTTCTCTCATTTATTGAATATTATTGAATAACACAGATCCCCAGCCCTATTAAAGCAGAGCAGGTATTTTAAGGACATGGAAAGCTCTTTCTCCTCCTTCCATTTAGGTCTGTATCAGCAGCTCTGGGATATCCTAAATGCAGACAGGCGTGTGCTAGTTCCACCTGCACTGTGTTACCTCTCAATGTACAAAGGTTTCCTTCCTATAAATCCTCCTCTCAACAGCTGGTTTAAAGTTCTATTTTTTTTTCTTTATTGTCAGAAACGTCATCCTCTTTATTACTTCACGGCCCTCTTGTCTGCAGAAAGAGCATTTCCAAGGCCGTGTGATAAACAAGAGAAAGAAATTATAACCCAGGAACTACAATGAGTTGGGTCTTGGGGTTGGTCTCTTTCTTTGGGAGGAGTTCCAAGCTTGGATATAGTGCTAACACAGCTTGGAAACTTTTAAACCCTGTGTGGGGTTTGTCATTTTGCTGGTTTGAAGCAGGAAAGTTCCCAGAGTTGTCTCAATAGGAACACTGGAACCTGGATCTACTTGGAGTTTACAGAAACAACAGGGAAATCAGCACTCCCTTGTATCCAGTGCCATCCTTTCCTGTGAGGGGAGCGGGGATTGTCCCTGAGGGGAGCAGGGATGCCCTGAGGGGAGCAGCAATGCCCCAAGGGCAGTGGCATTGCTCTGAGGGGAGCAGGGATGCCCTGAGGGGAGCGGCATTGCTCTGAGGGGAGCAGGGATGCCCTGAGGGCAGCGGCATTGCTCTGAGGGGAGCAGGGATGCCCTGAGGGCAGTGGCATTGCTCTGAGGGGAGCAGGGATGCCCTGAGGGGAGCAGGGATGCTCCAAGGGCAGTGGCATTGCTCTGAGGGGAGCAGGAATGCCCCAAGGGCAGTGGCATTGCTCTGAGGGGAGCAGGGATGCCCTGAGGGGAGCAGCAATGCCCCAAGGGCAGTGGCATTGCTCTGAGGGGAGCAGGGATGCCCTGAGGGCAGCGGGATTGCCCCGAGGGCCGTGGGGATGCCCTGAGGGCAGCGGCATTGCTCTGAGGGGAGCAGGGATGCCCTGAGGGGAGCAGCAATGCCCCAAGGGCAGTGGCATTGCTCTGAGGGGAGCAGGGATGCCCTGAGGGCAGCGGGATTGCCCCGAGGGCCGTGGGAATTTTCTCGAGGGCCGTGGGAATTGTCTCGAACGTAAAGGAAATTGACCTGAGGGCAGCGGGGATGCCCTGAGGGGAGCCGGGATGCCCTGAGGGAACCAGGAATGCTCTGAGGCGAGCGGGATTGCCTCAAGGGGGNTGGCAAAGAGCAGCCGCAGCCGCATCCTCGCTGGGTGCTGCCGGCTCCGGGCAGCCGCCGCCCTTCGGGCAGGGGGATGGACGGCTCGAGCCCGGGCTCCGGTGCCCGCTCCTCCTCGCCGCTTTTGTGCTCTCCCGCATTTCCCCGCGCCGGACGGGAGCGGGGGGGAGGCGGCGGCGGCGGCGGCGGCGGCAGAGGAGGAGGAGGAGGAGGAGGCGGTGAGGGGAGGGCAGAGCTGGGCTGAGCCGTGCCGGGCGGGCGGGCGAGTGACACCTGGGCGGCTGCGCTGCCTCCTCCTCCTCTCACGTAGGTTTCGACTTTCTTCCCCGCCCGGAAACTTGGTGGAGGCGCCGTGCTCGCCGCCGTCGCAGGCCGGCTTGGCGCTGGGCTTCCAGCGGCTCTTCCCTCCCCATCCCGAGGGCGAGCGAGCCCTTCCCCGCCCCCGGCGGCCGCAGGTGAGCGGGGCGGTGTGGCGGGCGTGAGGGGGTCCCGCCGGGACTGAGGGACATGGGAGTGTTTTAGGAGGCGCGGGGCTCCCACCGGGCTGAGGTCTCCTGAGGGACGCGGTGGAGGGACTCGGAGGCTGAGGTCAGGGGGTCCCGACCGGCTGAGCGTGGAGGTCCCTTGAGGGGCTCGGGGAGTCCCACCGGGGCTGAGGGGACGCGGAGTCCCTGAGGGGATGCGGGGTCCGCTGAGGGTCGCGGGGGTCCCGCCGGCCCGAGGTCGGGGGGTCGCGGATCCGCTGCGGAGGCGGCCGAGGATCGCCGTTCTCCCAGCGGAGGGCTCTCGGCCGTGACCGCGCGGGGCCGCAGCCAATGTCCCTTATCAGTGACACGGGCAGCGCAGGTGAAGGCTGCCGGCCCCAGGGTTTAACTCTTCATAGCTCGTGCCTGGGCAGGGTCCCCCAAACCCGGCGATTTTCCGCTTGCGGGGGTCGCAGGGAGGCAGTGGGGCAAAAATATCTTTGCTAGGAGTCGGCGAGTTTGCTGGTAATTAATGCAGGGGGGGAAAAGCCTATAAATAGAAGTTGAGATAAACAGGCAAAGCACAGCAAAGTGAGGATGTGGACCTTTTGGAAATACCTTAAAGGTAAGAAGTACAGGTGATGATAAGGCTTAGTTTAATCCCAAGAGTAACCATATATCTGGAAAGATTTTTATTTTATTTATGAGAGGTTTTTTATGAGGGATGTAAAGCGGGGTGAGGCTGTGTGCTGCTGAAGGGGTGATCCTGCTCTGCTTGGCTGGGTGCACTTGGCATCTCGAGGATAATGTCAGGAGGAGAGAGATCTGATGGAGAAGGAGCAGACCAGGCGGCAGCCAGCTGATGCCAGCGCAGGAGGTGGCAGGGACAGCGGGACTGCCCCTTTCGGTGGCACTGCAGGCTTAGTTTGCTTTAAGCCCCGCTTGAAATGGCACTTTCAACTCCTTGAGCGGTTTTGGGGACCTACTTTACCTCGGGAAAGTAAGGAATGCAAAATGAGCGCTTCCCTGCTGCTTACCAACCCGAAAAAGGGTCATATTTAAACTTCTGCTCCAGTTTTTTAGCCAAGGCGAAAGGACCAGAACATAAAGTTTCCGTAGGAAAAACTATTTCAGCTCAAGTGCAGATGTACGTGCTAGGGGAGATCTCTGCTGTGCAGAGGGTGTGTCGGAGCAGGGGCACAGCGGAGATAATTGGCAGCCCAGAGAAGTTTCTGTCACTGTCACAGAAGCCCAGAGTTGTCCTGTGTAATCTTTAAGCCCCTGGGGGCTGAAGCAGCCCAAGGTTTGGGTGGGTTGGAGAACTGGAGCTCTCCTGCAGCAGTGCCAGTTGTGTGCTGTGCCTTTGAGGGACGGCGCTGACGTTTGTCCTTGATGCCGGAGCTCTTTTGGCAGCTCTCCAGCAAAGGGAGAGCAGATTGCACACATGGCTCCTTCAAAACAAAACTTCTTTCTCTGAAGTTGCACACTCCAAGTCGCCTTTCACAATTTCCCTGAGCAGATGTAGTGTGTCTGCTGCTGAAAGGGCCTAAGGCAGTGGGAATATTCATTCCCTCCCCCAAAGGGATTTGCTCCCTGAACCAGCTTATGGAGTCAGAACAGCACCAGTGCTTGTGCAGGGCAAGACAAAGGGGTCATATGGCTGGGGATGGAGCAGGGAAATGATAAACAGGAGGCCAACCTTCTCTGGGGCTCCCCAGCTGCAAAACTCAGCTGTGCTGGAAATCCACACCTTCACTCACCCTGTCTAAGTGGTAGCATGCAAGCTGGGTGCAGATGGAATTCATTTAAATAACGGGGATGCACTGGCATAAAACCCCGTGGGATGAACGGGAGAGAAGGACCTGTGGTGTGCAGCAAAGAGGAGCATCTGTTGAATGACAAATTTCAAGTTTTTAACCGAATGAATACTGAGGGAAATGAGCACGAGTTAAGAAACAAACCCAACCATATGGCCTGGGGGAATGAGAGCCGAAAAAGGTGGAAGAAACAGCTCCAGAAGGGACCTGGCAGCTGGATGACCTCCAAAAAACCCGACAAGGTTCGAAGATACCTGATGAAACAGGTTGAGATTGATTCTGGATGAACTGAGTGCTACCTGAATTGCAATTCCAGTACCTTCTAGAAATTTTAATTACTGGGTTTGTAAACTACGGTAGTGCAGTACTTCCCCAAGTGTGGTTAACAAAAAAATTTACACGTTTATGAGATTGTTGTGTCTTAAATAGTATCATAAGAATAAACCTAAAAGAATAAATATCACTGCATAATAAAATATCTGTAGCTCACGAAGCACCCCTGCTGTATTTTCTCTTCTCCTTGTGCTGCCATATATATCTTATTTTCTGCATTAAAATAAAAACATCCTGCTGCAACGGCTCTATTGATTTCACTTTGAAAATGAAGCTGCATCATTTCATTCTGCTCGTGTGGATCTCCCCAGAGGAGTTGCAGCTGTTGCCTTACTCAGAGGCCTGAATATGTTTTGCTGGTTTAATACAAAACCCTCTTGTTTGGCTTTTCCTTCTCAGTTTACTTTAGTGGTGCTGCTCGTACAGTTGTTAGGAATTGTATTTGACAGTCCCTCGTCAGTGTATGGTCCCTGATGTATAGCACATAAAACGTTGCTCTTGGCTTAGGAGAAATTTCTTGACACGAATGAAGTTTGAAAATATGAAAATATCTGGCAGTTTTTCTGATATTTCAGATAAGAAATTGCCCACGAGTCAGTATCTCTCACAAGCCATCTCAAGGGTTAGAGGGGATGTAGATGAATGAGCAGTAGGAATTACTGTGCTGGTCCAGGAAAAAGCACTTAGGGCTGGAAGGAGGGAAATGGAATAAAGCTGGAGGACTTTGGAGAGGCAATCAGCAGCTTACAGGCAAAGGCTTTTTTTCTTTCTTTCTTTTTTAATAGATATATTTATATAGTGCTCCCCTGAGTTTAGAGGTTCTCTGTGCAAATTTTGTTTGGAGATGTAGTGTGTAGTGTTCTTATTTGGAATATTCTGGAAGGGAAGCACTAGAAGGGATTATGTATTTTTTAAAAGTGTTGTCTAGTTTTGCTTACTCTTTGCCTGTACCTTAAATCATGCAAGTTTTGTAAACAGCTGCAGCAGAGTCTCTCTAAAAGCTGTTTTTCTGACAGTTAAAAAGGAGTTGAGATAAAACTTGCCCTGTTCCCCTGCGGGTTCAAGAGACTCACCTGTGACATCAGTGTGGCCGTTGCTGAGAGCCCAGTAAATCATGAGCAGCCCTATCTGTGAAGTTCTCAGACTTATCTAAGCGTGGGGGGTTGATAACAGAGAAATTCTTCTCACCTAATCAATGCTATTGCGGATCTCTACACAGCAAATAAATAACGGCAGCAGTCCCTGCCCTGGGAACGGAGAGCTGAGGATTTCCTCTTGCACACGATCGCAACTGCTCGAGAACAAAAATTGCCGCGTGGTTATTTCAAGGAGGATACATAAAAATAAACATAATGGCTCTCCTGGGCCTTTTTGTCCTTAGGATAAAACCCAGTTCCCTGTGAGATCAACACCTGGGGCTACTTCAGTCCGAATCTCCAGGGGCTGAAAACCGAGCGGAGGAAGGAGATTCCTCCCCCTTCCCTCCCCACAGCGGCAGCGCAGGTCGCTCACGGCTGGCGCAGGAGGAATGTGGCTGTTGCACTGATTTGGGAACAGCTCAAGGACTTTGCTCCGTGGCTTCAGCTCCTTTGGCTGATGAGGCAGCCACTCCCATTTTAAAATTATTTTTAGAACAAAGGAAAATATAATTATCAATTCACGCATATTGCAAATATGCGCCCCATACGGCAAGATAACAGTGGGTTTTAGAGTCCTGTTGCTGGTACCGGCTTGGACACAGCCTTAAATCGGGATAAGATTTGAAAAGACAGAAATACATCCCAAATAGAAAATGCCTCTTGCAGTTTTGTTCCCCTCAGATCTGAGGGTTGTTTAAAGTCAATAAAATAAACCAGGAGAAATTGTATGAAATCAGATGAAAAGGCGTCTTAAATTCCATGTGCAACTGTGTAAGCTCATGAACCATTAACACAGATGTCTTAAACAGCAGATTATGTCTCAGGTCTTTTAAAAGTGAGATATAATACTGTTCTGTCTGTCTCTAGGGGAATGTAATCTTAATCCAGAGACTTTTATTTTTATTGTTTTGACTTCTGCTGTTTCATTATTTACTTAGGAGCTGTCACCTGTGGTGAAGGGCATTTCAGCTACTGGTTGCAGCAGCTCCGCCTACCCAGCGGCACTGGCAGAGTTTAAGTTCGCTTCAAACTCAGCTGCAGCTGCCCTGGGGAGCCACAGTTTGAGAAGGTTTCGTTTTGTTTAAATGAAGGTAACTTGTTTTCTTTCTTTCTTTCCCCTTTACCACGATCTGATGGTGAGATGGAATGTAAAGGGGAATTACAGACTTAATTAGCTCTTAATTCAGCTCTTTTAGTTAGTGTGAACAAGCTCGGGCTAGAAAGTACTTTGCATAAAAACCCCTCTTACCCCGTGAAAGGAAGTCTGAGCAGGGTGATGTGTCCTGCTGTCACCCTGCTGCCGCCGATGGCATCGGGCACAGGAGCTGTTGGGAAAGAAGAGCCAGGCCAGGGGAAATGTGCTGGTCCCTCTGGAATGACTCTCAGCCATCCTGCCTTGGGTTTATTTTGTGGAGCTGAGATTCCAAGTGCCTGTTGATATAAGGGGATACCGTCACACCTTGTGCCAAACTCTTTAAACAGAACACCGTTAAAAAAAATAGTGCTGCTGAAACTGAGACTTGGACCGGGTAATGAGGAGTTCTGTGCTACTTTATCCTGCAGCAAAGCCCTAATCTGGTGTTTCTGATGTTAAAAACCGTGTCTGTTGATAGGAAATATTTCATCTCCAGGTGCAAAGCTGCTTTCATGCTGCTGGATTGCTTGTGGTAAAGTTTTGTAGAAAACAAGAGTTCCTTGTTTGTGTTTTAACAAACTTAGAAAATGTGTTATTTCATGCTTAAGGCTGAGAGTAGCCAAGATTAATTTCTTTTACCTGAAATTAATTTTAAAGTAACACTTTGATAGAGTGTGATAAAGATTAAAGCTCTGTAGGAGTTTCTCACAAGACAGCAAGGCTTAGAGCTACAGAAATACCTTTTGTCTCCCAAAAGCAAGAGTCTCTCTCTTCCCGCCTCCTCCCTTCTCACATTACTTTTAAATATCTCTGATGTGACCACCCTGGTGAGGATATTCAAACAGGGGCTTTTAAAACAGCCAGTTTTATAAAATGTAATGCACAGTCTGCTTCTTCCCCTGCATCCTTCAGAAGTGCTGTGATGAGAAAGCATTGCCTCTTTCTGACCTGTATGACAAATACAGATCACAAATGGGCAGTGCTGTGCAGGTTTGCTTTCATCTCTCCCTACAGACAAGGAACTTGTAGGTAGGCACACAGACAGGGATGAGGTAAGAGCCTCTGATACTCGTTTAGAGCCATTAGACACTTGATCTTTACCTCCTGTCCCAGAAGCAAACCCAGCTCTTTGGAAAGTGAGTGTGCTCCCAGATATTCAGATGAACCCAAATCTTAACATCACATCTCCTAATCCCTCTTTGTTTGGTTTTGGGGTTTTTGTTTGAGTTGCAGGAGAAGCTTTGGTTATTAATTACTGATTAAATCCTTAAATAATAGCACTGGGTTCCGTCTTTCTTTGTAGAAAGCTTCTCCCACAAACATCAAACTGATTTTTAGGGATGGAGTTGCAGATAGCTGCCAAATTGAAAATGTAGGTGAGGGTGGAGGTGGGAGTATTTAATTTCCTGGAGAGATGATTATAGACAAAATAGAAAAAAACAATAAAGACAATCCACACATGCGGTGGCAAAACTTCCATAGGAATATTTGGGTCAAATTCTGCAAAGAAGCAAATTGATTTAAGTGACTGAAGAATTCCTGCAAGCACAAAATGAGCAACTTGCATGTTTGTGGTGGAGTATGATATAGAAAGGAGGGTGGATATAGTGGAAGCATCTTGCAAGGGTGAGAAAGCAGCAAGAAATATATCAATAAACCAGCTTTTTCTGCAGCACTTGTCTTCAATTTGATGGCATTTAATTTATCCATTTTTCTGAGCACAGTGTTAAAATAGTTACTGTTGGATCCCCTTTGGAAGAAGAGTGTAGGTGGAAAGCTTAATTCCTAAAGAAGGGAGGAGAGGGGAAATTTATTGGCTCTTGTTACCCAGATAATACTAACAGATTGATAACACCAGAATCTCCTGCTCTGCAGAAAGAACTGGGATTCATTTTTGAAATTACATTTGTGTAGCCCTGCTACTTTAACACTCTGGGTCCTGTGAGACAGTTACTGTTCTGTGCAATCATTAACTGGGAGAAGCAAATGTTCTGAGCATATGGTAGTGAGAGAAATGAATTATAAGTACCAATTTCTTAAGTTTTCATGTCAGCTTTTCATTTTCCTCAAATTAAAAATGCTTGCAATTTAAGCTGTTGCTTGCTAGTAAGATTTTTAAACTGAGTATTACAAATCTTCCCTTGTGTTGAACTTTCAGACACACTCACCAGACAGGTTTTTTATAAAAGTCTGGAAGATTTTTAGAAAATTTTTATAAATCTGTCTGGAAGTGAGTTATGTTAAGAATGGAAATCCATCAGTGCTGCAGAGCTGGTCCTGCAAAAGTTGCTCAGCAGAAAACTCCTTGGGACTGTCCTGCTCTACTCAAGCCTTTTGGCTCATCTCTCAGGATAGGGTTTCCTGGGATAATAACTCTTTTCTGGTCTAACAGGATAATGATTCTGATTCTAATTAATGAAAATACAATTGGCTTTCTGTTTTCTGGTGGAGAAAACAGATACTTGCCCAGAAGTTGAGGCAGATAAAATACCAAATTGTTTAACAAGTGCAGAAACACCAGGGAGTTAAATACAACTTATTTTCCCATTTAAGGCTAAAGAATGGGTATAAAAATGATGGGGACCATGGAAATTTAAATTTCCATTCTTCTTGATATGGATTACAGTAAAGCAGCTTTGATTTAGAGTTCCTGAGTCAAATGTTCCCACAGGTGCTGAGCAGTTACTCTTGGAGGTGGCTCATTAGAAACCCGGTGGCTTCAAGGCAAGCTCAGTTAGTGAAAGGGTTGCTTCTTATTCAGCTGTATAAATTCACCACTTACAGAAGATTTTTACATTCAGTGGTCTGATCTTCAGCCATATCAGAAAATAATAAAGATATAATAGGAAATTGGATCAATACCTGAAACCATTCTTGGGTTTGGTGTTGTGTTTGTTTGTAAACTTGACCTACTTCAATGTTGTTTATAAAAATCCTCTGCTATTTCAACACTTTTCTGTGCCACTCTTGTAAACTAAGGACAGTTCAGTGATGGTTGTGAAACACTGAGGCAACACGCTGGAAGTGTTCAGTCAGGACTGTGGTGCCTGTCCTATAAAGCCTGTCTCATTTCATGAATCCTCCTTCACAGCAGGGATGAAATTCAGCAGAAAACCCCTGTTACAGAACACGTTTCCAATGCATTTGTCTCTGGAATGGAAAAAAATTGCCATTCTGTGAAACACAAAACTTCTGAACTGAGTGAAAATTGTTTGAAGAAAGTTTAGGAAAAGCTCTGCCCCTTTTTCTCATGGTTTGTTTCTATAGGATTGGGTTTGCTCCATCAGAATCCATCTGGAACTTGCTTTTAGGTTTGTTCAGTGCCCTGCTGGTGTGTGCCCTCAGCCATCTTCGTCCAGATTTGCTGGCTTGTTTTGTCCACCCCCAAAAAATTAATTAATTGTTTAGCCTTTAGTTGGAATGTTGCATTTCCAGTCTCCCAGGGAAATGTTGTTATAAATACAATAACTGACATAATTATTGCAGTGAAGTGTTACATAGCAGGAGACGTGGGGCACGTGCCCTGCAGTCCCCAAACAAGCTTTTATATTGGGGTTTCAGCCCAATATTTCTATATCGACATGTCAGTGCTAACCTACAGCTGCCCAAAAGCATAAACCGTGGCATTTCTAAAATATTTCCCGTGGTACAACTGTTTTTTTAATATTGAGAACCAATTATCTGATGATTTTTGAAAATTATTTTTTAACTTAAGCAGTTTGAAATGCTCCTCTAATGTCTCATATCTGTTGGGAAGAGTTTTACACTTCTGTTTTGTGTCCTTGCTGCAGACTGGCTGCATGGTTCTGTGTTTTGCAGTATGGAATGTGCTCTGCTTACTCACCATATTTGTGGTTTTATAAATCAGTTCGTTAATAGAAACAGGCTTGATTTTATTCTTTTTTTGTTTGAGTTGGTTTTTTTTCCCCCAGGAGCTTCTTATGTGGTCTTAGGTAGGTCCCTTGCGATCCTCTTCGGAGACATAACAAAGTGTTGAATTCCCAGGAGTTGGTGCCTCTGTGGGTCTGTTTTAGCCTCTGGTGATGTAATTTCTCAGTCTTTAAATGGGAATAACAGCAATGTTACACCTCAGAGAAATGTAATTTTGGTAGATACATTCATGACCAAAATGGACTTGGATCAAATGCTGGAATTGTGTGAGCAGACAGGCCTGGATTGAATGGAGCCTTAATTCATGCTGCACAATAAGTGGCACAGCGAAATGCCTTAAAAGCAGGAGCCGGAGCTGTGTTTGGGAGTGCTGGTGATAAGCTGGGAAGCTGGAATGCTGCTCTTGGGGCAGCCAGGTACCACAGGCACAGCTCCCGCTCAGTCACAGCACAAGCACAAGTGGAGGCACAGGGTTGGAAAGATTTCTTAGATAATCATGCTTTTTTAAAGGGCGCTTTTTTTTTTTTTTTGAAAGCTGTAGAAGTGAGTCATCAGTTCTGTTTCCAAGTCTGGGCTGCTGAGCAGGGAATGAGCAGTTTGCCCACCAGGAATGGTGCCAAGGGGTTCACTGCTGGTGTGGTTCTTGGCAGACCCCTCCCAGAGCTATTAACAGTGTTGTAGATGTGCAGAGGGGGGGGGTAGATCTGAGGCTCTGTGCCCTGGCAGAGCTAAAACAAGAATAGGCAATGTGCTAATATTGTCAGGAATAGTCTTGCTTTGGCAGGAATACAGATTAGACTACCTGATAAATCATCTTAAAAAAAAAAAGTCTAGTCTTTGAGTCAGTGGTACAGTACAAGGAATCCTACTTGGAAAAAAAAAATGCCAGCAGGGATTTTCTATTTTTTTTTTTTTAATACAGTAAAGATAAAGATGATCCCAAAGAAATCCTTATGAGAAATATAAAGAGATTTCTGCTGGTTTATTTCCTTCAATTCTTTGTTTTGTGTAGGAGTGGGGTGTGTTATTCTAAATAATTCTGACTCTGAAGGCATTCCTTGCATTACACTTTTAGAACAGCAGAGTCCATTAGAGCAGCACGTGTACATGTCAGTCTTTAACAATTTCATGCACTCAATGTGTAGTAACTTGGGACCAAGCTGGATCCTGATAACTGTGATTCCCTCTTTATGTGGAAGCTAAAACCCTCAGAGAGATCCTGGTGCTACAGAGAAAGGCAGGAGCAGGGAAGGTGCCACCCATTGCTGGAAGGAAGCTGGAGAGTGGGGAATGGTGTAACAAAAAAAGCAGCACGGGGATGGAGGGGTCGATTGGGTTGGTCTGGCCTTTGGAGGTTCGAATGAGGAACTGAGGTTGGATTGCAGAGGACCGAGTTTGTATCAAACCTCCCCTCCAAAGCTGGAATCCTGTGGACTCTCTGGACTGACTCCTGAAAGTGGCTCATTGCAGCTTAGGGGAGCCAGGCCTGGTATGATGGAACAGTGATTTTCTAGACACTTCAACTGTGCCTCGTTGGGCTGCAGCAACATCTGTGCTGGATGAGATGTTAGCAATTCTGCCCTTGCAGAGGCTCTGCTTTGTGCCCGAGTCTCTGAGCAAGGGAGGCTTGTTTGAGCCTGCTGCCCTCCCCGTGCTGCTCACTCAGCCCTGCCTTGCCCAAGGCTCTGGGCTGGGTTTCATCGCAGAGGTGTCAGCCTTGGGTTCGCCGGTGTATGCAGGAGCGTCCTCCCTACTGAAGGGACAGCGGCGTGAAAGTAAAATTCACCTGGGCACTTTTAAATGAAATCTTCACCCCTCGTTTTCAAGGATCTAGAAGTGAGACAGCAGATCAGCTTAGAGCAGCAAAATTGTAGTGACACTTTTATCTTCCACAGGTTATTACTCAGATATTACTCATCAATGGGATTCATCTTGTGTAACCTTTAAACGCAGAACAGAGAATGAATGTGGTAAATAATCAGAAAAAACCCCAATAAAAGTAGTTTATCAGCAAAATTACTGTGAGGTTTGCTTTTGCTGAGAAAGTGGATTTGTTTCATCACCTGCCAAAGTTTTATGCAAATAGTCCAACCCGAAGCACAAGTATTTCTGATTGGTACTGTTTGCCTTGGAAGCTTCGTGTTTCATTAACTGCTGGTGCCGAGCTGATTGATTAGAATTGGTAGGAGACGTTAAGTGATGGTCCGATGTTGAAATGTTCTTTTTTCACCTGTGAGATCATTCAAGATCAGCTGAAGGCTCGCAAAAAGGCAAATAAGGCAAACAGGAGGGCTGCCTGTTTCAGGTGGAGGCAAGCACCAAACAACAAGGGGATTTCTAAGAGAGGGGGGCACGGACACGTCTGCTTTCATTTCCTTGTGTGCTGTCCGTGAGCCGTGTTTTGTTTTGGGGAGCACTGAGTCAGCCACGCAGGAGTTAAAGAGTGAATGCAAACAGGAGAGTTAGGGATGTTCAACCAGCCTGAGTGCTTCCCTCGAGGGGAAGGATGCTTTCTGGCACTGCAGCAGGGGAGAGAGAAGCAAACAACTCTTGTTGTACCCACCTGGAACCATGACAGTGATGTTTTAATCTTTTGAAGTGAACAAGTTGCTATGGCTGGGTAAAAATTCGCCTGTGAAATGGCTGATTCTGTTGGTGGTACGTTCTCCCTTTAATTAAATAGCTGACTTACCTTGACAATTAATTGGAGTGATGTATGATTTTTATTAGAAACCCATGAGTAATTTTTTCTTGCCGTTCCTGCTATCTTATTGTTCTCGTCTCCCCTCCTCCCGAGTTCTGCTGCGTGCCAGCCGTGTCCTCCAGGCACTGGTGCAGACCAGTGTTCCCTCTTGCTTGGGCTTTTTCCTGCTCCAGATAAAGCCATTGTTTTCAGGTATTTTCCACGTTGTCTTTCAGAAATTTTCCATTTCATCACAGCTTTGCAATTTTTTTTTGTTTTCAAAGAGTCTGGGATTCTTTACATAAACTTTAAAAACCCCCACCAATCCAAAACACCTCAAAACATCTCACCACCACACAACCCCCCACCGTGTAATACAGTTTGCTTCCTTTGATACCACATTTCCTACTTCATTAAAATAACTGCCAGGTTAAAAAAATCCTCCCTGCAGTCATCCCTGTGCCTGTAATCTGCTAGGAAACTCAAGTGAATTTTATATTTAATTACAACAGGCGAGACTCAAAATGGATGTGACTGAAAACATTTCTGTTAAAATCAGAGCAGCAGCTACAAGGACTCGGTTTGTCCCTTATCCTCCTCTCCCTGGCTGAAAGGAGCCGAGGCTCAAGCTTTTCTCTAACATTACAACAAATGATGTGGACTATTCTTTACGTTTTTTCCACTTAGGAAGCTTTAGTCTTTTTATAGGCAATTTGTTTCCATGGGGGAACTTGGGCATGGATGAGTGGGGAACAATGCATTGTTTGTTAAAACAAATTTTTTTGAAGGGAGTGGGCTTGAAAGGAAGGAAATGTGGTTTAGATTTAAGTTTCTTTTGAAATTTCTTCCTCTTCTTTTGCCTCATCCTCCCCACCCCCCCAAATACAAAACAAAAATCCTAACAACCAGAAGTCCCCAAAATGGCTTTTCACCACATATTGTCTTTAAAATATTTGGTATAATCTGGAAAGCCAGAGGAAGTTTAAAAATCACTGTCTTGTGCATCCTTTCTTTGCCTTCCCTCTCTGGGTTGTTCTCCCCCAAGAACATGCAGCTTTTGTCTCAGCTTTTCTAGTCCATCTGTTGGGCAGGGTTTATTTAGTCTGTGTCTCTGGTGTGTGTGTGAAGTAGTTTAAGCCTCAATTTATCCACGTGCTTAAACATTGTGCTGAGTGAGGTCCTTGCATCCTCTGATCCTTGGGCTGTTCATTCACAGGGTGGTTCTGGAAGGAAGAGCCCTACAGGGGGGGCAGGTGGGGGTGAAGATTCTGGGGGAGGAAGCTCAAGGCACGAATCCAGTTTAATTTTTAATCGGCTGCATTTAAAGCGGGCAGTTGGCTGGAAGTCTCTGTCTCTCCCTTTCCTTCCAGGCCTGTGGCAGAGCTGCTGTGTGACAGTCTCCTCCGTGGCGCTGGCTGCCATGGCTGATCCCATCGCAGAGGAACCCGCGTCCCAAGCCCCTGAGCTGTGCTGTGAGTGTGGCCAGGCCCACCCCTTGCTGGACAATCACCTCTACAACTTCCAGGATGAGGTGGACGATGAGCTCATCTGCCACATCTGCCTGCAGCCCCTGCTGCAGCCCATGGACACGCCCTGTGGGCACACGTACTGTTTCAAGTGCCTTGAGAACTTCATGCAGGAGTACAGCTTTTGTCCCATGGATCGGAAGAAGCTCTCCTTCCAGCAGTGCCACAAGTCCAGCCTCCTGGTCCGGAACCTGCTGGATAAGCTGATTGTGCTGTGTCCTTTCAAGGCTGAGTGCCAGCAGACCATGCAGCGCTGTGAGCTGGAAGCTCACCTGCAGAACAGGTGCATTCCCCTTTCCGTGCTGTCATTGCTCCTTGTGCAATGCCAGGGCTGTCGTGCTGCTCGTCAGAACCATCCATTCTCAGAGCAGCTCCTGAACTGGGGCAAGGTGGGACACCAGAGGTGCCAGGGCGAGGCTGCAGGGGTGGGTGGGTGAAGACAGTGTAATTGTGTGTGTGCTCTGGAGGAGAAGGGCGAGCTGCTCACCTTCAGGTCGCCCGCAGATGCTAAACCTGTCAAAAACACAGACATTTGTGGGTCCTGAACTGGGGCACCAACTCTGGAGTTGTTGCAAACAAGCTTATTCTTGTTTCCCTTGCGCAGAGAAGAAAGACAGGCACAAAGTCAGCGCTCTGAAAGCAAGGGATTGTGCAGTGCTGCCAGTTTAATTGGTCCAATTAAGATGTGCAATACGTAAGTCTTTGATTCAAATAGTGCAAGTCCCTCCAAGCTGCACATTATGCACTTGCTGAATCACCTACTTACAATTCCATTATCTTCTCTCATTCTTTTGCTGAAAAGGGGAAGCAAATGAAAATTACTATTTTTTTTTTCCTGTTCCTCTTGTGCAGAGGAAGGGAGACTTCTTGGTGCTTCCACTGCTGGTTGAGCTGTTGGCAGGCAGGATATTGTCACTTTAAAAGGAGCGCAGGTGACAGAGCTCTTGCCATGGTGCTTGGAGAACCCTTGTTCCTGCCTGGTTAATGATTTGCAGGGAAGGGAGCTAAGTGCAAGCCCTGCTGCAGGTGGAACAGACCTTCCTTGGCAGGGTGTATTTTGTCAGCAGGCAATGAGAAATGCCACAGGCTTGTTTCCTTCAGCTGTGCTGTAGTTTGTTGTGGCAATGACATATTTTAAAAACAAGCCAACCAGGGAACAGGTACAACTTAGGATACCTTTGCAGTTCCAGCCAAGGATGTACCCTTGTGGTTCTTGCTTATCTTCAGTCCCCACGAGCTGAGAGCTGGTGTTAGAGCCAGGAGAAGGGATGGAAGGTGCTCGAGCTCCCCTTTCCCTTCAGTGAAAGTTTATCATCTCCTTTTTCTTGGGGCAGCCCTTTGTACTGGCTGCTCGTTATCGGGCTGGGCTGAGCGCTCAGGCTGCAGGGCTGGGGCCGTGGCTCTCACCGGGGCTGGGCCTTCCTCTGCTCTACAAATCTGCCCTGCTATCAGTAAACTCCTGTCACTCGTTAATCCCTCTGGCTCAGGAGTTACACACAGGGGAGGGAGGCACCTGAAATGTTTGCATTAGAGACCTGCCTGGAAACTGTATCTCTTCTATATTTTACAGTTGTTTGTATCTTTCTTGGGGACAGAGTATTCTAAGATTGGAGGCTATTTCACCTGGGCTGTGGGCACAGTCAGACTGAAAAATGGGGAAGAAAATGAAAAGATAAGAAAATTGCACTGGGATTTGGGTGGTTTTTTGGTTTAAGTGAGATTAGCTGATAGGAGAAGATTTAAGGAAATAAGAAGCACATAGTAACTTATTTTCTTGGGGGATTTCCCTGCCTTTTGCAAATTGAATTTGTGTTTTGATACCTTAAGAGGGACATGTGCACAAATGGATCAATCAGCTTCTGTCATTGAGTTCAGGGTTATTTTACTGCTCGGAGAATAAATGAGTAGGAATCAACCAAAGGAAGCAATACTGGGATGAGACTTCTTTAGCTGGAGTGTAAATAGTTCAGTTTAACTTGAGAAGTGACTCTGATAAACATGCAGTACTACTCGTGTCTCTGAAAGGGATGTTTTTGCATTTATCACCTCCTCACCTGTCACCTTTTTTATAAACACTCGTGATAGAAGAGCTGTTCTTCCTCACCCGTTAGTGCTGAGACAGGCTGGTGATGGTGTATCTGCATCCAGGGCACATCTTGTGTGTACAATTCCATCCCAGTTCTGGGATCTCTGTGGGGAGCAGTCAGTGGGATTAGGAACTAAACTGCTCCCATTCAGGGAGAGCCATCACCTGCATGGACTGGGAGTGGACCAGGTCAGGTCTCATTCCACAACAGAAAATGCCCAGTCCTCCCTTGTGCTCTTGTGTGTAGCTGGTGTGTTAAAACAAAGCCTAATTCAAGGCTGAGCTTGAAACTTGAGCCACTTTCTTTGCATCATCATGTTCTCCAAAACGTCAGAGCTCAGTATTTGCTTATATTTAAGAAGGATTGTTTTCTTCATGGAGTGTTTGCCAGGTAAATATTTAGCAAGGGAGACTCCTGTTTCTATTACGTTCTTCTTTTTCAAATAATTAGCTTAATAATTTCAAAAGTAGTGAAATAACAAGCCTGCTCTTAAGCTGAGATTTGTATGAGTAGAAACTGAACGTCAAATGAGAATCAATTTTAACATCTGAGGCACCAGCGCTGCACTGGTGAGATCTGGAACAAGCGTCTTCCCCACAGGTTTGTCAGAGCTTTCACGTGCTGGGTCCCCTGCCCAGGCAGAGACAGTCACTGACAGTCACTGCCAATCTCTCTCCAGGTGTCCCGGGTTTAAGAAATACAAATCTGAACTCCAGCGGAAAAAGAATCCCATTTCCAAAGGGAAGGAAGATCCTCCTGCCAGGGGGGAGACAAACACGCCCAAGGATCCAGAGGTCCCGAGTGGAGGCTCCTCACTTGTGGCAGAAAGCTCTGGAGCTGCTGTGGTGTCACTGGGGACTGCAGAGCCTGGACTGGTTAATCCAGCTTTTGAGGAGACTGAAGAAGGTGAGAGTTTGGTACAGAAGTGGAACTGTGTATTTATCTTTCATAATCTAAAAATGAGGTAATTATCTCGGAAAATTCAATTTTTAAGTGTCCCCAGCACTGTCAGACATCCTCAATGCTACTCAGCCATTAGCAGCCATCAGAGGCATCTCTTTCCTTGAGCAGAAGGGAGATGCATTCCTGTGCATCAGGGGTGGCAGAATCTGCTCACGAGCACAAAACTGTGCAAAACCTTTTGGAGAATCTCTGCTGGACTGCGGTGATTCTGCAGTGATTTGCAGCATTCTGTGGAGAAACAAAGGCCGTCCCTGCCAATGTGAACGGGGAGCATTTAAAGCCCTTGCAGAAGCCAAATAATTAGTAACTAGGAAGTGTTCCAGGTTCTTTTTAATCTTGTTAGGAGAGTTAAATATACAGTCAGTTTCCTGGAGTGGTCAGCACCTCCCTCCTGGTGTTTTTCTAGCATAAGTTAAGTTTTGGATTAACAGGCAGCTCTGACAGCCTTGCAGATCAAATAACCATCTCCACTTCAGTGTAGCAGCGTTTGTCTCAGCTGGGTAGGAGGCAGCAGCGTGGAAACCTCAGTGCCTTGTCTCAAAGTTAGGCTCAGCTTCCAAGTGTGCAGGCGCTGGAGCTGACAACCCCTGTGCCTGGGACAGAGGTAACTCACAGGTCAGTTCAGTTCCCTGTTGGCTTTTTCCCAAAGCTCACCTGGAGCAGGTGCTGCATCTCCGGTGTGACACCTGCCCTTCACCCTGCCAGGCGGTGCTGGGCCTGCCCGAGTGTCCTCGTGCTGCGAGATCTCATCCCACTTGTGAACAACAACTTTCATCTTCAAAGTGCAACGTTGCTTAATCTCCAGCATTCTGTGAAACAGCCAAACATTCCTCCTGTTTTACAGGGGGGATGGGAAAAGGGGAGCAAAGGAAATTAGAGGAAGGAAGTTGCAGAGCAGTAATTACAGCTGGGTAGTCCCTTTCCCTCATGGGCATCATGGAAATTGGAATTTGTTATGTGCGTGCTTCTAGCAGGCCAGCTGTCACGGGAGAAAAATAAATCTCTAAATATAGCCAAACCATACTGAATGCCCTTTAATAAACCCCAAGCAACAACAATAAAGAGTTTGAATTCGCCATAAGCTAGGAGAAAATGGGGAAAATTCTGGAGAAACTGTAAAGAAACAGAGGGGTTTTAAGCTTTTTATGTGACCTTAGGTCTCCTGATAGCTGCTTTCCTTCCAGATGCTACATTGAACAAAACCTGCCAGGGGTTTGAATCTTGGGGTGCTGTGAAAAGGAAAATTCTGTTCATGTGTTGCTTTTTCTCTTCAATTTCCACAACCAGACCTTCCTCAGAGAACCAGTCTTGTGGCTGAAACCACCACCATCGAAATCCACCGGGAGGATCCGGAGGAGGAGCTGGGGATGAGGATAGTGGGGGGTAAGGACACCCCCCTAGGGAACATCGTTGTTCAGGAGGTGCTGCGGGACTCTGTGATTGCGGCTGATGGAAGAATTGCTCCTGGGGACCACATCCTTGAGGTAGGAGAAACCCCCCTGGTAGCCCCATTGCTTCCCTTGACTGGGAGAGGAGAGTGCCTGGAAGAACTGGGAAATCTCTGCAGCTCAGGGTTTTAAAGCACTGATCAGACCTCTGTGTCAGCAGCATTGTGTGTCTGCTGGGGCTCAGGAACAGACTTTTGGGGTTCCTTCCAGTCAGACTCATATTTCCCTTGCATATTTGACAGCTTTTTGAAATTTAGACCGTTTTGGATAAAGTAAAAGATTCCTGCCTGGTAAATTTCACACAGCAGCCCCGTTTCTCTGCTCTAGTTAGGAAGTCTCATAATTGCTTGCTCCACTGTGTTGCTTAAGCTGCATATTCTCCATGGGCAGGTCCAGGGTGAGAGCTGCTGACTTGCAGTGAGTATCAGCTCCAAAATGTGAGTAATGCAGAGCTCCAGCCCCAGCCTGACCCACGGGGCGCTGCCCACACCGGTGGGGCTGTGTGGCCCTGGGTGACCTTGTACACACGGTGACAACTGTTAGCACTTCCAGCCATGGCTGCCCAATCATCTGACAAGCCATAAATCCTCACTGTCCCATGGGATTGGGCATCAGGAGGGGCTGGCAGCCCCCACACACAGGTGGCCGATGGGATCTCCGAGTTGGTTTCTCGGGTAGACCAATGGAGTGACTCCTGTTTTATCCAGCTGGATTGTCCATGTCTCAGTAAATAGGGCAGGTCCCACACATAGGAGCCCTGTTAGCATCCTAAAGGACTGCAGAGTCTGATGTGACAACAGGCAAAGCAAAACGTTGCCTTCTCAGAGTCACCCTGGTAAAAGTATAATTAGATGGACGATTCCAGAAGCTTGTAGATTATGGACCACTCAAAAGTGGAGATTTGAGTCTTCTCCCAGTCTGTACTGAATGCTGGAAGTTAAGGAGAAGCAGATCTGCATTGCCATGGGATGAAAGGAATGACTGAACATTTTCAGATTTGTTGGTTGTGTGGGTTGTCCTGTCTTGTCCCTGTCATCAGTTATTCACCAATTACGGTCTAATTCCATCAGCTTTCTTCGTTCTTTTTTAGAAAACTTTGCTCCCTAACGTGCATCAGAGTCAGAGATTGCACAGGGAGTTTTCCATCCTGCTCCATCCTGGCCGTGCCCCACACTGCGGACAGTGCCTAATTAATGTGGGCTCTGATTAGTGAGTGCTTTGTTTGTCTCTGTAGGTGAATGGCGTCAACATCAGCAGTGTGACTCACTGCCAGGCTGTCTCCTTCCTGCGCCACCCAGGCCCTGTTCTCCACCTCATGGTCCTGCAGGAGAAGGGATTTTCCAACAAGACTGCACAGCAGGATTCCACTGCTCCAAACCGGGAAGTGATCCACGTCACCTTGGTGAAGAGAGACCGATCTGAACCCTTGGGAATCAAACTGATCAGGAAGACTGACGAGGCAGGGATTTTTATTCTGGATCTCTTAGAGGGAGGCTTGGCAGCCAAGAATGGAAGGCTGAGTCGGAATGACAGAGTCCTGTCAATAAATGGTCAGGATTTGAGGCAAGGAACACCCGAGGCTGCTGCCCAGATAATCCAGGTGAGTTCAGACATGGAGAGGCTGTGTGGAAATGGCTCTGTGTGGCTGAGCCAGGGCTCCTGTTCCGAGCCAGGGCTAACAGAACACACCAGGGCAGCCTGCATTCCCCCAAATCTCCCCGGCGGAAAGTGACTCCCCTGCGGGTGTGTGAGAAGCACCGCTTCCAAACGGAGATAAACACGAAGAGTGGGAATCCATGGTGAGTCATCCCTGACAGGGCTGAGGGGAGGCAGTGGCTCATAGCACAGGAGTTCATCTGAGGAGATTGGATCTCCTGTGTGGTGTTTGCAGCCTCTCAGCCTTGCAGAGGGAATGTTGGTATGCGCCGTGTGGATTCGTGCAGCAGCCAGGGAGGGATCAGGGCAGCCTCTCATGCTTCCAGCAGTGACACTGAAGGTGCTGGCTGGGACATGGGATGGGCTGGCAGCACAGAACAGATCCCTTTGGACTGATTTGAAGCCCTTCCTCCCCATTTTACCTGTATTTGGGAAGAGAGACTGGAACATGACGTGGGGCACCTCAGGCTAAAAACATTCCGAGGTACTAAATGGGTAGGAGAGGGGTGGTCTTTCCCTGTGGAATGTGCTCCTGTTGCAGCATGCCAGACATTTTGGTGGAAGGAGTGGACAAGGAATTCTGGTTAAAAGGATTAAGGATTGCTGCATGTGCAGCAGATATCACATAGATCCGTTTAAATTCTTTATCTCCCCAGGCTAGTGCCTCCAGTTTGTGTTTTTATCTACAGATCCTGACACAATGCACCTCATCCCATTCTGTTTATATCCCAGAAAGGATGTGAGGTCAGCAGGAGGGAGAGCCAGTTCTCTTCACAGCTATCAGAGGAGCGCAGTGCCATGGGAGAAAGAGCAGAGTTCCAGCGCTGAGATCCCTTTTTATGTTGTACGTGTGCTTCCGTTCTGTGGCCTCTTAGAATTTGTTTGCATCCCACAAGTGCTGCTGCATTCCTGTTGCAATGTGCACACGCAACTCCCGTATGAGGAACTCTTTTGATCCCACTGGAACCAGCAACCAAAGTCTCTGAACTGGCTTCATGAGCTTTGGGGGTCGAATCTCTTTGGAAGTGACATTTGTGTAAAACTGCGACAGTTTTCCAAACGTGATCTGTTCCTCTGAGGGCTGACTGAAATCCTTGCTTAAGTGTAACCTTAAGAGTCCCTCTTCCAAGGCCAGGGAATGCACCGTGGCACCAGGGAAACAGGGTCCTGTGGCAAGGAGCGAGAGCAGCAACTGCATTTCTGTCATCCGGGGCAGGAAACGCCCCGAGTGAGCACAGTGAGCTCGTGGGCCTTCCCCCTTGGAGTCCTTCACAATAAGGTTGTGTCAGGTGATCTGAAGGAACAAACCCACTGAGAGCAGCAGGAACAATAGCGAGCACTTCCCCTGCAGCCCTGCCAAGGCCAGACAGGCAGCCGGTGAAGTGTTTAACCGGCAGCAGTCTCAGCCCAGAGGTACTCTGGGGAAAAAATGGATGGGAGATGGTGAACAATAGATGAACAGAGCTGGGAGGAAAGAGCTTTAACAACTTCCCGTGCAATAAAAGCATCCAGTGCTTGTCATGGTCGCTGCGTGTGGACCAGCCAGTGTTCCAGCTCTGTTCATGCTGTAGCACTACACAAGATGCTATTTTGGTTGTTTGTACCGAAGTGCGGGAATTAATCATCCCTTTCCACCTTCTCTTGTTTGGCATTTGTGGGGGAGGGAGGCACGAGTGAAGCCTGCCTCTACTCCTGTTCCTTCTGACTCATGGTTGCTAATTCCCTTTTTCTTTTTCCAATTGCATTCCCTGGCTCTTCACAAGAGACTTTGCATCGCATTGGGGAGCTGTTGGAGAACCTCTGTGCGAACTGATGCCAACCCTTCTTTCTCCCCAAGGCAATGAGGGCTGTCCCTCATTTCTAACCCCTTTTTCTATCTTTTAAATTTCCACTCTTTGTTTCTCTGGGCAGACCACTGAATCCAGAGTGAACTTTGTGATCCTGAGGCAGCCTGGGGTGCAGCTGGGGGAGCCAGTGGAGGATGGCAGCACCTCCAACAGCAGCAGCAGCAGCAGCAATGGAGGGAGCCCAGTGCACCATCGCAGGCGACCAGACCAGAACCACTACAGACGAAAATCCAACTACCAGAAGGTGGGGCTGGGAAACGAGGCAAAGGTGCTGCTTATTCTTGGTTTAGTTGATGCATTGTGCTGTTCTGTGTTGGTGTTTTATCACAGAAGGCTGATCAGCAGCTCCATTTCTGCTTGGGCAGGTTTGGGGCTTTTGGTACTGGAGGACCAGTTTGTCATCTACAGGGAAACATCACTTTAAGGGAAAAAGGTGTCCAAATTTCTTCAGTGTTGATGCACAGCTGGTGTTTAATCCTTTCTAGTCTGGAAAGGGCAATGAGAAATTTGTCATCCGTGAGATACTTGGGATTTGCTTCTTGACATCCATCAAGCCCCACACACTGAGGGTGTTGCAGTGACACCAAGTTGAGCTGGTGTGGAGCCAGAGGCCTTTATGGTCCAGGAGAAAAATCCCCAGGTGACCCCGCTGTGACTGCAGTGTGTGTCTGCCACCCCTTTCTGTGGCACAGCAAACAGCAGGAGCAAGAGGAGAATCCCCAGTGTGGTGAACCCAGAGAGAAAATCTGTGTGTAGAACGTCCAGCTGAGTGGCAAACCTGCTGCAGCTGCTCAGGCTGGTGTGTTTCAGTGTCCCTGGAGCTCAGGGAGCAGCCGTCCTGCATGGCTGGAGTGTGGTTCCCTGATTTAAATCCCTGAGGAGCATTTACACCCTGTTTGTACAGCCTGTGCTCCAGTGTGTGCCTTCACTGCAACCTAAACATTCAACCAGGGAGAGTTTCATGGCTTGGCATGAGCAGCCTCGAGATGAGCTCATAGCTTGTTCCTCAGTGCAAAATTCCCCTCCTCAGAGGGAGCATCTCCCTTCAGCAAATGGATTTAGGATCATTAGGACAGCACTGCCTCAGCTCCGGTGGCTCACCTTAGAAATGCTGCTCTGTATTCCCACCCACAGCAAGGACACGGGAAGCTGACTTTGCCCATCCGGCAGCATTGCTGGAATGCTCTGGAGTAAGGATACGACTGTTGTTGTCTTCCAGAGCTGGGCTTCTCCTGTTAATTGCATTAATGAAGCTGCATTTTGTGCTGTCATTCCTTTGTAGGATTTGCCTCAGGGATATGTAAGTCACGAGAAGACAGTTGCAATAAAAAAGGAGCCAAAGGAATCTTTAGGAATAACAATTGGAGGTGGAAGGGATAACAAAAACAAGCTCCCCATCTATGTGACAAGCGTGCAGCCCATTGGATGCCTCTTCAGGGATGGCAGAATCAAGAGAGGTAAGGGAGGCTCTCAGACCCTTCATCCTTTAGGAACTGTGGGTTTTCTGCAGTGGAAGCTGGACTTGGACACTAAAGAGAGGTTGGAAACAGGGTTCACATGACCCCTTGAGGCTGAAATGGGCTCCATAGCCAAAGGTCTGCAATAATCCCATTTTATTTCATCGACAGGGGATGTACTTCTGAGCATAAATGGCATCGATTTGACTCATCTGAACTACTATGAAGCTGTCTCGGCACTGAAATCCAATGCAGCTTCCCACTCAGTCACACTGAAAGCCTTGGAAATCCTCTCCCTGAACTCCCCAGAGCCATCCCTGGACATCAGGGAGCAGGGATTCAGCTGGTCTCCCCTCTGGATCACGTGGCTTGGATTGCCTAGGTATGTTTCTCAGGGACTGTGTAGAGAGCTGTTAATTACAGGGTTGACTTTCACTCAAACACTAGAAATTAATTACTTTGTTGATGAACTTGGAAGCATTCCTGGTATTCCCGTTCAGCTGTAAGGCAGTGGAAAGCCGTATTTGCCAATGAGATCATAGAATAATGAGTGCATAAGGAACTTCCACTGTTTTTAGGGAGTGACCCATCCTTCCCACACCCCTGTTGGACAGTAACCATGCTCTAGAAGCCCTGAAACCCCTTTTTCAGAGAAAGAGAGAGAAATCTGATCATCTCACTTAGGGGCAGACATTGTTTCAGTTTAATTCTTCTTGGCTGTTGTACCTGTATCATCTTCAGAAATGATTCTGCACAGTTGAGTTCAGCACAGCCTTAGCACAGGTTTGAACCTGCTAAATTCCAAGTCAAGCTTGAATTTCCCTCTCCATCCTGGAAAGCGAACCTCTGGCTCCCTCCTTTTTGCAGTTACACCAAAACACTGTGAAAGGCAGAGTCTGTTGCCATCCCAGCTGAGTGCAGGAGCACCTGCACGTGGAGCATAGAGCCAAACCTGCCGTGGGAAGCCTGGATCGTTTACAGCCTTGTTTCTTGAGACACCTAAAGAAGAACCACTCACAAAGCCTCTGTTGTGCTACTTAGCAGCCTGTAAATGCTCAACAAACCAGCCCAAGGAAAGGCAGCTTTTGTGTCTCCTGTACTTGGCCTGTGCTCAGCACCTCCTCCCGTCTCCCTCTGCTCTCCCAGGAGTCGGCCTGGCTGCTCCGGGCAGGTCTGGTGTGAGCCGGCCCTGAGCTGCACCTGGAGAACACAAACCTGGGCACCAACCCTCAGACGCTGCCTGGTGTTTGTTCCTCGAGCAGCTCCTGCAGTGAACTTCAGCCAGGCAAAACCCGGCTGGGCTTCTTTTCTTCCTTTCCCAGTTCTTCTGGCTGTCAGGTGATTTGCAGCTTCCCCACACTCTGCTGCAGGGACTGGAGTCTTCTCTGGATCCCCTGCCTTCATTCCAGGAGTGCCCTGACATTACCTTCATTTCATGCATTGCTGGAAATTACTTTGCTGCTGGTATTGCTGTTCCCCCTTCATTTGGCTGTAACTCCTGAAGCAAGCAGTGATTCCAGGTGTCCTTTCTGCTCTTCACTTCCTTTTACTCCAGCCTGAATTCCGGCCTTGGGATTTGTCTGCAGTTCTGGGTGTGAGGGTTGGTAGGAGGCACACAGCAAGGTTATTCCACTTCAAGATCTGACAGAATCTTCCTCCTGTTTCCAGCACTAATGAGGGCTGTAATTCCTGTGCTTCCTCACTCCTTTTCCCATCTGCTCCCAGTGAGACCTGGCAGCACCTGGCTGGTCACCCGCAGAGCCCGTGTTTGTCACCTGGGGATGTTCAGGGTGCCTCTGGCATTTCAGGCTGGCTCAGGGATGTGCAGCTGCAGTGGGATCCCAGTGCCCTCAGGTGCTGTGGTTTGGTTCCCATTGCAGAGAGGTCCTGACCCCCCCCCCAAAGTGGGTTTCCTTTGCACAGGACCAAACCCCCAGTGCTGCAGAGGAATGTCCATTGCACAGGCCCTGTGGGGCACCACGCTGACACTACATCACAGAAACCCCCAGAAATGTGCCCAGACTGGACCCCGTGCCCTCAGCAGCAGCTCTCCCACTGGGATCTGCTGCTTTTTGGCTGCCCTGGCCTCAGTGTGTTGGAAAGTTCTGCAGGGTGAAAGCTCAAAGCTTATTGCGTGTGCAGTTTTGGGTTTGTTCAGCTTTTTTTCCCCCCTCAGTTATTCCTCTGCTCCAGCAGAAACATCCCTTTCTTTTTAGAGGAATGTATTTCTTTCTAGTTTGAACCCCGACTTGATGCTGAAAGGTGTTGAGATGAGTGCTCCTTGCTAGGGAAGTGGATTTGATCCTTGCAGCACTGGAGCCCACAGTGCTTCATTCAGGTCTCCATTCTTGTATCTCTGGTTTCTGTCTCTGTCAAACAGAAAATGTGATTTCTTCCTAGCATTATGTTAAATCCATACCAGCCACCGAGAGTATAAAATATCATCTCAAAAGCTGGTTTGGACTGGGCCCGTGTCCTAATCCAACACACCCTGGATCCCAAAGGCACCAGAAACAAAAGGTTACAGATTGATTTCTCTTTTCTCTCTAAAACCTTCGCCTCTTGAAAACACAGTGCACAGTGTGGCTCTCGGGGTGGAAAAGCAGTTTTCCTGCTGCCCTCTTCCCTGGGGTTTCTCTGACTCCAGTCTCCCTGGAGTCTGACTCTTCCCACAGTAACCAAGAGGAGCTCCCGGTCCCGGCCCCGCTGCAACTCCAAACTCCAACAGGGACCAGGAACTGCCAGCTCAGCAGCGTCCTTGGCACCATAAAACCTGCACCTCGACCTTCCCTAAACTCTCCAATTTTTTTCCCACAGTCATTTTTGATCGTAGTGAGTTAAAGTTTCTTTTCCTAGAACCCCTTTTTAATATGGAAAACGGATTCCTAGCAAACAGCCCTTTCCAGCTCCTGGAGAATGTGCCTGATGTTTTTATTTATGTTCCGTGCTGACGTAGCACTTGCCACTGCTGCTCTTGGGGCTATTTATTTGCAGAAGCTGCCACAGCCATGGCTCAGAGCTGTGGTTTTGCACTTGTGTGGTGCCTGTGGAAGGAAACCATGGAGGAATCCGTGAGCTCGAGCTGGGTCTCCTGGTGTTTATGTGTGAAAAACTCCTACAAAAGTAAATTACAGTTTGAAAGTAGATAATTGGATCTTTCTCCTGGTGAGAAGTTAACTGAGAAGCCTTTTGAAATCTGAAACTCCTCTGCAAACTGCTCGAGCAAAGCCCTTGAGGCAAAAACGTTTATTAGGAAAAGTTTAGCTGCTGGAATAGCTCAGCGGGGTGATGATGAGCAGCAGTTTCACAGCTCCTCGGTGCCAGGATGTAACCTGAGCTGGAGCCGGACTGGGAGCCGGGATGGAGCCGGACTGGGAGCCGGGGCACACGAGACGCTCCTGCCACACCTTCGGTGTCGCCTCGCCAAGGCTTTGCGGGGCTCCGTGCCACCAGCTCGGGCAGCGAGTGCTGCTGGCACTTCCATCTCGCATTCCCCAGGCTCCCTGAGAAGACAAACCTCGCTGGGCGGCATCCAAAACCAGGGAGCTCTCACCAAGGAGCCCGATCTCTGACCTGGACATCCTGGATCCTGCAGGAAAGGCCCTCCCTGCTCTGATCTGGCAGCTGCAAGGGAGGCTGCTAAAAGCCTTCCTTGTAGCAATGCAGTGCACAGAGGGAGTAAAAAACCTCTACTGTCATTAATTGCATGCGTGTAGCTGCTGCTCACTGTTAATTTGGGTTTGTCACTGGTGCTGTGGGTGTTCAATAGCAGAATTCACGAAGTTATTCAGGAGTCTTGCAGGTCCCAAACCCCTTTAGAGCCGGGTGATTTCCTGTTAGCTCTTAAACCAGTGCTGTCAACACTGAGAAAAGAGTTCTAAAGGACTGGCATCATCCCATTTGAGAATTAACCCTCTTCCATGCCCTGCAAAGGGGTATCTCAAATCCTAAAACCCAGGAAAACGAGGCTGTTCGTAGCTGTGCTTTCCATGAGGGAAAACATAAATTCCTGGTCAGGCAATTTTCCTCATAACCTCTCTGTTTTTGACACAGCTACCTTCACTTCTGTCAAGATATTGTCCTTAGTAAAGGAAACCTGGAGAGTTGGGGCTTCAGCATCGTGGGAGGCTTTGAGGAAAGCAAAGGAAACCAACCCTTCTTCATCAAAACCATCGTGCCCGGGACCCCGGCATTCCGGGACAGGAAACTCAAGTAGGTGTGAGCTACCCGGGGAATCAACACCACCAGTGCTGGGAGGGTTTCCCAAGGCTCTTTGACCCTTGGAAGGAGCTCAGCCCCAAGTTAATAACTCGTTCTTACACTCACTTGAGAGTTAATACTGTTGCCAAAGCTGTATCAAGCTAAGCCCTGCATTAAGCAGTGTTTTTGTTTCTCCATAAAGGTGCAACGAAAAGGACTTTACAGCCTTTTAAAACCTAACTGTGAAGGTTTAATTGAGTAATTAGTTAAAAGTAGAAGGGGGATGTTTGAGGTGATCTTGGAGGTTCCAGAGTATGAAACCTCTTGGCTTAGGAATGGTATCCCAATGCAAGCAACGCAAGCCCTCCTGCGCAGGAAACTCAACTCGAGCTTTGCTGTCGGGGTTGTGGGTGAGAGATCCCCGTGAGAGGAGCAACGGGGTGGGGCTGGAGGACCCCACAGGCACCTCTGGGATCTGAGCTGGCTCCTGTGCCACAGACCGAGGGAGGGGGCACAGTTGGGTGGAGGGAGCTGGGCTTTGCCCCCAGAGCCGAAGCTGGAGCACTGGGCTCAGCTGGGCTCCCCTTTGAGTGCTGGGACAGGGCTGTGGGGGCTCAGCACCTCCCACCCCTCAGAAGGTGCTGGGTGTGCCACAGGGGGGCAGGTCCCTCTCACACCTCTGATGGTGGCACTGGGGCCGCTGGAGAGCAGCTCCTGAGGAGCTGCAGGGCTGACCTGGGCCATGCCATCAGTGTTTTACCAGCACAACTCCTCCCTCTGCCGCCTGCCCTGCTGGGCACGCTCCTCGCTACTGTCACCCAAGCACCAGCTGCGGCCTCCTTTTCCCTTCCCCTCTGACTCAAGGGGAAAAGTTCTTTCAAGGAGGAGTTGATGGTTTGGCTCAGGGTGGGTTCAGGGTGACCGTGGGTGCAGTGTTAATAACGAACCCAGTCCTGACGGGATCCTGTCTTTGGGCAGGTGTGGAGATGAAATCGTGGCAGTGAACGGAGTGCCAGCAATAGGAATGAGCAACTCGGAATTAATCCCAATGCTGAAGGAGCAGAGGAACAGAGTCACCCTGACCGTGGTGTCCTGGCCAGGGAGCCTCGTGTGACAGCTCCACCAAACCCCCACCACTCCCAGGTATCCAACAGCAGCTGGAAACCAGAGAGAGCCACACCCGACAGAGAAACAGGGACTGCTCCACTCCTGCTCCTGGTGCATTGCCATGGAAGACTCCTCCCTGCTTCCTTTTTGTGGAAAACATTTTACCAACAAATCTGGACGTTGACTTCAAAGTAAAGGTTAATCCAACACTTGTTGGAGCTTCCCAGCTCGTTAAAGCTCCTCAGGATTGGTGGTGCACAGAAAGCTCTTCCCCGTGTTTCTCCACAATCTGCTCTGGAGGCTGCTGAGGCTTTCCTTGGTTTTAGGGCTCTGTTTTCCACTGAGCATTTGAATGGGTTAAAACAGAGGCTTTTAGAGCAGCTACTAAAGGTGTAAGGATGGGGACCCAAGTAGGCACTTCCTACCTGTCCGGATTTCCCAGTCCTCTTATTTTTAGGTGTCAGTAAGCCAAGGAATGTGTTAATACATCGAAGCCCTGTGCTCAGCCTGGTGGAGCTGTGTTACCTGACTGAGGGTCCTGTCACAAATCCTGACTGAGGGTCCTGCCAACTCCACTGATTCATTGCAAAGGGACAATTTCAGCAGCTTAAAGAACCGCTCTCAAAGGTATCAGCAAGAGTGGTGTCACTGAAATATGATGTTGCAAAATGTGACTTTACCAAAGATCAAGGGCAAGGTTCCCTGGTTTTAGGATTGATAAGAGCAGCTTTTCCCCCAGAAGGCAGGTGAGGAAGTGAAGGGGCTGGTATCAGACACCCCTGGCCCAGCCTGCTGCCTGTCTTAATTTTATCTGTCTCCAGGGCTGAGGCAGAGGTCAGGCAGGGGCAAGGGCACCTGGACTGTCAGGTGCCATTGCTCCTCCAGTTCTGTTTGTGTCCCTCTTGCAGCTGGAGCAAAATATCAACTCATGGGATCAGGGGAAGCTCAAAGGATCCTTTGCTGCAGGAAATGTCACCTCCAGCAGGAGACTGTGCCCAGCCTGGCTTCAGTTCAAACCCACTGTGCAGTTAAATTTCAGAATTAAAGAACTGAAGCCCAGGCACATTGGTTTGACCTCTGACACTGTGAAAGTCCCTCCTTGCAAACTCCACCTGAAACAGTTCCCTTTTTTAGCAGCTTAATGAGCAGTAGAAATGATGGCTTTTTCTCAAACCAGGTTGCACTGAGAGATCTTTTCCTCCTGTGCTGCCTCTGCTGCACCTTTTGCAGGACCAGCTTTGTAAGAAGCCAAGGAGTCTGTCCCCTGTCCTAATGCTGCCTCGAATGAATGTTTAATTCCTTGTAGCAGCCCTGCAGGAAAGAGCCCAGCCCTGGCTGAAGCTTGTCCTGGGCTGGCAATTTGTCCTTTGCTGTCCCTGGGCTTTGTTTACACCCAGTGGCTTCACTTCCTGCGCTGGGAGCTGCGGGCAGGGACAGCAGGGCCTGTCCCAGGGCCCAGGACACAGCAGGAGCTGGATCCATCCTCACAGCAGCCTTGGGGTGGCTGAGGAGCACCCCTGGGACTCTCTGACAGCACAACTGGGGCTACCTGGGCTCCAGGGCTGTTTGTTCCTGTTGTTCTGCTGAGTGCTGAGAGCAAAATAATCCACGGAGGAAAACTCATCATTGACCTCGCTGGGACACAAAAACGTGAAGCAATTTTTTATCTCTTTCCAATCAATGTGCAGAATCTGTGCCTGGAACAGTAACTATTGATGTGGACAGAGAGAGGGTGATTCCCACTGCCTGCCCCAAACGTGGGAAAAGGGCAGGAGGAGAGAGCTGTGCAGCTGCTGGGCTGGCAGTGGGAGGGAAGGGGAGGCTGCAGAACCATTTTTACTCCATCTCCCTTCAAGGTGCCTTCAACTTCACCAAAATGTCCTCGTAATTTAAATTCTGTTTCCAAAATCAGCTTGTTAATAGATGTTGAATTTGTTTTGATGCCTTTATAAATTATTGTAATATTGCTGAAAAATATGGCTTAGAGGTGTGGTCTTTACCTTTTCTTCCCACGTACCAGCTACTGCCCCCAGAACAGGTCACCTCAGCAAAAAACTGACCCTGGGAGGCAGGACCCGGTGTACCTGTCTTTGCTTCTCCCAGGAAAGCAGCTGGACTATGCTGAAATACACTGTGGCTGGGAAAAACCCCTCAGCACCAGTAAACCCCACATCCCAACAGCAGGAAACCTGCAGCAGCTTCCTGCTGCAAGTACAGATTATTTCCAACACCCCACCTTTACATTTCCCTGACAGTAAAGGCAAACAATTTACCTCTATTTAATGAAAATAAACCCATTTAAAACGATTTACCTCCAATTCACAGCTGCTCCTGGCCCCAAAACCTGCCCCCATTAGTGAAGGTCCATTCCACCTCAGCCTATTCTGTGTTTTGGGTCCAGCTCATTCAAGTGACACAGGAGGAGGTGCAGCCCTGACCGAATCCATGCTGGATTCCCTGTTCCCACTCCCCCAGCACCAGAGCAGGGGTGGAGGGATGCAGGCTGGCTGTGATCACCAGTAACTGTGTCACTCCACCACCAGTGCAGGAGAGCAGGGAGGGGGTGTGGGCAGCTCTGGCCACCCCTGCAGAGGCACCAGGGCCACCTGAGCGTGCAAAGGTGGGACAATGTCCTTGGCTGGGGCCAACCCCCACTCGCCTGGGTGCACCATTCCAGTGGCAGCACTGTTCCTGAGTCAGGGCAGGGAAAGGCAGCTCAGAGCGGGCTGAGGGCACTGCCCGGGCCCCCTTTGGCACTGGCTGCCCCAGCGAGGTCAGAGTTCCTGTGCTGGAAAAAGCCAGCACATCTCAGCACCGCCAAATGCAGGCTCCTGAGGGAGGCTGGGCAGGGCTGCTGGGCCCCTCTCCCCTGGCACTGCCCTGGCCAAGCCTGGGCTCTGGAGGGGAGGGTGGGCACCTCTGTGGTGTGCGGTGCCAGGGAACACGGGCCAAGCACTCCCAAATCCTCCTCGCCTCTCCTGGGGAGCAGCCAGTTCATCCCCTTCTCCTGAAAGCTGTTGGGCACTCACAGCTGAAGCCCTGCCCTGACCAGGAGGATTCCCTGGCTCCACACCCAGTGCCAGGAGCTGGGAGTGCCCAGGGGAGCAGTGAGCGATGCCATGTTCCTAAATCTGGGCTCCACCGTGGCTGCAGAGGGAGGAAGACCCTGGCTCAGTGCACACACATTTCCCAGGAGCTCAAAGCACATTAAAAAAGCTCCATGAAAAGCAAAACCCAGCAGAAGCCCCAATTCTCCTCCTCCTGCCCCGGGCTCTGCAGTCACAAACCCATCACTGCCCTGTCCCAACGTTTAACCCGGAACCAAAGGGCTCTCCTGGCACAGGTTGGACACTTCCCAGCACAACTCAGATTTCCAAGATTACAATACCAAAAAATACAGAACGTTTCAGAACCATATTATTTTAGGACAAATATTTCAGACAGTTTTAAATAACAAGTCAAAGGAAAATGAGACATTTGTGGACTCACACAAACAGAAGGGCAGGATCCTAAGGATCAGACAGACCAAAACCCCTGAAGATTATTTCCCCTGTTCTTCCCACCCGGAAACATCTGTTGCCCCTTCCCCAACCAATACTAAGTCCAAAGAAACTTTGGAATTCGACTAAATTTATTTTGGGATCTAAGGGAAAGGAATGCATCGGTCAGGAGTGTTGGTGACACCCAAATAGAAACGCCAACCCCACGAGGGCAAACTGCTAACTGGGACTCGGTGTTCGCTACTGCACTCTAGGTTATTCAGTCAACTCTTAGTAAAAAAAGGAAATAAAATAGTTAAGTCAAAAGGAATTAAAGAGAAATTCATGCTCTTACTATGGATCTTCATTGATTCCCCACGCAGAGGCGCAACATGACAGAACTACCTTTGCAATGGATAAAAAAAGCCAGTTTTGGAGTCTCTGCACACGCTGTGTGAACGCCCTCGGCAGCTTCTGGAAGCTGTCACATCCAGGCAGGCCCCTGTGCCCACCCGGAGCAGATCCTGCAGCTCCTCCTGACACGCCCAGCTGGCCACGGAGAAATCAGAAGCTGTTTTTGTAGCTATAAAGAAATTTATTCGGGGATGAGACTTTTCACTACTGGACACCAGACTCTAAGCTGGCTCCCGGGATCTAAGTCACGCTGTTCTTTGGACAATAAATTTCAAGTTGCACTTACTGTCCTAGTTCTCAAAAAGGAATGACGATGACAAAAAGAACCAAGAACTACGACCTAATTGCGTTAGTTTCAGCCGAAGCCATCTTCCATCAGAAACCATAGGATCTGATACACCAAAGTTCTCCCTAGGGATGTGGATGAGTAGAGTAGCTCAGTGCTTTGTAACTAGTACTGCTGTATTGTCTTGTATCAAAAACAAACAGAAAAAGGAAGTTTAAGGGCTCGTGCAGCCTCGGCTCCCGAGGCACTGCCGGCTGTGCCACGGCTCGCCCAGTCAGCCTCTTCCCTTGGAAAAAGTAAAAAATAATGATAAAAAAAAAATCACCCCCCTCCCCAACCAAAACATCACCAATGCCATGCTGGTTCCACAGGAGCGAGTTCCTGCCGCGGGCCGACGGCGGGCCTGGCTCACTCCTTGGTGTCCTGCTCCTCGCCCTCCTGGGCGCCGTCCTCGCTGGCCTCCTTCTCCTCCTTGCTCCGCTTGTTCTTTTTGTGCTTGTGGCGCCGGTGGCTCTCCCCCTCCTCGCTCTCGTGCTGCTTCCTGAGCGGGGAACAGAGGGGACAAAGTGACATCGGACACGGCCCTGCCACAGCAGGGACCCAGCGACGGGCACGGGGGCTCGGGTGCCCACCAGGAGCAGCCACCCCAGCAGCGCCGAGGGCACGGCGGGGATTCTCGGGGTGCCCCCATCCCGCGTGGGGCTGCTCCGGGAAGGGCTGTGCCAACAGCACCCGCTGCACCAGCACCGCCACGCTGCCACTGTCACTGTCACACAGCCACACACTGCCA
>VZTA01006284.1:190555-210626 GCA_013398855.1 Mohoua ochrocephala | reverse complement strand
CACACACTGCCACTGTCACTGCCACACTGCCACAGCCACACACTGCCACTGCCACACACTGCCACAGCCACACACTGCCACTGCCACACACTGCCACTGTCACTGCCACACTGCCACAGCCACACACTGCCACAGCCACACACTGCCACTGCCACACACTGCCACTGCTACTGTCACACTGCCATTGTCACACACTGCCGCTGCCACACTCTGCCACCGTCACACTCTGCCACTGCCACACACTGCCACTGCCACTCCTGGCAGTGTCCACAGGCAACATCTTGGTGTCCTTCCACTCCCGAGGGAGCTCCAACAATTCTGACAGCACCGAGGCTGAGAGGAGGAAGAGTCCTGAACCCCAGGTGTGTTTGAAACTCTCACTCTGAACATCCTGGGGAAATCCCTGGACTAGAGGCAGCAAAGGGATCAGTGGAGCGAGAGAAATGTGGGTTTCCTCATGGGAGGCAGATCCTGTTTCTACTTCTGCTGACTCACACCTGACCTGGCCCTTCACTGGCTTCGTGCTTTAGAACTTTATCTCCTCACCGAGTTTTCCAGATGTGGGTGGATAACTGGGAATGTTTACACAGGATTTCTGTGATGTGGGAGCAATCCCAGGCAGAAGGAGGCCTGAGCAGGCTGTGCATGCCCTGAGCCTGAGCCCTGCCAGCTGCTCCATGCGTCCAACACAGCCCCGGGAGCAGCTCTGCCTCCTCCCGGGAAAAGGGGGGAGCTCTGGTTTGGCCCCTCCTGGGAGGAGATTTTCTGCCGCTTCTCTCAGGTTCAAACCAAGTGAGCTCTCAGGAGCTGACTGTGGTGTGAGGCTGGCAGAGTTAAAGCACAGCCCAGAGGACAGGAACCAGCAGATAAATTTATCCCAGAACAGACTGTGACTGGGCAGGCACAGCTGCATGAACAGGGACAGCATCAGGTGCGCACACAAATTCTTAGCACAGCTGGAATTCCAGTTTAGCAGCAGACACAGAACTGGCTGAACCTGGCTGAAAAGCTCCTGGCTTCAAGTAATTTTCTGACTGGTTTAATAAATGGTTTCACAGTCATTAAAGGCAAAAAAAAAAATAGGGAAAAATAAAAGGCTGCTGCCTCTCCACAAAACACCTTCAGCCACCTCGTGGCCGATGTGTCAGTGGTTTATGCTGGGACAGTGTGACCGTCCTTTAATACTGAAACCAGCGTCAGTGATTTCCTTCAGACTGCTCAGTTTGCAGGAAGCTGGAAATGAAACCCTTTCATCTGCAGATGCCTCAAACAGGCTCAAACCTCACTCAGGCCTCAAGCAGGGAATGCCAGAACGGTTGGGGTTGGAGGGGACCTTGGGCAGGGATTCCTACAGTGAGGTATCTACTCCAAGGTTTCAATTCCGAGTAGAGGAAGCTGAGAAATAACCCTAAAGCCAATGACCTGTTTGTCTGGTACCAGCTCAGCTTCCAGTTGTTCTGTATTCAATTTTTATTATGGTCTTAGTCTTTCTTCCTATCATTTTGCTTCCAACCCTTTGGCAATCAGTCCTTCCTTGAAAACTTACTCATCTCCTTAAGTTAAGGATAAAAACAGCCTTTTTCCTCCAGCCACTACGTATGAGTTTTTCTGATACCACTTTCAAAATAAGGGTAATTACCTACAGAGCTGACAGGAGTTTCACCTAAAAGAAGGAAGGTGAAGCATCAAGAAAAAAGAGCAAGAGCAGTTCTGCTCAAGTCCTTAATGGGATGTGAAGTGACACAGGACCTGAGCACAGAACCTGCCTCAGCCCAGAGAGCAGAGCTGCTGCTTGAGACTGCTCTCCCAGGAAGATCATCTGTTGCAAATCCATTTTCCACAGAATAGCTGTGATTTCAGGACATGCTGCTCTGCCCCAGAAGTTTCACCTTTGTGCAGACCATCACCCCCCTCACTATCTGGCTCTGGGCAAGAGCTCTGCTCCTCCTGCTCAAGAGGCAATTTGTGAGTGCAGGCAGAAGGAAGTTCTGGACAGGAGGAGTGATTGGGCATTGGAAGGGGCTGTGCAGGGAGCTGATGGAGTCACTGTCCCTGAAGATGTTTAAGGGAAGGCTGGATGTGGCACTCAGTGCCACGGTCTGGGTGACAAGGTGGCGTTGGGTCACAGGTTGGACTCGGATGATCTTACAGCTCTTTTCCAACCTGATGGGTTCTGTGAGTTCTGCTCTGCTGCGCAGGAGCAGCAGGACCAAAAGCTGATGCTTCTGTCACGGCCTCGCACTCCCCTTCGTGTGTGCTTTTGATATGGGAGCTCTGGAGGGAGGCTGAGCCCAGCTCAATCCCTCCCTCATCCATCAGTGCTGCCAGCTGGGAACTCAACACCGAGGTCCCCTTCGCCTGTCCCAGAGGGCTCCTCCTGCCCAAGGCTCCGGGCCAGAGGGAGCTGGGATGAGCCAGGCTGGCGTTTCACCCCAGAACAAGGAGTTCGTGCCCGCTCACTGACCTGCGGGAGGATTTGTGTTTGCTGCTGTCGTCCTTGTCGCGGTGGCGGCGCTCGCGGTGCCGCTCCTCGCGCTCGCGGCTGCGGTCGCGGCTGCGCCGGTAATCGCGCTCGAAGTCGTAGCTGCGCTCGCGGCTGTAGTAGCGGTACCGCTCGTCGTCGCTGCGGGGACAAGGGACACGTGGGCACGGCGACACGGCCCCCTGGGCCCGGCACACGTGGGCACGGCGACACGGCCCCCTGGGCCAGGCACACGTGGGCACGGCGACACGGCCCCCTGGGCCTGAGCCCCCGGGCAGGGCTGCAAACCCTCTCACCAAACACGTCTGGCACCTCTGACTGAGCGGGGGCGCTCCCGAATCGCCCGCCACAGGAACGCGGCGCACGCTCCTCTCGTCGCCCTCCCCCCCTGCTGCTGGGCTTCCCCCAGCACAGACACCCTGCATAACCCCTCACCCTTCTGTGTAAGGGGCTCTTTTCTACCCCACGAGCTCAAAACCCCAAACTGTGAGCACAGCTGTCTGTCTGCACCTCTCTGCCTGCTCAAAGCGCCTCATTCAATCCCCGGGAGTGGGCATGGTGTACCCCAAACTGAGACACATCCCACACTCCCCCTCTACACCTCCCCGTTCAACTTCTGGAAGCCAAAATCCGAAGGGTTAACAACTCCCTCTGTGGGAACAGTACTCAGACCTGGGAGAAAGGAAGTCAGCAACATTGTTCTGACACTCCTGGAAACAAGCTGGACAAATAAACGTCCAGGATCAATCGGCTGGGAGTGCTCCAAAGGACTGCACGGCCACTTGCCCTGCTTTGACCTGCACCAGGGTGCTCCACACCACCCAGAAATGCCAACAATGTGCTCAGGAGTGCTCATCCCAGGCCTTGGCTCCAGCATGGATCAGGAAGCGGGGGAGTCTGAGCTCTTCCAATTTTTAGCAAGTTTGTGTTCTGTTCTCTTTCCCCCGCTCCCATCCACGGTGCCCACAAACTTGTAAAGGAAAAAATAAAATATTAGGAGCACATTGCCCTGTTTGCTCCCTCCCTGGGCTGGGAAGCTCCCTGGCAGGAAGCACCCTGTGCCAGGAATGCACATTCTGATCATGTTTTGAATGATTATTGGCATTTCTGAGCCTGGAGCCTGCAAAACACCGACGCTGCAGCTGTGTGAACACCAAAGGGATGGGCTTGGGAAGTCTGCAGCCCAGCCTCCACGCTAGATCAACACAGGGAGGCTCCAGGCCTCCTCTCCTTTCCCAAGTGCTCCTGGCACTGCTGTCAGCCGAGGTCACAGCAGCTCCCACCAAGGTGGTCTCTCCAGTTCTGCTCCCATTTCCTAGCTGACTCCCAGGGAATGGCACTCCCAGCCCCACAGGAGATCGGAGCAGAGCAGGCTGTTTGTCCTTTGATCTGACAGTGACATTTAGAAGACAAGAAGCAGCAGCTCCTGCAGCCAGTGCTTCACACTGAGCTGTGAAACAGTGAGTAAACACAGAGGGGCTATTTCATTGACTGGCCTCGTGGGAGAGCAAGAGGAACTGGTTCTGCTGGATTTAAACAAAAACCCCCTAACCCAGAGACAGGAAATCAGCCTGTGACTGACACAGCTCCTGGCCTGTGCTGTAGGTATTGATCCAAAGGAGCTCTTCCCCAGACATTTCAGAGAATTCACCTGGTGCCCTCTCTAAGCCAACCCTTGGCCAGACACCCTGAGGAGCCCCAGGGCTGCCCAGGGTGAGCAGCAGGGGGGCAGCACTCACTTGTTGTATTCACTGGTGGTCGGGGTGCGGTCGCGGTCCCGGTCTCGCTCCCTCTCCCGCTCCCGCTCCCGCTCGCGCTCCCTCTCCCGCCTGGAGCCCGAGTATTCCCAGTGGCTGCTGCTGGAGCTGCTCGTGCCCTTGTCCACCGTGGTCACCCAGGGCGTGTGGGACGTGGAGATGGGGGGGTAGCTGATGAAACCTGAATCTGCAGCCAGAAAGCAGAACCCTCCGTCATCCAGAGCATCCCCAGCATCCCCTCAGCCTCTCCTTTTCCCTTTCCAAAGATCCCCTCTGGCAGTACAGCTGGATCCAAGGAGACAATGCCCTGCTCCCTCCTGCCCTTCCCTTCACTTCCAGCAGTTTGCTAAGAACAGGGAACACCTTCTACCCGAGGAAGGCACAAGAGCAGGCATTTACAGGCAGCACTGGAGTCTCTGTCAGCCCTGGGCTCTTGGTCACCTGTACAAGGTCCCACCTCCCACCAGGTACCTTCTGGTCTAGGGTGGCACCTGGGGAGGGCCAGGGGCACCAGCGGCTAATGAAGGATGTCACCTGGGGAGCCCAGAGCCACCAGCACTTCCTAGGCCGATGTGGCCAGCTGGACCAGCGAGGTCGTATCCCAAAGCAGTGCCACATCTGGCAGCACTGGAGGCACCTCTCCTTGGGAAGGGCTGGCACTGCCACTCCTCCAGCCCTGTCCTGCAGGGAGGCGCTGCAGAGCCACCTGTGCTTCCTCCTGCTCAGCACAGCCAGGAGGAGCCACTCTGAGCTGGTCGCTGCAGGACTGGGAGAGAACACGGCACTGCCAGGGCCGCACCAGGGAAGGGAATCTGCTGAAATCCTGGCACTGCCTCTCCCATTACAAAACCACAGGAGATGGTGCCTGTAGGCAAGGGAGAGGGTGAAGTGGGGGAGGAGGGATTCAAAAGCTCAGGGAGGAGATGCCAAGCTCGGTAGCTGTGGATGGTTGTGCTAATCCCTGAGGGTGGGGAAAAGGGAGAGAGTGTGAGTGAGGGTGAGCACGTGTGTGTGCAAACAGGCAGAACACACTGCTGAGGCACAGGGGCAGCTGCTCCGTGCTGGAATCCGCACTGGAACAGGGACCTGAGCCTCAGCACTCAGCCACGAAACTGCATCACCACACCTGCACAACACTCAGTGCAGCAAAGCCAGCGCGTGCTCCCGGCTGGGATCGTGTGGGACACAGCGAGACCCTGGAGCTGGAGCAGACACGATGTGTGTCAGCCTCAGAAAAGCCTGGGCTGCCAAAAACCAGAGGGGAGAGAGAGCAGCGGTCGGATGTGTCCTGCCCAGTGCTCACCTGCAGAGTTGTAGCCAAAGGGAGGTGGCTGCCTGTTGTTGTAGCTGGCTGGCTGCCTTTGGGAGAGAAAAGGGGGTGAGTTACTGACATCGGGGACCCCCACAGCTCTGGCTGTGCTGCCACTTCACCCCATTTTTCCTGCAGGTCTGTGGAACATCCTTATGGGAATCCCACTACCAGAAATGTTCAGGGGTGTCGCCACAGCTTCCAAACCTGCCATAACCCCACTGCTTGCCCTGGGAAAGCACCACTGCTCACAAACTACCTGAAGAATCTTCAGAGAAAGCACCCCGGTAACAAATCGCCATTGACTACTCTAGGCTTTGCCTCGATTTTACTGGCTCCTTCCTGTGCCTTCCTGATGACAAATCCAGGTGAATGCACAGAGGATTCCTGGCAGACTCTGCTCTCACCCCCCCCCACCCCAACCCAAGACCAGACCACGCATCCCCAGCACTGATTTTGGACCTGTTCTCCTCCCTTCCTCCCTCCAGGGGAGCTGCTCCCATGGCGTGGTCTTACCCAGGTGTGGTCTTACCCATCCAAGGTTGGGATGAGGAGAGCTGGTGGTGGTGCCAGAGGTGGTGGGAACAACCCTAGACACAGAAGGGTAAATCAGCACCAAGATCTCCCAGCTTCACAAGTGCTTCCACAGTTAAAAGCCACTAAAGCATCTTTTTACTCTAAACAAGGCCCTGCTTGAAATGGAATCATTTTCCTTCAGGGTAGTATCTCCTCCCAAAATTCACACCCTAAAGCTCTGTTAGTTCTGTAGGGGTATGGGAAGAAAAACAAAGGAAAAACTACTTTCTATTTTGGCTTATAAATATTGAACATAAGATTCACCAAGGAGTAACAATTAACCCTTACAGCCCTACGGAGGAACAGTGGTTCTCGGGATGCAGACGCGTTGCATTCTGATCAGAATACAGCAGTCAAGTTCTATTCTGACCTACAGATTCATGTCACAATATAGGATGAGCAGCTCGGGTTCAATGCTCGGTTGGAGCTTATTAATCTTAAATTAACTGTGCTCTAAACTGGTGCCATCCTTATTTCACGTTACTTAGTCCAAATCCTCTGAACCCGTGTGATCGAAATTGCTGCTGTTATTAAGAACAAGGTGACACCTACCTGGAATTGGACCCGGAGGTGGCAGGCCTGTGGAAATAAGCAGGGAAAACAAGTGAGGACAACAGGGAAAGTGTGGACTCTCTGTACCTCAGGGCATCTCTGTACCTCAGGGCATCTTTGTACCTCAAGGTAAACTTCAAAGCACACTTTTGAATAAATCTCACATATTGGAGCAAACACAGCAGCAGAAAAATTGGTGCTCCTAAGCAGGAATTAGCCTATAAATTATATAATTTTCCCAACTTATGATCTCTTTATGTTATAACTTAAAATGTTGCTGTTCTCTGACACTGGAGAATTCCTTTTCTAAGTGTCAACACATGAACAATTGATTTGGTCTTCAAAACAACTGAAGGAGCTGGAGAGGAGAACCCGCTGCAGGTTCCAGTCCAGTGTGTCCATCCTGATCTTGCCAAGCATTTTAATGTAAAGCAGCAGGAAAACCCATCATGGAAAAGTTACCAGAAGAACCAGTGAGTGCTGCAGTGAAACATCCTCAGGCAGGAGTTACTGCATGAAGTGCTCCTGGTGCCTTCTCCAGAGCCTGGCTGCTGCTCCAGGACCAGGGGAAGCCCAGAGTGAGGCCCCCTCACTTCAGCCTGGCGCATTTAAGCCAGGAGCAACATTGCTCAGTTTCCTCCAGAGAGAAACAGGAACCTGGTTCTTTGCATTTATCAATAAAGCAAATTCATCAGTAGCACTGGAAGGTTCCCTCATGGAAACAAAGCTCAGAGGTTTTTTTTCAAGGACCAGCTGTCATTTTTAAGTATTTAAGGCGAGTATTAAATAGGTTGATGGAGACTAAACAAAGCCTGGCCGGGGGTAAGGACCTGTTCCCTGACTGCTCAACCATTAACCTTTGATTTGCTCCAAGCCTGGGACATCCCAACTCACGTTTCTTGGAGTGAACACGTACCTGGAGGATGCAGGGGAGGCGGAACAGAAGTCACTGGAGGAGGAGGGTGAAGGAAATGCGGAGGAGGAGGCCCGGCGAGCGGGGGAGGCGGAGGCCCTGCTGGTGGAGCGAACGGCTGCTGCTGAGGAGGCTGCTGGGGCTGGGAAGGCTGCTGGGGCTGCTGGGGGGGCTGTGGCTTACTGCCATGGTCTCCCAGGACCTTAAGGGGCAGAGGAATGAGAAGAGAGCGTTTTAATCCCTTTGCTCCTGCAGCAGGGACCTCACAGTGCTGGCAGCATCACCACAACACGAGTGTGGCCATCCCTGGAAGGGTGACCAATAAAGCAGAGGCACCAGAGTGACCTGAAGTGGAGCTTTCAGTGCTTGTGAGGGGGAGGAACAACAACCCTTTCCCAACAAATTCTGTCTCTTAGGCAAACTCTTCTTGTTGGCAAAATCTGGAAAACGGATCACTAAAAAAATAAATGGACTTCAAAACCATGGAGAAAACCCCAGCAAATGGACCTAGGAAGGGAAAGGTTCCATATTTTCCATCTCTGGGTTCTTCTGGCAAGTTAGCAGTGGTCGGCAGGAGGAAGGTGGTTGAGAGAAGGGGGTTTGGCAGATGGGCCTCAGACCCTGCAGCTTCCTGCCTAAGACAACCAGAACATCATGGTCACACACTGGGCAGGCACGCCCAGAACTGAGACCAGCTTTAAACCCAGACTTTCATTTCTTACAAGAACCAAGATCCAGTAACACAGGCGCATGCTCAGTCTGAGGTGTGGGCTGCACCAAATGATTTGAGACTAAATGCTACTTCAAAGTAAAAAAAAAATCCATCAGTCCCAGGTACAAACCCTTCACTGCAGAACTGAAGATTTCAACCCCACAATGGAGGAGAAGGGAATAATCCACGTAAGAGATTCCCAGCTGCACAGTCCTAGGAATACTTTGGGAGAGCTGATGAGGAAAGAACTCGGGCCTTGCCATTCCAAAGGGAAGACTGGTCTTTAAAGGACAAATCTGGCTCCTAGCAAGACCAAGTTTTTAAGCCAGAAGTTAACTGAGCCTGCAGAATGGAACAATCCATGCACACACCTCAACAGGGTCAATGTATTACCTGCTGCTTTGCAGGTATGCACTGGGACACAGGAGGTCAGCAACACACAGGGTTCCTCCACTTGCCCAGGGCTCACCCGAAGTGCAGTAAAATCAGAAATGTGTCAGGGCAGCAGGGAAGCTTTACCTGAATGGGGTTTTCCTCCGAGGCATGTTTATCCCGACGTCTTCCTTCCACCCTGCGGATCGTGCCTGCCTGGCCCCCGATCACATCAATGGTCCCACCCAGCTTCCTGGTACAAAGCACAGGCATCTTTTTAGGCTCAGAAGCACCAGAAGGAGCAATTTTCCCTGCTGTCAGCAGATTTCTTTCATGCTTTCTTCCCCACCAGGGAAACATCTCTCATACTGGACAAGAGGCCAAGGAACAGCCTGCCTTCATTCCCGAACAATTTCCCTCTGAGCAGGGCTGAGTTTGGGCTCTCTGAACACCCAGAAATGCGATCCAAAGGACCGCCATAAGATAGGTGTAAAAACAGGGATTACACACCGGGACAGAAATGCCCCCAAAGTGCTCAAATGCAACAGACTGAGCAGAGCTTTAATGCTCATCCTTGAAGCACAGAGCTGGTTCCCAGACAGGGAGTAAAGCTGGGCTGCAGGGCTGCTTTCTGCAAGGCAGGTGTGCAAAAGCTGTTTTGTGAATGAAGCAACAGAAACACCCCGAGCCCGAAGCTCTGGCTCGTCCAGTGCGTTTTTCTGAAGCTTTTGATAAAACCCCATCGATCTCCTAAGGGCCAAGTGGTTCCCCCAGCAGAGGCTGCCCCTCAGAGGGACTCAGTTGTTTTACCACACATCCAGCAGCGTCGCACACAGGCTCAGGAACCAACAGCTCCTCTTATCCTCTGCCAAACTCGTAATCCACTTCCACTTGAGGAGGCAAAGATTAACATCGTGGGAGTAGGAATAAGCCAAGCAAGCACAAGCAACGTCAGCAGCGTGAGCCCTCAAAGCTGAGGTGTTTGCCTGGCTCCTTCCACTCCCAGAGATGTGTCCCATCAGCTGGGATACAGGATTCCCTCCCTGCGCCAAGGAGGGGGAACGGGCAGGCAGGGCTTGCACTGCTGGAGGTGACACTGAATGAGTGACAACAGCAGCTTCCTGCTAAGCTTAAAAGCTTCTCTTTGAGGCTTGAGGAGACTCAGGCGTGGCCCAGGTGGTTCCCAGGTGCCCCCATGAAGAATGTGCTCCTCTCTTACCTGTTGGGAGGAGGCCCAGCCTTCATTCGTCCTCCCACCAGAGCCAGGAAGTCTGTTTTGAACTCTGTTTTGATGATGTTGTTTTCCACTTCTTTTTCAGCATTTCCTGTTCTTCCCTGCTGAACCTACGGAAGGTAACAGATAACACACAGGTTTACTGCTCTTCTTTCAACTGAATGGAGCACCAGAGATTACCCCTCAGCAAAAGAAAAGGGCTCTTGACAACGAGCGACCTATTCTTCGGTGGAGGCACAGCCATTTCTGTCAGCTAGCGGCCACTCCAGCCTCAGCCTGCTGCCCACTGTCTCCCAGTAGAAGTCCTGTTATGAGTTTGTTAAACTCCTACCATTTTCCATGGAGTCACTAAGGCAAAACTGGCATGAGCAGTACTTGCTGTACTGACAATTTGGCTGAAGTTCTGATGGCTGCCACGGACTCCTGCAAAGGCTGATGGCCAAAGCAGTCTGCAAACACTAAAGGCAGCCACACCACTGCAGCAGGCACCAGCAGTGAGCAACACGGCCCTGGGGGCCCAGCTCCCCTCCCTGCACTCTTCTCATCCAGAGGGTTTTCCAAGCAGACACCCCTACAGCTGGGTAACCTCAAAGTCCACTGGAAATTCACTCCAGTCTTGCTGCTGTACTGGTTCAAATCTGCCAGGCAGATGGAACTACTCTTTCCACACAGAAAAGATTTTCAACAGAGATCTAATCTTCAAAGATTCATTTTTGTATTTCTCCCCACTGAAAGGACACAGAACAGTTCAGAACCGAGGTATCCCCTGCTCTTACACCCTCACGTCTGTGATTACAAACACAATCCCAGCTTTCCTGGAGCCAGGAGCAGGAGTCGCACGTCACCCACCGTGATCTTGTTCTCAGTGCTGATGGGAGGAGCAGGGTCCAGGCCCAGCTGAAGCCGCCGCTGCTTTTCACAATAAGCTTTCCATGTTTCTTCATTGAATCCATAATTAAAGTAATCAGAAAGATCAGCACCTGGCGGAGGGAGCAGGAGTTAGCACAGGGGTTCTGCACACTTGCATTCTCAAGCTGTCCTTTGACTGCCTAAATATAGGGGTTAAGGTAACAAAAGTTTTCCAGAGCCCAGCTTGTGCCTTCCCCTGTCAGAAAGCAGTGGGTGCCACAGAGGAGACAGGGACTGCACCTTGGGTGGGAGGGGGACATGGCCTGAGCAGCAGTGAGACCCCCTGGGACACACAGGGCAGCACCTCCACGGGCCATTGGGAGCTCCCTGCAATCACTTATTCGCCAGCCCGATTTTTTCAGTCTGGTTTCTTCCAGTTGTCCACATGAGCTGAATGCTGGGCACAGCACAGGGGTGACAGCTCCAGCCCCCACCACAAAAATGGGGTGGGGCCACAGAACCTTTTTCCTGGCAGAGCTCAGCCCACACATTCCCCTCCCGACCATCACTGCCTTTGCTGTTTTGAGAGGAGATTCTGGGGCTCACCCATTTCGCGAAAGGCAACTAAAGTGGAAGGTTTTTATTGATACACCCCAGACTACACAAGTAATTACAGTTCAGTCACAACCCTAATTAGTGATCCCAGAGTGTTATCTCACGCTGCCAGTCTCCTGTGCAATGTGCCAATTCAGCACGAGCCACTTCTGAATAACAGAGGTGACCACAAACTGCTTGCCAAGAAAACAGAGATGCAGAGGGGCAATCCCAGCTGCAGTAATTCCAGGAGCACCCCTCCCACCTCCCAGATCCCAGCAGGAAGCACTACAAAGCACCTCCTGCCCCGCTGAGGTGTCCCTCAAACATCCCCCATGTTAAGATATTCCTACGCAGACCAACTCCAAAACAAAGAGCTGCTACAAGAGCTAAGCAAAACTCTGCCCATGCTGAGCTTGGTTTAACTGAGAGGTCTAAGCAGTGAGGTTTATCTCCTGGGCTGGCCACTCTTCCTGTTGTACCACTCAAACATGCAAACTGCATCCACACCGACTCAGCAACACGACATTTACTTATCGATTTTATCAGCCTCTATTTCAGACCTCTATCAGTTCTTCCACACAGGATTTCTTCTTCCTCTCCCTCACTCAAAGAGATACCAAGCTGCTGAACAATTAACTGTAAAGGATATAAACTTGAAAGGCTGTTGAGTAATGAGCTACTTGCTATCTAAAATAAACTTACAGACCACACAGCTCTGCAGAAATCGTCCCTCTATTGCACTCCAACACTGTTTTAGGGCCAGCTGGCTCTATTTTGGTCCAGGGATGTCAGCATGACCACAACCAGGTCCATGCTTTATCTTTGAACTTCACTGTATTCTTTTTCTAACTCATTTTCTTCCCTTTCCCCTCTTTCTCACTTCGCAATCAAGGAGAAATCCCTGCAGAAGAAAAGCTTCTGTTGCATTCTGCCTGCGCTATCTTCAGGTGCTTCGGTGCTGGTTGGATACCTGGACGTGCCCATGGGGTTATTAGCACTGGACTGCCCTTCACGTGGGCAGGAGACACCCAGCCCACAGCACAGGCAGCCTCGGGAAAGCACTACTCACTCAGCACAGCAACACTGCTCGAAGATAAATGAAACACAGGGGCTGGCAGGGAGAATAATGATTGCTGAGAAAAGGCAAGTGGACTTTTTGTTTCAGTTGACGTTTCATCAGAGCACGTTTTGTGAGAGTAGCACAGCAGAAATGTGGATGTCTTATTCCTTCAATTACTTTTGTATCAGAAGAAAAACAGCAGCCGATTTGTAGCACCCTACAGCTCTAAGAGGAGAAATCTCCCTGATACAAAAAAGTGTGGGCAGCCCCAAGACCCCAATGAGGAGGGACCATGGGGACAATGCTGGGCTTGGCCAGGGCACACAGAACAAGCTCCTGCACAGGAAGAGGAGAACAAACAACATCAGCACCCAAATCCTGACCCCACTCAGCTGCCTTCAAGGCCAAACATTATTGGATTGGTATCAGTGCAATGTTCTCGGGAAGTAGGGAATTAATAAAATAGACCATTTAAAAAAAATGGCTGTTCCCTTTAGGGAAGTTCAATTACTAGAATAAATGCAACCCAATTTTAGGTAGAGCATGGCTCGTTCAATCAGTAAATGCCATTGATTGTCTAGCCAGGCATCAGAGGCTGAGCAACACACATTGTTCCAGCTTCCCTGTTCCCTGGCAACAATAAATGGACAGAAATTACATGTGAAAATAAAGAGAGACAACTGGAACTGCAGAAAATATTTACCACAAGGAACTGTGAGGCCCCACCTGGTTTCCTCCACGGTTTGTCTTCAAATGAATCCAAATCCACTTCTATCACAGGCAATCCATTTATATTCCCTGCGGCATCCAAGTCAATACCTTTGGGCTGCAACTTGGCTTTGGGGAGAGAGGGACTGTTACAACTTCTAATGCAATGCCTTTAATCCACTCATTTGCTGAGCAAATTCTTCCAGCAAAAAACAAAGCACTGCAGTGAATTAATCACCGGCCTTACAGCACGTAGGTAACCACAACCAGCTCTTTAATAAAAGGACTCCAGTCACTCCATAAACAAACAGGGTGTGCAGCACTCGCAGCTGAACAGCAGAGAAGCAAATTCAACCCAGACTGGTACTACAGACAGAGTAAATCATTAGGGCATGCACGAAATTTACCCCAAATGCAAATAAAATAAAATTATTTTTCTCCCCAGGCAAAGTATTTATTTCCCCCTCCCAAGATAAAGACATTTTTTCATAACAAGAGACTTTTTCAGGATCAGGCTTTAGTGGACTAACAGGAGTCTGCAAAAATCTGTCAGGTACAGAACCTTCAAGGGGAATTTGTTCTTATTTCCTCAATCAGAAGATAATTCATTGGGATAAAGCAATTAGTGGAAGGAAGCAGACGAAACCCACGAAAGGACAGTCTCACATATGTGGAAGGACAGAATCCAAGACTCAATGTACAGCAGAAACCAAACTGAATGGTGGGGGAAATTTCAGCAGCCAAATATGCACAGCTGATACTCGAGGCCAGAGTTTGTCTCTTTTAGCATCTTACACTGCAAGTAGCTCAGGACACTGAGTTCCAGTCCTTCTCCAGGGCTGGAATGCTCAGCCCCAGTGCAACAATATAGTTTAGAAATATTCCGGGGTTTTACTATAAAAGTACCGACCCATGTATTTTTTCCTGGTTTAAACAGAATCATAACCCATCACCTTGCTCAGTGATGGGTAATTAAATCACTCCGTTGCATCCTGGCCCCTCAGACTGTGCTGGGAGCACTGATTTTTAGGAAATGCACTTCCTATTCCTGGTTTACACTAATTCTATATCCTTCCCAACAGAGCAAAATTTGCAGCTGCTGCAGCTGTCAGTGCCAGGTAGGTGAAATATTGCAAAGGTGAAGGATAAAAATAACAGCAATACCTGAAGCTGATGCTCCATAGCCTCTACCCGTTTTTAAGTTTAGATTCATAGGAGTTCCCCTATTGGAAAAGAATCACTACGTTGGCATTTGAACAAATTACTTGGCTAAAGATTCTCATGCAAAATATATTCAAGCCCTGACACCCTTCAGGAGATGCTTTAGTTCACCTGGGTTTGCTATTCAGAGTCATCCATCAGAGTGAAACCACCTCTACAACAAGAGAAGGAAATTATCCATAAAGTGGAAAAATTAGAATATGCAGCAAAGCACAGGTAAGTCGTTTGTGTAAGAGGAAGGCTGCTAGCAGCAAGCAAAAGTGCTGTCTTATTATTTTTATTCAATGCACATTAGGCAGAGTTGTAAAGAATATAATTTCCTGCTTCTCAAATCCAGCCTTGCCATTCCTGAGCCACAAAAAATCAGACAGCTGGAAATTAGTAAATTCACAGCTTATGCAAATTCTTAGCAACACAGATTTTGGTTCTGGAAGTTTTCACAGATGAGTTAAATGGAACTTCCCACCTTTGATTCTGCCCCAGGGAGCCCAGTAATTAGTAAGTCAATTTTCCAGCAGCAGCCCCACGGATTATCATTCCCATTTTACAGATGGATTCTCCAACAAGCAATTGCAGGGCAGAGCTGCCCATCAGCCCCTAAGCCCGTTCTGGTGTTCTGGCCATCGCTCCCAGGAGCCAGAGCAGCTCTCAGCTCATCCCCACTTTCCAGCCCAACATGCTGGGATCCCTCAGCCCCGAATTCCCCCACAGCCAGCAGTACCCACATGTAGGACGGCGCTCCCGTTTTGATGTTGCCAATTGTAACCTTCACGTCATCGTCATCGCTGTCACTGTCGCTGTCATCCTCATCATCCTCACCACTGGGAAGGGCCTGCAACAGCAGAATCACACAGGAGCTCATCAATACACACAACTGAGAATTCTCCAGCACAGCCAAATCTCAGGAAGCTTCTCGAACGGCCTTCAACAACAATGGGCAGCTGCCCACAGAGGAACTCCTGTGCCCTTTGAAGATTTGGCCCTACGTGAACTTTGGGGTAATATTTGTGAATGTGGGGAAGGTTTAGCTCAGTTCTAAGAATTTCACCACGTCCCTCAGGTTCCTCTGCTCCACTCTTTTTGAAAGAGTTGGGGCTTTTCTGACACACCTCCTTCACAGGGCCATGGTCAAAGTACACAACCACAAATGAAAACCACCAAAATACATTCACCAGGCTTCACCCAAGAACCTCGAGGCAAATATTCTCTCACCACAATTTCTGTGGTAGGGAGCTGCTGAGGAGTTTGGCTTGGCTGATTTAGCACAATCAGCCCCCAAGCCACTTCACTTTACAGATTTGACTCCAGTGCAACCCCAGTGCTGGGCACAAAAGTAAAGGAACAGAAAAAGAAATCTTCCAGATATCCGGCAAGCGCACTTTTGTTAGAAGCATGAGCTGAATTAACACCTTACCCTACATGAGGAAGGTGTGCCTCGCCCTCCCTCCTTTTCCACAGCACGTGGGTCTGTCAGAACCCTGCATGAACCCTCTTGATGTGGCAGAACAGCGGCAGAAAATAAACCCATCAAAGAGACCAGGAGAGGAGGGTGGGGAGAAGCAACCCTCCTCCTCCTCTTTCAGCACCAAGCCACTAAATTGCATTCTAAGAGGTCTGAGCCTGAATCAAAACTGACTCCCAGCACGGTGGGCTTTCTATCCCATTGTTTCCCATATTTTACTGGTTCTTGAGAGGTCACACTGAATATTGAGCTGAAACACATTGTGTTCTGCTTTTCCTACCAGCCTGCAGCATTAGAGACCCTGGGCTGCCTCCTGAGAGGGCACGAGCAGTGCCTGCACCAGGGTTCCCTCCCCACCACTCAAGGCAGGATGACAAGACAAGGCTGTTGCCGGAGCTGGCTTTGGGAACGGCTGGCAGTACATCCCAACACTGCAAACAGAAGGTTTGAGGCAGTAGCAGGATCTTTACACTTCCTGTTTTTCCCCAGGAGCGCTGAGCAGCACAGAAATCCCCACGTGCACCGTGGGCAGTGGGACACGTACGTGCTGGGACATCTCTCTGTCCTCGTTGTTGACGGGCCGGCTCTCCTGGGGAGCATCTTGCAGAGGATGAGCAGATTCTGTGTGTCTGGGGAAGGGGACAGAGAAAACAAAGTGACCGTGACACAGAAAAAAAAGTGGACAAGCCCAGCCTAGAGGGTCACCTACAAACAGTTCTAAAGCCTTTGCCCAGGTGACTTTCACACAATGCTTTATTCTTCTTGTGTGTTTGTTCTGCTGGCATTTGCTCAACTACCTGACAAAAAAATCCATCCTCCTGGCTTGGCACTGCTTTTGCTGGGAAGAATCAGTTTCACACATCCAGAGAGCACCTGACAGCACTCAACAGCTCAGTGGCAGCTGGCTCAGCTCGGATTTGGCACAATCACAGCTGATAAGAATAAGACCATAATAAGCAAAATTTCACCTCCTCCTTAAGGATGCTAATAATTACACATGCATTTAGTCAGCAGCAAAGGCATCTGTCCCAGAGGAATTAAGGAAAAAGTGATTTTAGTGTTTCTACAAATAGTTTACAGTAACAAGAAGTTAAAATTCCAAGAGGAAAAGTCAGATAATTATGCACCCATTCTTCTCACTCACTACAAACCAGTCCCAATGCAACAATGGTCAGGTTTGGATTTACCTCCAGTTCAAGAGTTTGTACAAATGTTAACACTGTTTATTGTACTGGCCAAGCAAGAAAGTGGAATTGGTGCACACATGCTAGGAAAGCGTGTGCCAAGTGTCACAGAACTGAAATACAGAAAGGTCACTTGTCTCTAATGTCACAGGTAAAACTTAGCAGAACTTCAAAATAATTCTGAGTTTTTCCAAGAGAGACAATTAGAACAGCCCAGGCCAAGGAAACCCAATTTTCCACCAGCGCTTTTGTGGAGATGTTGTCATTAATTTAAAACCCCACGTCGGACAATAAATATCCACAGGATTGTCTTAAAAAAGGAACAGGCACCATCTCACAGAATCCAAACACTGGCCACATTAAAGCCACTTCAGAGTGACAGGAGACACCACACGAGAAAGGCAAAGTAACACAGCTCAGAGAGTTATTGAGTGTAAAACAAAGAACAATCAATCTGAGCAGTAACCGAAGCCCCGTTTTGGGAAAGTCCCACGTACAAAGAAATTCATCAAGCCAAGATCAAAAAGAGGGCTGAAGGTTGGGCAGCTGACCAAGCACAGGTGCCATGGGTGCCAGGTTCCTGATGTGACACCTGCACACACTTTCAGGTGTAAAAGGCAGAGGGAAAATCAGCCTCCAGGTATTTCCACACTGGAGACGCAGGTTCTGACGTGAGGACCAAAGCACGGACCACTGGAGAAAATCTCCCTGATGGATCCAAAACTTTTTGCCCAATCCGAGCAACTCAGCATTGACCTCCACCCCTGAATCTCCTCAAAAATCTGAGATGACTGCGTTCGGGAAGAGTGACAAGTGTTACCTTCAGCTTCAAGTCACATGAAGCATCTGTGGGTGTGCATTAAAATGTATGAACTGGAGTTCAGAGAGACACTTGGTAACCAGGAGCCTTTCCCTAACCTCTCTGCTTCCCAGGAATGAACCATCTGACAGGTCCCCAGCATCATCTGGGCACAGAAAAACGTGGCAGAGATCTCGCTTCCCCAGAATGCCAACATAATCCCGGGCACTGCTGACAGCACAGCATCCTGCTGGCATTTAGCACATCCCCTAGGCTAGGGAATGTCAATGGATGCTGCATCCCAAACTCTGCTGATCTCTGCTTCCTGGCTAGGGACAAACACTCCAGACAGGCCAGCAGTGCAGCCCTGGAGCTGCAGCCGCTGACAACAGAGCAAACAAAGAGTCATTTTTCCTAAAACACCCCACAGCTCTTCACTTAGGGAGATTCTCATTGTGCAACAAGGAAATACGGGAAAAAAAGTAAAAAGAGGGGGGAAAAAAAAGAGAGCAAGCATGGCCACTAATGTTCCTCCTTCCTGCATTTTGCAGTTATTGGAGACAGTTGCTGGAAATTCAGATTTTTAGTCCTGCTTGTAAAGTAAAATTACATGCAGATGAACGTGACAAGGAACAGCAGATTTATGCAAATCAGCTGTAAATTTCTGTCTAAAAGCTGTTCCTTCTCACAAAGCTCATTTGATGTTTTTAGGTAACAACTTACCATGTCTTCTACCACTTGTTTATTTGAACAAGTTTTCATATTCCTTAAGCACAGAAGTAGGACAGTATCTGTAACAACCTCAGCATTCCAGACACTGAACCCACAGTGACAATAAACACTAAACTGAACTTTGGAAGGGGCACACAGGCCCAGTGAAGACCAAGCCTTCTGAAAAACGGTACATTTAAAATGGCAAACAGGTAAATACTGTGCTGAGAGCAAGCTCTGCTGGTGCAAAACACACAGCTACAAAGAGAGGGGAATTATAACCCAGGACACACAATCCCTTCCAGACACAGAAAGCCAAACTGATCATTGGTTTTATCTCCAAGTCTTACCCACACCACTTGACAGATCTCACAGAATGTGCTGGTTTGATCATGTCAAGATTTTAACCCAAGCTCAAGGTTTTACCCTTTCCCAGACTGAAGCACAGGCCAGTTTTATCAACACCAGGCCAGCAAAAAGCCAATCCTCAGGGCATCATTTTTCCCAGGGAATTATGCTGGAAAATAAATCTGGTTTAAAACTAATTGCTGAGAGGGAAAAATAGGGCTAAAAGTTAGTTTTAAATCAAACCAGTCCACTCACATCCAGTTCAGCTTCCACATCCATAAACGCCTGCCAGCCCCAGCGTGGTGGCTGGGGATGATCCCGTGGGATGGGGAATGGACAGGCTGCTGTTCCTGGCAACGGCATTGCTCTAAAGCGCTCGTGAAGCTCTGCTTAACAAGGCTCAATCCTTACAGCATGTATTGTCATAATGAATAAACAGCCTCAGGACTCACCCAGAAATTGGTCCATCTTCTTGCTTCCCAGTGGTGTCATCTGCAAAAACAACAGTAAGAACAAAGGAATTATTCAAGGGAGAGGGAAAAAGCTAAATTCAAGCATAAAAGGCATCACAGGTACAGAAATACCCAGTAGTGCCAAGGCACTATAACCCCAACGCTCTCTTTTCAACAAAGTTCAACTAGAAATGGAACAACTAAAAATAAACCCAACCCAACAAACACCATCCATCTGCAGAGGTGATGTCTCACACCAAACCAAATTCAAAATGTATATCCTGAGTCTCAGAGAACAGAGACAACTATCAGATAGGAACTGAAGTCAGCTATGAAGGTCTTTTTATAGAACTGTAACGTGCCAGGGAAAAAGAAACATAAAAGCATTTATGTGGAAAGCCAGTGGGGAGGACAAAGACGTTTCAATAAAGTCCTGTGGCTTATCCCGGCCACATCCCAGCCCCGTTAGCCCGGGGGTTCACAAGGTTTGGGTGATTGGGGAACTAGGAAACTCTTAACAAAGCATCGCGTTAACCTCCCTGCATCAGTGTTATTGATGAAAGGACAATAACACACCGCCGCCCGCCCAGGAAGAGCCGCTCAAGCGCTCCTGAGGAGAGGCCGGGGGCGGACGCCAGTCCCTCTCCGGGGCCCGGGGGCAGAGGCCGGTCCCTCCGGGGGGGCCCAGGGAGAGATGCCGGTCCCTCCCTCCCGCGGGGCCGCCCCTGGTCCCGCACGGCCCCGCAGCCGGGGGCGGCCCTGAGGCGGGGCCG
>VZTA01006284.1:167268-190009 GCA_013398855.1 Mohoua ochrocephala | reverse complement strand
CGCCCGCCAAACCCGCCCCGCCAATCCGGCGCGCGCATGCGCGGTAAGGGCGGGAGCGCGGCCCTGCCCGCGGCACCGCTGCGTGGATTTCTCAAAAATAGCGGAATTGTGACCTTTCGGCCCCTCGCCGTGAGTCTCGCAAGGCTGAGGCGCCGCAGTCTCGGCCGCGGAAAGGAGCGCGGCGTGCAGAGAGGAGCCCAAGCGGCCGCTGTGGCGCCTCCCGTTCGGAGCTCCCCGGGAAGGGCGTGAGGAGTCCCGCAGGATTCCCGAGGAGGTGTTGGGAAGGGACGGGAGCATAGAACGCCGCTCCGTGTCACTGCTGTCAGTACAGCGGCGCTCCTGAACACCTGGGGACACACTCGGTACTGTTTGGGTGGGGTTTGCACCTCCCGGGTCTGGCTGTGCAGCTCCTCGGTGAATGTTAAACTTCACACCCTGGGGATGCAGCGCCCGAGGCTCCTTCTGCAACTCCATCTGGGAGCTCCTGGTTGGAGCATCACCCTCTCCGCCTTGCAGAGCCCTTAACTCCATCAGTACCACAGGGAAACTCGGAGCAAGCTGATTTTCAGCACTAATGCTAACAAAAACTGTAGAGAATCCTAAAGCAAGTTACTTTTTCCATGCACTAAACAGTGCCAGAAAAATCCCGGATGAAAATGTTCCCTCTCTCCTCCCTGTGGTTCCGGTGTGGCTGCGGTCCATTCCTGCTCCTTGTGCCCTGCTGGATCCTGCACTGGGAATGCTGAATGAATACTCACCGTGGGAACTGGAATAGGAATTGGACATCCACGGGAGCCCCAAAGATCACCGAGAGTTGATGAGATCCCGGGTTATACCCATGGATCCGGGTTCACTCTACAGAGGTGGGAAAGTGCTGCTCACCAACGAGCCTCAACAGTGGCTCTCCATTTTCCACTGTTTCCCATTCACAACAAAACCCAGAATTCCTTTTGACTTTGGCTGCTCTGTTCAGACACTTCACTGTCAAAAATGTCCAAGGAGATCCCTGTAGAAACTGTCTGGAGAACCAGTAGTTTCCAGTTACTCCTCCAGGCTTGCACACCGTCTAATTTACAGTAAATACAGATCAGTCGTCACCTTCTGATTAATATTTGCCTTTTAATTTTAAATTCTTATTAGTCTGAGAGCTACTGTAATTCCTCTTTCCAATTTTATTACCTATCCCATGGGACCAGCAGTGTTGTGAAGAAGTGTTTCTTTTCTAACCAAAATCTCAGGTTGTATTTGTTATCACGGAATACAAATAATACAAATCTATTTCCTGCAGAAATTTTAATTTACTGCTCAAGAAAGGCTACTATGGATCATAAGGTTTATATAAAGAATGTGAAATAAAATGCAAATATATTGAAAGGATCATTATCTAAACACATTCAGTGATTAGAGAAAATGCAGAATTCAGCAGTTTAGCCCAGACCCAAATCTGCTGTTTGCATGTTTATAAAATAAACAGATGTAAATCAAGCAAGTCCAGGTAGATTCGATCTCCCAGATAAACCGCAACAAGGAAATTACGGATCCAGTCAGATGTAGAAATAATAGGAATATTTAAATCAGGTCAGGGACTAAATAAAAGGGCATTTAGAAAATCATGAACAAAATTCAGGCATCAATCTGGGAACTAATCTTTTTAGTAAACTCATTTTTGTTAATTTTGCAGACTGAATCAGTCCGTGACAAAGACTTTTTACAGGAAGAGTGGGAGCACAAATACAAGGAGAATTGGAGGACTGGGAGGACACAGTTATGGAAGTATTGAGAGATTCACCAGTACAAAGTGTCAGATGCTGAGTCTGGACCGATAATGAGAGAGTCTGCAGGGAACTTGTATAAACTACAAGTGGCTGAAGAGAAATAGTCCCAAATTTATCACAGGACAGCTATGGATCAGAAATACAATACAGCCACTAAGGAGACAAATGTGACCCTTTAAATTTAATGGATCACATTCTTTTCATATAAGAGAGGGAACTGTCAACACGGACATAAATACCTGATGCCTTGGCCACGAGCCACTAGCTGGAATATTTTTCCTGGTCACTCCTATTCAAGGAAAATTAATTCAAATAAATGCAAGCAGGATGAACAGAAACAGAACTTTGCTTTTGAGAGGAGGCTAACATTTAATTTGGTCTAAGAAATGAAGGGTTTAAGTCTCTCTAAACTTCACTAGAAAAACAAATTCAGCTGGAACAGTTCAACTGATGACAGACACAGCATTATAAATACACTGGCACAGACACCACAGCAAAGCTGCACCACCAACAGGTCTGAGACTGCCTTCCAAGAGGAGTCAGGGCCAAATCCCAAATATCCTTAACACAGGCCTTTGCTGCTAAGTCTGGGCAATTACATCTCCTAAACCCCCCGAGGGGATTAACTCCTGACTCAGCCCCTCATCCCTTGTTTTGGCTGAACATCCCAGTAACATTCCCTGCATTTCTCAGCCAACATCCAGTATCAGTTCCATGCTCCAGCAGCCCGTCAGCCACTCCTGGGTTTGCCCAAAACAACTTCCAACAAAAACATTGCACGTGCCCCTTTCAGGAATGCAGTGCTTTCCCTCAGGGATGAGCCAAAGGCTTTAGTTGTAAGTCCTGCTTTCACGGCTCCAAAGCCAGGCTGGTCACACACACAAAGGGCTGCCTTGTGCTGGGCACAAACCCCTCTGGGAGCCAGGGATTTGTTCACCCTCACACACTGGCCATGCTCAGGTTGGCTCCCTTTGAGGTGTGAGAAAACCTCTGCTTTTGGAGAGGAATGGTGCAGGGAGAGAGTCCTTCAGGAAGTCCTTAGGAGGGAGGGTCTGTGACCCCACCAACCAACTCATGGAATCGTTAAGGTCGGAGAAGACCTCAGAGATCACCAAGTGCGACCATCGACCAGCACCACCACCGTGGTCACCACTAAACCACGTCCTCCAGGGCCGCATCCAAACGTTTTTGAACGCTTCCAGGGATGGGGACTCCACCACTGCCCTGGGTGGAAGGTGGATCACCAGGAAAACCAGACATGATGATCATTCTGCAGTTTTCTCCTTTGGAAATCCTTCCTAAGCTTTCCAAGTGTTGTTCTTTAAGCCAGCCAAGGCCCTGGCCTGGCTGTATCAGGTGTGTCTCATTTAAACACACCCCACCACTGCTGCCATCCCACTAAAACACCTCCACGGGGGGAGACGCAAAAGATTCCCATTCTTTCTTTTTCCATAAACACATTGCACTATTTAAGGTTTTCATCTTTGAATTTAATTAAAGAAAAATGTCTCAAAGTGATGAAGCATGTCTGACTTCCAGCTTCTTTCAATGGCACAAGCCAGTGCAGTAAATTGTAGAAAGCAAGCTCAGTTAGAATTTTATTTTCATTTAAAATAAAAAATAGAGAGAAAACTCTCCAGATGTGAGGTCCTGTTAAAAAAGTGGCTGTTCACTTGTAAACAGAATAAAAGTGTTAAGAACACAGTTTCATACAGCTTAAACAAAACCACTTTTCAGAAGCAATACAAGTATGTTACAACACTGTAAGAACACCAAAAGCAGAAAACAAAAGAATGGCAGAAGAATCACATAACATTGCTTACTAAAGTGATAAATAATTTATGGTGAATGTTAATAGCTTGACATTTTTATTGCTCCAATGGTAGTGTGCTGACAAGAAAAATGTAGTAAACTGTCAGTGGGACAATAATAAACATCAAATTATGGTTTTGCATATGGAGTTTTGTACCTATCAAGAAAAACATAGGAACTTTTTTTTTAAATTTATCAAAACCAGATTTAATAAATTTTTTTTTTTCTGTTTTACAGTCACCCATTTACAACTGAACCCACACTCCCTAGACTTGGGTGTGCCTGTTTGAACACTCGTGTGTTCCTCCTCTGGGAAAACACCTTTGCAGGTGCAGGTGAGGAGTCACTAGGGAAGAGCTTTGATGCTCTGCCAGTGTTCTGTACTCCTTCAATACTCTCCAGATACAAAACTTTCTAGATACAAACCCAAAGATTTCCTGGATAAAATCTAGAAACAAAATTAGTGTCAACATGTTTCTGTGAAGAAATAAACACTGATTTGGTAGACGGTAGCTGCTTTTAAAAATCTGCTGCAAACTCCCACTCCTGGGAGAGACCAGTTCCCTTTTCTCCTTCTCTGCACAATGGTGTTGGAACCAGCCAAGGCACTTTCTTTACCACGTCCACTCACTCTGCTGACATTAATCTCTGTTACATTGCTACAAATTCTGACAAGTATCCTCCAGGAACACTTCACCAACTCATGCTGATCATTTACTGTCAAAAAAAGAGATTTCCAGTCTTGTGAGGCAGAATTACCTGTGATGTTTTTGTATTAAAGGACAGCCCAAGCAAAAAGAACCTGTGTACAGAGTTCACAGCAGTACTGCCAGCTGCCTTCACCTTTCACTGATCCTGTGTCTTTCACATGCAAATATAATACTGCTGCTGGTTTTGCATTTTAATGCAAATTTATCTACTTATTAAAACATGGAGCTTACTGTAAATGACAGGTTTGGCTCTGGTTCTTCACCAGTTGCTTTATGGCCACATAATTAAATGTCAATTAAAACACAAAAGACGAGACCCATTCATGGTTTGAAGGCTGCACAATTAATAATTAAGGACAAATTAAAATGTATAGGATTTATGTACTTCAAATGTAAACCTTAAGAACTAATATTGTGTGCTTAAGTGTTCAAGGCCAGTTTGGATGGAGCTCTGAGCAGCCTGGGCTGGTGGAAGGTGTCCCTGCCCATGGCAGGGGTGGAATGACAGGAGCTTTAGGGTCCCTTCCACCCAACCCGTTCTGCGATTCCATGGGAAGTGCCTGTTCTCCCAGCTGGAAAAGTACAGGGAGAAAATAGAGTCACGTGAAGAAGAAAATCAGAACCTGCTGAGATTTCTTGAGTTTTTTGCACAACAAAGTTCTGGCAGAACAGTAAGAAATTTCCATTGTTCTGTTAATTACTCCAGAAACTCATTTGTCAGGGAAACCCAAAGAACTGGGCGTGCCATTTCGGTTTTGGTTTACCCTGCCTTTTTCTGCCATTATTTTCTCTGCTTCCAGTTAACACTCATCCCCCAAAAAAAGAAATAAATCGGAGACAACACTCTGCTTGGTTCGGCAGTGGAAATCTGAGTTGCAAGGTGTAGCTAATGATAATTTCAAACGACACAGGAGGTTTTTATTCATGTTACAAATGCAATTACACATTTAGTTGTCACCAATCTACCAGTCAAACAGAGTTTCTGCGTGAAATGTGCAGATTTCAGACTCTGAACCGTCAGTCTGGGACTGGAAACAGCACCAACTTCCCTTTGAGTAACAACTTGCATAAAACTGGCCTTCTGTAAACACTGTGTACAAGGAATCTGACCTACTACAGGTATTAGGATGCAATGGTCTTACAAACACTGTATTTTAATAGCATACTGCAAACTGGAGAGATGCAAATACATTCAGAGGAAACCCCAAGACACCCTGAAACTAAAAAGCAACTTGGGATGATGTTGCAGGGAGTCAAGATGCTGCAAAGAAATGCCTGGACACTGATAATGAAATCTACCACAGCTTGCAGATACTCCGTTATCTGCTGGGTTTTGTTATTTCTAGTTAGGAAAGGCAGAGAACTTGCAACACTTTCCATTCGCTTTCTTTTATCGAGTGGTCTTGCTTAGGTCAGCCATTAGAGGAAGTTTTTCTACAATTACTTCCCTTCCTGAGATCAGGCAAACAGGGAAGAATCCAAAATAATACTGAATTCCACAAGGCATTCGTGGCTCTCCAGACAGTGCCTGACTGCCAAAACATATTCAAGAGCCCTTTCGACTGCTCCACTTCCTCCTCTCAGCGTGTTTTGAAACTCCACTTTGACTGAGATAAAACTTATTTCCACTGGAAGGGACATCATGTCACTGAACTGTGAAAATGCTGAAGTACAACCACACCACCACAATAACAAAGGTGCCACTTCAGCTTTGATTTGGCTGTTCCTAATTTTTCTCCTTTGCAATGAAGATCTCCGATTCGAGGTTAATTTTTCCTGACTTCAAAACAAAAGAGAACTTAACATCCATATATTCCTCACTTAAAAAGAGACTTTAGGGTATTTTGTTAATAGCAGCTGCCATCTACCCCACAAATGCAGCTTTTTTCAGAGGTGAAGATTTCAGCTTCGCATTTCAGGTGCTGCAAACACCACCTGAAATACTTTTCAAAATAAAGACAGAAATGCTATGCATTTTTCATCCATTTACTAAACAAAGTGCAACTGAGCCCTACACATCTGCCATATGTACAAACTCTTTATGGCTTTCCCATAAAACCAGTGTGGATGGGTCTGTACAATCCCAGGGGAACGAGCACATGGAACAGATGCTGGGGGACTGTTGGCAATAGAATAAGAGCTATAATACATTCTGTAAACCTTGGCATACCACACTTTACATTATGCAAAGAGTCAATATTTACAAATCCATAGTGGGTAAACTAATGAATGAACCCCCCTAATGTAAATGATGATTTTGCAAAGTGCAGGACAAAACCAGTGCTGTTGATTGCAAGTCCTATGCAAGCAGGTTCTACTAAAATCATTACTACTGGAGTTTACCTGGACATTCCTACTGAGGGTTTCTAGGATTGCAACACTTAGGATGAAATATAGGATGACACAGCTTTAGGATGCACGGTGGAGGACAGCAAAGAGAGAAATTAATAAGGCAGCATGCTCAGAACAAGTTTAAGCAGCACTGATGTTAAGATCCCTAGTGGCAACTCTATCAGTTATTGGTAATGTTAAAAATTCAGAGTGCAACATAGAAGCCTCATTTAACATAAAAAAATGTGCAAATTGTTCTCTTCTTAACAAAAGAAAGTAACAGCGAGGAAGATTTCTACTGAAGAACATTTTTAAGTCACAGCAAAGTAGACCATCTTCTTTCCAAAATCATCTACAAGGCACTAAGGGTAGAAAATGACAGGTAACATGAAAGACCAATGTTGTTCCTCAGTCAGGTCGAAATATGGGGTATTTTGGTAAGAACTCTATTAATATTACCTGTTGAAGAAGGGAAAAAGACAAGAACAGAACACAGTAACCAAAAAGTTCAAAGCTTCAGCACAATTTCCATGCAACATTAGCTAATTCCTAAGGCTAACTATATCTGAGATAGTCTGTGAGGAGGGAACGTTCCCCAGGGTAACAAAGCAGAGATTCCAGCCATTCTGAAATAGAGGGATTCTGGATGCTTGGCTGGTTTTGGGGTGGATCTCTTTCCCTAAAGTCTACACGATCTTCACAGCTACATGTGAAAGGGGATAGGGGAGTGGTAGAACCACAGAAATATCTGAAATTCTACTTTCCTAAAAAGTCTGTCTTGTTTACAACCGTGTGAAATTTAGAGCTGGCAAAAAAAACCCAGCAAAACAAACCAAAACCAAAAACACAAAGGAAAAGGTCCAACCAAAAACCACGTTACTATAAAGATGCAGTATTTCTGCAAAATTATTTGAATCAAAGGAATTATGAGTACCACTGGAAAACGTGGATAAGTTAAAGGACTATGGACTGGTGCTGGTGTGGGAATCACCCCAATGCAGAAAGTCCCAGTGGGTCTCCCTCATTCCACATTACAGACCAAACTGCACATTTCTCTGAGAGATCTTTTGGCACAGGGTCACTAAGTGAAGGATTTTCTCTGTTCAATCATAGTTCTGTTGAATAGCAGTAAGAACAGAAGCAATACTCACATATTCCATCATATTGCTAGTTTCACATTTCCTTTTACTCAGCTTCCAGTGCAAACCAAGCTAAGGAAATAATTAACAAAGGATTAGCACAATCTTGTTTGGATGGGTAATGCAACAAGCATTAGCAATACTGAATTATTAGGATCTATTATGCAGGATCAGTATAAAGTATGCAATTATGACAAGACTCGAAAATCCTTCATGCCAATATTCTTAAAGCTGAAAAAAACAAGCACTCCTGACTTTCCTTACCTTATGATATAGTCTGTTATTTTCCCATTCTAATAACTTCTGAATTGATCTTCTAGTCTAGAAAGGAAGGGAAGTCAGAACTGTATCAGAAATGGCTCAGCAGCCAGTCTCATCCAGCAGAACCTCACTACTGCTTTTCTGGCTAAGATTAATTTATAGTAAGTTAGTTTTATACAAGTAGAACCAAGCAAACGAGAAATTATAAATGAGAATCTCATCACTTCACCTCCCCACTCCCCCTTTTTTCAAAAAAGGAAACACCCATGGGTTTTTTGTTAACCTAGAATCATTAAGGCTGGAAAATTTTTTTAAGATCAAGTCCAACTTAGGCCCGTGACTTTTCCAGAATTCATTTTGTTAGTAAGAGATCCTTTTGAATTTGGTGTTTTTACCTACCACAGCCAACAACAAAACAGATTCTCCCACATTCTCTTGGCCAAATCCTGCACTCACTGCAGATGTTCTGCTGACAGCATATTTCCATACGTGTAATTTTCCACATTTTGCTACTGGAATTGTGATCTGGATCTTGAAAAAAAATCTCACCACCACCAAACTCCAGTTCACAACAAATTATTTTCAACTCTTGGCTACTAAATGTGTCCTTCATGTTCCTGCTCTTTCCACGACTGTGGAGAGGAGATGATTTCTCCAGTTTCAGTGGTTTTTAAGGTCACAAGAAGACAACTGTGATGATCCTGCATGGTATACATTTAACTTTAATCACTGCATGATTGTTATCACCCTCACAACCCCCCAGAAGTGCCATCATTTTCCCTACTTGGTGCATATTCTCTGTAGCCTTGAGAATTTTATTAATACTACACCCACCATATGGGCATTTATTCAGATTTTCACTGGTACAGGGATATTAAATATGGTTTTAAACCTGCAAATACTCCATTTGTATCTCTCAGGCACATTCCTCTGCAATAATTACGTTTATAAAGGCAGTTAAAATGAGCTAAAACAAGTCCTGTAACTTTTCAGTGATGCAGCTTCAGTGATGAGCACTTCAAGTCAACACATTAATGCACTTCCTAAACATTTACTGCTGTGATAAATCAATTCTAAATGTAAATCACAGAGGTAACTGAGATCATGTTTACCTGATATTACTAAAGTGCTTTTCAGAATTATTACTTTGGACCTGATTACAGGAGTGGACAACTCTCTGTTGGGGGGGAAGTCTCTAGAGAATAAATTGGTGCTTGTTCTTAACAGAAACAGCACAGTAAAATATGGCAAATAAACCACAGCTCTGAAACGTTATGGTGTCTGTTGCATACAAAAAAGTGATTTTTAAGCTTAAAAAAAATTTATTCAGGGGGTGGGGTGGGGCTAGTGAGGGTGGGGGAAATGAAGAGGAAAAGTGATTTTTCAGTCTAACACTCTTTGAAGGTCAATGTCCAGTTCTGCACTCATTTAACTCAATTCTTAGGCCTTGAGAAATCCTGGACATTAAAGGTATCATATATTCCATCCTGTTTGAACTGAGAAGGGATCAGCTGTTCTTAAAACTATTGATTCAATTCGTAATTTGGTGTAATTTCATATTTTTTCTATTTTCTAAGGTGGAAACCAGAATAACCTTTTCAATGTGAGACCAAACCAGGATTTTGAGATGGGGATGATGTTACGAAAAGCTATTTAATCCTACCGGTAATTTAAAAATCCAGAGAATAAGATGAAACATGGACTCACTCTCTTGTTAAGACAGACCACGGGCCACAGGCTGCAGCCCAGAGTGCAGCAGCAGCACAGGCAGCCACAGAGCAGCCACTTCACATTGACAGGGAGGTTCTTCCTCAGGCAGGCGTTCACTCGGCTGATGCTGGTCTTGAATTCCTCAGGGGCCACCTGCAACAGAAGGGCTCAACTTCAGGGAGAGCCAGCACAGGTGTATTTTCTCAGAAATTGCCTCTACAGGTTAGAATGAAACATAAAATTACACAATATTCTAAAGCACTGGTCACCCAGTGAGCATGAAAAGTCATTTTCCTGCAACAAATTCATTTCTGGTGCGTGCACTGCACAAACTTGAATGAAAAAGCCAAACATCTTTTAGATGAACAGCCTCATCCATATTCATTGCAGCAGTAATTAATCAATTGGCCTAAAAACACAGTGGGCCCAGACAAAATTGGAATTGGGACACAGCTGGGCAACACAGGCACTGGCTACACTGAGCAAAACCATGGAAGAATGACAGATCTCTGCTTTCCAAGGGAATATGGGAGCTTTGCAGGAAAAATATGTATCACAGAGAGGGAGGCTATTGTCCAAATTGATGTCATACCAATCTAAGCCTACACTGTGCCTGGGTGAAGGCTCTGTCCACAAATAACTTCCTGAAGTGGCCCATACTGAAGCCACAACTTCCCTTGTGGCCGCTTCCTAAAATAGGGAAGCCCGAAATACACCGGGTTGTATTTAAGGCAGAGCAATGCATCTTGTACAGGGTTAGGAATAAGGATGTTATTGAAAACCAGCTTTTTGAAAATAAGGAATAAGTATTTTATACCTATATTGCCACTGCAGAGTCACAGTGGAAACCCCATTTTGGAACAGAATTAAGCTCTTTTCTCACCTACTCACATACCCCAAAGCCCTCATCTCCCTACAGAATCCAAGTCACTTCCATCTGACAAGTGACACATGGATTTGAGGCACTGACTCCAAGATGACACCCTTGACTCTAACACGATCCAGCATTTGAATGCACAAAGCAGAATACATCAGAACCAACTTCAAGAGACTTGACCAGGCAGGCACAACTCAAAACAATTTAAAAAACCCATCTTTCCTAACCACTTGCCATGTTGATGAAAATCCCCTAGAATGAGTCTGTGCACAAAGCTGTGCAACTACTCCACAACCCCCCAGCCAAGCAAGCCCAACTCTGCTCATCTGACTCTGCAAACAAGGGCAGCAACACCAACAAAAGTTCATTTAATGACAAAGACCCTTTTCACCAGGGGCAAAGCCAGGGGGCAGGAAATGGAGAGGACCCGATGCTGCTGCCTGTGCCTATTGACAAGAGCTGAATTCTTTAAAGCCTTGCAGGAAAGGGAGTAAATAAATACAACATCTGTTTCCTGGCCATTCAGGTCACCAGGCACTACAGAGTCAGGGGGCAGCTGGGCTTGCACACAAGCCAGGCCTACAGTTAATAACATAAGAACATAATTTAATTGTGATTATTTTATAGCAGGAATTAATAAATACACAGAAAGTAATTCTTTTGCCCCCCTCCCACATTAAATAGGCTGTTTTGTTTTACATCTACAAATGGAGCAACTAAAAAAATTTGTCTGTTTTACAACAGACACCTTAGTTTAGGGGAAAGAAAAAAAAGAAAGCGGCCAAAGAAACCCCCTGAGATCTTTTGTACTGGGACATCTGCAATGAATAAAAAATCCCATTGTAATGTGGCAAAGTATCCTGTACTTGCATGTCTCTGGAACAAGGTTTTATGGATTTCTTTGCCAGTGTCAGATCTTGTACTGGGATATAACAAAAAACAGATGCACATGAGCAAAACCATTTCATCTTCAACGTGGGAGAATGTTTTGTAGGAAAGAACATCTGGGCTGGTTGTTTGCAGTAACCTCAGACAGCTGCTGCAGTCACACTGCCTCAAAGTAAACTGATTCCTACATTAATTGGCATTCTCAACTCTTAAGGAAGTTTCCATGGGCCTCACATTTAGATATCTACAAATAAGATAGATATCTACACATTTAGATATCTACAAATAGATATCTACACTTCCTTTTATAAGTCTTTTATGATTTTACATTCTGTTTATATGAAATATAAAAATAAATAGGGTTTTTTTTCATTTATACTTTTGTAATGAGACTCCCTAAGAAAAGAGCATGTTTCCTTTTCCTTCAGACACAAAGTTTACTGGACCTTGACAACAACACAGCCCAACATCCAAATCCAGCTGAACAAACCTGCCAGAGACAATGGAATGGCACAGCCCAGAATTTAGTTTAACAAGAATAACCCTTATCAGTGGAAACATCCAACACGAAGAGAACTCAACCAGATTCTTAGATCACAGCTGGCAGAAAAATTTGGGACCTAAAAAGAAAGCACAGGGAGATTCCCTGTTCCTGTGATAATTTTTAGGGAGTCACTGTTCACAACAGGTTAACATGATCCTACATTATAAGATGGAAGTTGAAGGACTCTCCTTCCTGCAGAGTAAATGGCCACACTCGAAACAACTTTGGATGCCACTAAGAAACAGAAAATTTCCACTTCAGGAATTTTGGTCTGATGTTTACCTTTAATAAAGTATTATGAAAGCACAACTAGTACCTGCTAACTCACCAAATATTTTCATGTAAAGGTGAATCTCTTGGCTACAGCTGAAAATGAAATTACTTAACGGGGTTTTGACTAAGCCAAATTATTGGATCGTTTCTGCCTTTAGGAAATGGAATCACAACAAATATTTCTGTCACTAATGACACATCTTCATCTGAAACTAAAGGAACTGGAGATCAAGACAAGCCTCATGTTGTGATAAACAGAAGAAAGCACAATTTTGTTGCTCAGTTCACCGCTCAGTAACAGTTAAGCATTGTTACACAGTGATTAAGAACAAAATACCTGTAAATAACTGTTCTACTCTAATAATGAAATGGAATCCAAATGAAAGTCACCACAGAATTGTTGATTTTCTAGCACAATTTTAACTCCTGCCTTTCTTGCAGGTACAGCTATTGAAAGGTGTATGTGAAGTGACTGAAGTATCTCAAACAAAGAGAGAACTAACAGCTCCTCCTGCACAATGAAAGCTCCCTCAGAAAGCCTAGTTTTGAGTAATTCTGGGAATCTCTCAGCGAGTTTGTGTCTGGCTCTTGAAAAGAACGAGATAAGCACTTTGCTCCTGGCTGTGCTGTACACCTTGGGAAGGGACATTAGCTCCTTTTAGGAGGGAAAAAACAAAAAAACATAAAAGGAAAGGAGGGGGTGTCATAATATTTTACAACAGGATGCAGAGGATCTCCAAACACAGGAAGGGAGCAAGTAAAGCCCAGCAGGCCTGATCTTCCTCCTTCAATCATCATGATCACCAACCCTATCAATCACACGGCGCAACGGGATCACAATGCCCAGCCCTCGCTTTATGGCTCGCATTGCCCTGCACTGCACACTCCTCTCTGGGCAGGACCCCTTTTGTTTCAACATCAGAGCAGGAAATTCCACTTTTCCCCTTAAGGATCACTGCCTCCATCATTTTCTGGTCACCTGGAGCAGTGTGTGCCACTGTGCTCCGTACCATGAAGAGTATTTTGTTAAAAGCTTGTTTAAGAGAATTAATAATCGGGCAGACCTGTAGCACACAGAATTTAAATTTAACCACCATTTCAATTTAGGCCAAGGTCCAATTACATTATTAAAAGTTAAATATTGCCTCTGTATTAAGTGTAGTCAAATCTTTTCTTATAATGTTCCATTGAAAAGAAGCCTGGCTCGGGATTTACAAACCAGGTGAGTTTATGTCTCATCCTGCAAGGCAAATATTAATCCAGCTCAATTAGCTAGGCCCAACATCTGACCTACCTGGGATTTTCCTTTCCTTTATTATTTTATTGTCTATGCTTTACCCTCAAATGTACACATTCACCTCTCCCAAGGAAAGCAACAAATTAAGTCTCAATTAAACACTGAAGACGTAATTACAAGCATGTAGCTCTAGGCTAACCTACAACAGCTATGCAGGCTCTGTAAAAACCGGGAGACTGGGAAAATGGGTGAAGGAGGAGGGGGATTCCAGATTTCAGAAAAAGAAAATTAGCAGGTTTGCTGCCATCATTATGTGGATGGGCAAACTGAGGGCAGGAAGCTTAAGTAAATTACTAACACATGAATGGGGCATAAATCCCAAAAGTCTGTGCTTCTGGGAGAAAGGTGTACCTACAGAGTTTTCTCTCATTAGGATTTTCATTCTGCTTTAAAAACCTACATCTTTTACATCTGTATTTATTCAAAAGAAAACCAGTACCACTGAGAAATCCATCAAGCCCATCTAATGGCTTCATCTCTTACATTCCATTAGCAGATGGGATATATTATTAATATCAATTCACAGTGGACGGCAAAGCCATTAAACTTGATGTTACACAGGCAATATGAATAAACGATGACATTGTCTTAGAGCAGCTGAGGACTAATGCGAGTTCAGAGTAAACATTTTAATCCCAATTTGTAAATATAAACAGTCGCTGTTATTCATAAATTTTGATTTCACAAAAAGCAAAAAAATTACATTTTAACAACAGGAGATCATAAAGTGGTGTCTCAGTTGACTACAATACTGACTACTGTGAATTATTTAACAGGGTATTTGAAGAAAACCTTCTTACTGGAAAAAATGACTGAATTTTCAATAGGGATTAAGATGATTGACCGCCTCAATCAAAGGAAGAAGCAGATTATTTATTTCTTGCAATTGATGAAAGTATTAAAAACCGAAAGACCCACAACTGTGGTTTTTAATGTCTTTCATGGCAGTGTGTGCAGGCAGGAAGAAAAATGTGTTTACTATCTTGTTTGATTGGTGTTCTCCCCTGACAAAAGGGAATTCATTTCCTTCCAAGGTCTCCTTGCTCAGAAAGCCCCTCACACCCACAAGATAACAGAATATCAAGATTCTCAACAGAGAAGCATCCCTATATACAGCAAAGCCCTGCCCATGTCACTCCTGAAGCACTGATCACATCTGCAGAACAAGAAGGGTAAATGCCAAGCAGAAGAACTTCCTCTTGCCTTTCTTTGCTAACTTAAGTCCAAGCACTCAACTGAACTTTAAATTAAGCTTTTGTTCACTGTCTATTTAACAATAGGAGGACAATCAAGTGGAAAATGTGACAGCCATCGATGCTGGTATTAAAAAGTGTAGACCTGGTTGTAGGTTTGGTTTGTTTTTCAATAACCCAAATATATTTCAGAGAGACAGAAAGAGATGGAATTATATAATCAAATTAAGTTGTAACATTTCTTGCTAGGGATTTTCTGCAGGCTTATTTCTAATAAACTACAACTTGCGTAAGAAAACCATAAAATTGTTTTTTCCAAAATGTACTGTGGCTGTTCAGTGATCAGAAAGAGCCTCCCAGAAAAGAACAAGCCTCACACAAGATGGTGCAATGCAAAGTGTTATCAGCAGCCCTCACAATGGAATCAGTAGGATTTGTCCTTCTGAGCTCAGTGAGACCCTAAAACAAGGCCACGATTCCCAGGCCGATTTTCAGCACCCAAAAACTCCAAGCAGAACCTGCTTTTCAGGGGTACTGCTGTCAGAGCAGCTGGACAACTTCAACACCAGGATTTTATTCCTTGTACTCTGGTGTGAAAATGAAGGAGGAAAAAGCCCAGATGGATTTGGCAGAAGCAGGAGCAACCATCCAGCTGTGTTTAGTGTATTGTTGGTATGACTCAACCTCTGCAAGAGGCTGCAGAGGGAGCGGAGCTCTATGGAATGACTTGAGACAAAGTAGAAAGAGCCAAATAAACTTTTCTCTTCACAACTTCTGGAGAAGATACACAAGGGGGATATACATATAAGCAAAACCAAAGCACTAGAGAGTGAAACAGCAGGAAGAAAAAAATTCGAGAGAAAAAGAATTAAACAATTAAAAGATTAAAAAAATACAATTATGAAAATAATTTAAAATGAAGAATTTGGTGAAGGTTGAATGAATAACTACGAATTACAGTTTCTTACACTTGCATTTAGTAAGATGACAGGACTCCAGAGAAAGCAAGAGACTTGTCACCACTAATTTTCAAAACTAAACAGTATTTGTGAAAATTACTAAAAACCTACTTAATTTGTAGATTTAACACTATGTTTTGTTCTGTAAAGCTTCAGATAAAATAGATTCACTTCCAGAGAGCTGTCTAAACAAACTCAAGGCTTGTCAGGCATACTCAAAAGAGAGGTCTAGTGTTTGAACTGATTTAATTCACCCGGGAGGGAGCACAAACTCCAGGTATTTAAAAAGCAAGGTTAAGTGAGTCTTGCTTTCATGTCTGCACGGAGACAGTCGGATCCATGGTGAGCTTTGCTGTGCTTGGAATGTCAATAATGATAATAATCACTGCAAATCCTTCCTTCTCGTTTCCAGCTGCACTGAGGGACTGGGCAGCAAGCAGCTGGGTCATACAGGCCACAGGTAACAGTCTTTAGTGGGTTCATGCTCACGTATCCAACACAGAAACCACTGGATGCACTGCGTGTTCCCATCGAAAAGAACAGTTTAATCTCACACTTACCTTCCCTGTCAGAACAGAAGGAAATTCTGTATCAAACTTGTTGCTCAAGCCAAACCTTGAAAACAAAAGAGACAAACAAAATATATTCCACCTAACTTATTTTGTTTCCCTTAATAAAAAAAATTGTAATAAGATTTTTTACTTTAAAAAGAAACCACTATTAATTTCTTTTGCCCTTACATTTACATTATTTCACGAGCTTTTGATCTAAGTTTATATAAGGTCTCGTGCACCATTCATAAGGTCATTTACAGACAGAAACACAGCTTGGTGCCTTACTTCAATACCTCCAAAAGTGCAAAAATTCTTTTCTAATTGGATGGCAGGAAGTTTCAATCTTTGATTTCTGTAAAAGAAACCCTCCAGCTATGAAATCCCAGTTTTACTAGGTTCAACAATCCTTTTACTTTCTTACACATGCAACTGTTCCACATGCAACAGATGAAGTATGATTGAAGGAACCCATTCATCATCATCTTAGAAATTCATAACCACGTGCTTTTAAAAACTTGCTTTGGGCTGAGTTAAACTACCTCATGCAAAACATGTAAGAGCCTACACAAAGGACAGCTTTACAACAACTGTGAACTTCAACAAAATTAAGTTTTGGGTATCACTGTGACTCCACTGAAGTGTTCTGGGGTTTGAGCAAAAGGTTTTTATCATAACCAGTGAAAGCTACATGGAGCTGGATTTGGCTGGTAAACCTGTTACCCCTTATTCCAAAACTCCTGAGCCTTTAAAATTCAGTGATTTAACGAAATACAGCAGCAGCTGGCCCTCAGCTACAATCTGGATGTTTGATGAGAGCTTAATGTTAATTTAGTAAAGTTAAATATATTGTACATCAAGTCAGCTCTGCTAAACTATCTCCTGAGTATCTGTGTTCAAAAAAATCAAAATACCTGGAAGAATCACTGCCAAAAAGAAGAGCACGAATACATTTGGTATTATAGGAGTTATTGAAGAAACAAACTTTGCTTTGAGTCAAACTGACACCTGCCATACTCGGAACTGGTCCCTTGGACCAGTATTGCTGAAATATCACAGAACTGTGGAATGGTTTGGGTTGGAGGGACCTTAAAGATCATCTGTTTCCAACACCTTCCCCTGGACGTCAGCACCCATCATTATATCACATATACACACTTCTGTGTAGTGTGTAATAACCCAGATATCCAAAACTGACACTGGAAATCGTTCAGAAGTATGCAAAAAAGTCAAATCAACCTTAAAGAACAGAGAGGCAGAATAGAAGAACTTGTGCTGTCTCTAGAAATCCAGTTATTGAAATGTTTGGCATCAACACTGGTGAAGTTCAATCCAGTTCTCCGATGAATAATTTAAGTTAGAGCCTCTTGTAAAGAGTGGCAGTTGTGTAAAACATTACAAAAAACCCCAAACAGTAAAAACAATAAGGTTTTTAGGCAAGCACAAAGGTTACTAATATAGCACATTTCCATTCTCTTTGTAACCTGGCAAGTCAGCCTCCACATTTTGTACCTTTTCTTTTTAAGCCGAAATCTTCCAGGTTTTGTAATGTTATATATTTAGTTTTAAGGAAGCTTGGAGAGCAACGAAGTAGTCTTTTCAGTCTTAAAAAAAAAAAAGACTAAAATTATAAAGCACATACACAAGCTTGCTTTGAGGAACACAGACTTGTCTGTGCATCAGCAATGGAACAACCTGAAATGATCACAAAGTGGGAGCAATCAGACAACATCATACAAGAACTACTGGAAAATTCAAGAATTATTGACTCTACCCAGAGAACAGACCAATTCCACTAAATCACACCAAAGGTCCATCTTGTCCACAACACTGACTCGTACAGTGGCCAGGAGCAGAAGCTTAGGAAACAGCAAAAGAAATGAAAAAAAAGTGCTATCTGTTCCCCAGAACCCTCCTGTGACCTTCAACAATTCAAACACTTCCTAAGCCGCAGGTACTGTCTTTTATCTCGCTGATCACATATACTCATTAAAATTCCCATTGCACCCCAATTTCCATAAAGAACGAGATAAATCAGTGCTTTCCGATTAATCAATCTGATTAGGAATGCAAGATCACAATATGTTTTGGGTTAAATTTCAAGGCTGATGTCATGAAACACATTAAAACCCCCAAATTTTTATCAGTTGCCAAAACACTCCCTTCAGTTGCAGCACATCCAAGAAACCTGAGTTACAGAAAGGCATCTCTCACACTGACACCTGTGAGTGGCTAAATAATTTAACTTTATGTTTTAACTATACTTTAAATACTGTGTTTAGTCAGAATCACTGATGGCCTTCAGCCCAGTTTTACTAAAATATCTCTAGAAGTTTTACAGAGTATTCTGTGGTTATTCACCACAGAGTTTAGAAACATTAAAGTCCTGTTAGATGGGGCAGGGGGGAGACTCAAGAACCAAATAAAATAAAAAAATGGAAGCAGGATGTTATACAGTTGTACAGCTTTGCAAGCAACTCTGTAGAAGTACTGAAGCGTTATTAGAATCTTTAATGTGAAGAAGTTAATATCTGAAGTATTGGTCAAGAGGTAATTAATTTAATTGGACTTCCTGCAACAGACTAGTGATCTAGCATGAGCAGGCCTATGAAATCTTCTAATTCAGTATATTTAAGAATCACTATAACATCAATTCCAGTAGCTGTCCTTTAAGTCACTCAAAACATCAGTTGGTGGTGATTTATTTCTGGGCCAGTTCTGTGACTCCTCAGTGCAAGCTGCCCAAAGTGTAACATTTAGAAATTCAGATCAGTCACCCACGTCCTTCGGCTGCACTTTTCTCACTGCATGACAAGTACCTCTAAAAGCCAGGCACTGTTTCCTACAGGCTGAAACAGAACTAGGATGACCTCACTTGCCAGCTCTGTCCCTCTTTCCCTGTTTTCATGGATGGCATCAGGCAAGTCCCATCACCTCATTTTCCCCCATCTGTAGAGTGGGGAGAACACAACTTGTCCTAGGGAGCTATAAGAAGAGAAATGCATAAATCCCTCCAATTAAAGGCTGAAATGAACATCTTGAACCACCAGTTGCAAACCTCACCTGCAACAGGTACCACAAGATAAAGTCTATTAGCTTACAAAAAGCAAGAGCTCAGGCTAAAACAGGAAGATTTTGGAAACACCCTCTCACATCTAGAAGAGAAATATTTACAGGTGCTTTGCCTCTTTATTTCTTTTGACTTCAACCTCACCTCATTCTCGTTTCTCCCACTACTGTATTTATAGATAGTAATCAGCCTTACTAGACTGCACAAGTTAAACCTGTTTAGTCAAGCTCTCCAACCTCCTTTGAGCACAGCTCCTTTCCCCATACCTAATCCAGGTTATGTTTAACCTCTCAGGAAGAGTGGAGCTCAGATGCCACACTGCTCTCTATGAGGCATCAGCTGAGCTTTGTCCAGCATTAGAGGGTAAAGATGACATTCCTCAAGAGCCCTGAGCTGAAATCTCCTTGAACATTTAACATTTCCCAGTTTGGGACATTTTCCTGGGAAGCCAACAGAACGACCCAAGAGAGTTCTTACCCATGGATGATGTTTTGGAAAACGAAGTTTTTGGTAACGAGTGGAAGGCTGAGGTCATTTGCTATTTTAAATATGTGGAAGATGGAGCAATGCTAGATAATAATCAAATGTCATCTTATCTCAACTGGCTCTTCCCTCCCTTCCCCAGCTGATGACAATAAGCTTTTCATCAGCACCTGGACTGTGGGTCCCTGGGGCACTCCTACAGAAAACAGGACGGAATACCAAAAGTTAACTCCTAATTAAAAACAAGGAGGTTTGCAGACTTCAGCAGGACTCACAAGCTGGAAACTAATGGCAAAAATATGTTTAATGGCTATTTCATTACCTCATTACCATCCATCCACATGGACTTAATGATACAAAAAAATTACAGCAGATAAATAAAACCCTATAACCAGGTTACAGTTTGTTTGCTGCTCTGTTTTTGGAAGTTATTGCCTTTGCTTTGCTAGGCATGACTCAGTCTTCACTACAAATGTCTGTGTGGAGATACTTGGATACACCAAGGAGAGTCACACCGACTATGGGAGAAACAGCAAACAAGGTGTTTATAACTCATCAAGATGGAATTTCAGAAGAAAAGGCATTTACTAGGACCTAGTAATTTATCTGTGCTAAAATTCAAAAGCTTTCAAAAACAATAAATAGGACAGAGAATTTTTTCAAAGAATCCTGGACAAGATGAGCATGGATTTTGCCAACCATTTTTACACACATCCTCTCTGACTAAAATAAAACAAATACGCTTTACGTGGTCACTCTTACCATGCACAGGGGTAGAAGGGTTAACAAAAGCAAAGTGGGAAAAGCAAGATGCTGCTAAATACCCTCAGAAAACTCTTGGGATTTATATTTAGTACTGTTGGATACTGCAGAATAGTTACTCTGTTAGAGTGAGCAGCTCACTGACAAGGCTGTAAGAATAAAAACCCTCATGGAAGAAACTAGCACAGCGTTTGAATCTCCCAACTTGGGAGTTTCATAAGAGAACTGTACATGGAAAGCTGAAGCAGATGACCCTGGAATTTGAGCATTATCCCTTCTCTACACACCAAAAGTATTCAGGAAGGCCAGTATCAGTTGAGGAACAGGAGACATCTGTAACAAAAATCCAAGGAAACAATGGCTTTATAAAGATAACTGTTTTTCTTTTTTTAATAACGTCTGACTTGTCAGGACAGACATTTTTATGAGCAGTGCTCCAGACAGGTTCAGAAAACAAACCCAGGTTTTCCTGGATGACGTCTCTCCCTTCAGTAACTGGAGCAGGCTGCTTCTGCAGCCAACTGATTTCAAAAGCAGCAGCATCTGTGTGATCAAAAAGTGACAGAGTTCCAACACAAACTCTTTGGGAAGCAAAACAGCTCCCATTTAACAGGAGGTTAGGATTATGCACTCCAGTGTCCAGGGTTTACTTGCATTTTATTGCTAACATCCACTAACTGTTTTCATCAGTATAAGGAGATTTAAAAACACATCGTGAGCTGATAAAAGCTGCCTCCTACCAGGCAGGTAGGTCCTGTTACAGGAGGAAAGCTGAGAGGGGTGGGAGAAAGGGAGAATAAGTTGGATGAGGATTCAGCTCGGGTGGTTACGAGGGCACGTAGCTAGCTGAGGATTTCCACATCACTGACAAGGGTGCTTTTTTTTGAAGCAGACATCACTAGTTCTTGGAGATGCTCCCGCCCATCCCAAAACGATGCTGGAGCCAAGAATGAACTGTAAGTAACATCACTAACACACAAAAAGCATCACAGAAAGCAAAGCAGATGAGTGTGTAATGTTTTTTCCAGTTCAACACTTAAAATCAGGTAACTCATAAGATGGGTACTTGGTATTCTCAACATTTTGGTTGTGTTCCACCTCTCCTTTAGTCAGGCCAGGAGCTATTTGGGGTGAGGACACACAGAAATTCCATCTGCACGAGCAAATGCACTGCGGTGCAGCAGAGCAACTCCCCACTGGCACCAGCTCAAGGCAACCCTGATCCAGGCTTCCATGAGGACACGGTATCGAATCCAACACTACTTCCCATGGGATGGGAGAGCCTTCCCCACCCAGCGCTTTTGCTGCAGGGAGTTAGATCACACTGCACCTATTTACAGAGAGAAATGGGAATTTTATGCAATCCAAAGACAGAGCCAAAGCAACACAGCCTTGGTGGGTCTCTGCAATACATAAATTTCAGTACCTCCCTCCTGCCATGAAAATTAATGTGACAACCAACAACTTGTTAAGGATGCACTTGGTTCTATTAATTCTTCAGCTTGCTGGAGCAGGAATACTAAGAAAATCCCTACGAGTAAACATTACATATAAGGAAACACAGCTTGCTCATCTTCTGTTCAACTGTTTAAATGAGCAGCAAACATTCTGGCTCACGCTGTGTTCTAGTGATAAAACCACTCAATCTAAACCAAACTCACAACTAAGTTTGGAGCCGATAAAGTACAGCACAGGCAGGAGCCTCCTCTGCAGTGCAGTGTAGGGGCTCCCTGGCTCAGCTGTGGCACAGAAGGGTCACAGCGAGATGCTTTGAACAGGCTGTTCGTCCTCGCATCGCGTGGACTTTGCTTTTTACCTAACAAATTGTTTGGATAAAGAGGAGCAACCAGGGAGGGCTGCCAGGGCTGCGCTGCAGCCTCTGCACCCAACAGCCAACTCCGGCTGTTCATTCACGACTGGGGGTTTCCTCGAGCTACCGGAAAATACCCACGTTAAATGCACAGTTCCCCTCGCAGAGCAGGTGAGGGGGGGCGCAGGGCTGCGGCTCTCGGCCCCGCGGGGCGGGAGGCTGGGGCCGACAGGGCCGGGGCACGGTGCTCCCGCTGCCCTCACCCCTCCCGGCGCTCCCGCCCGGCTCCACCGCCC
>VZTA01006284.1:65072-166739 GCA_013398855.1 Mohoua ochrocephala | reverse complement strand
CCGCTCAGGTGCGCGCGCGCCCGTCGCCGCTCCCTGGCGGCGGGTAACGAGCCGGCACGGGGAGCTGCTGAGAAAAGTTGGCGTTGGTGGTTATAGCGAAGCCGGCATAACCTTGTTGAACTCTTGTTTTCGCAGACCCGCTCTAAGCCTTCCGTGTACAAGGAAGCGGAATATCTGTATTATCGTTAGCGTTTATGATTCCCCCGACCTCCCTCCCCGCCGTCCCCGCCTCAGGCGCGCGCTCGCGCTCCTTCTTGCCCCTCAGGGGCGCGAGGGTCACGAGCCGGCGCGAGCAGCTCCCGAGGGGAGTTTTAATTTGCTGGTTACAGGGAAGCCGGAAAAAAACCTTATTGGATTTTAATTTGCTTTCAAAAAAAAAAAAAAAAAAAAAACCAAAAAAATCACCTCTAAGCCTTCGGCGTACAAGGGATCTGAATACCTGTACTGTCGTTATCGCATTTGTAACTCCCCTTCGCGCCTCCCTCAGGTGCGCGCGCGCCCCTTCCCGCCGCCGGGCCGGCGCGAGGGGCTCCTGAGGGAAGGCGTGGGCAGGTGCTGAGACTCCTTTTTTTTTTTACCTCTTTTCCAGATGTGTTTCTGTGGCGGTTTTAATAAAAACGGCCGAGTAGCGCATTCCCTCCCCCCTTCCCCTCTCGTTTTTGCCCGCTGCGTCGCTCCCCGGGGCGGCTGAGGTGAAGATAAGGGAGGGCAGGGGTGTGGAATTTTCCCGGAGCTTTGAGGTGATTGTCTGGGATGCGTTGGTGGGTTTGGAAAGTGAGTTATGTGCAGGGTAATGGGATGGTGAGAGGGAAGAAAACCCACACAGGAATAGCAAAACTGGGGGAAAAAAATTCTCAGAATGCTTCAGGGGAATGCCCCCATCAGCACACAGGTGTAAACTATTATTGAGGTAATAAGCACTTAATTACTCACCTACTGCAAATGGAAAACAGCCCAGAAATTATTGGTGTTTGTAATTGCAATAAAGGAATGAAAAATGAAATTCTGAGGGGGGTGTTGGTCCTTTTTAGTATTAGCGTAGCTCCTGTAAAGTGTTGGCTCTGATATGTGTCCAGATGGGAATTCCTGACCTGCAGGTACTCTAAGGAGGAAGGAGCTGCACGAGGTAAAAACAGGTCTCCGTCCCTGTCTATTGTTTCTAGGAAAATACTTTCCTCATAAATCATCCTTACTTTTCTTCAGGAGTTTCTAGACTGCAGCAAAATGCGGATGACTTGACAGTGAAAATTTTTGTTGCCTCCGAAAGTAACATTGTATGAGCTAGAGTTTTATCAGTGCTGCGTGCTCTTACTTCAGCACTTTATCCATCTTACGTGGAGCTGCAGGTAAATCACACTCTAAGCTAGAGGAAAAAAATTGAGACAAGTTGTCATAAAATGAAATTACTTGTTCTATGTTCTCTGATTTTTGTCAAAATACTTTCTTCTTTAGTTTTGAGTGTTGTCGGTAAATTGCAGGGAAAGTAAGTCATGGACGAAATACTGAAAATGCATCCTGTTTAGAAACATGATAAAAAAATAGAGAAAAGTATTCTATACTTAAGGATCTGATATTTTTTCTACTCATCTTCATCTTTATATAGATTCATAACCCAAGGAAAGCAAGTGTTGAAACAACTGAAATAAAGTTATATGTAGGGGTATTAATAAGGTACTGGTCTTTGTTTTACTCTCAGTTAAATTCTGGATGTTTGCTTTATCTGGTGTGAAAACCAAAAAGGTGAGTGTTGTAACTGAGAGTACTGGAAGAAATGATAGTTCTGGTGCTGTGCATTTACATTATGGGCTTGAATATTTAGTTGAGATTGTCTTAGTTCATGGCAGCTTTGGTGAACTGTCCATGGGAAAGGTCATGCAACCATAGAACGGTCTGGATTGAAAGGGACCTTAAAGCTCATCTCATTCCACCCCCTGCCATGGGCAGGGACACCTTCCACTATCCCAGGCTGCTCCAAGTCCTGTCCAGCCTGGCCTTGGGCACTGCCAGGGATCCAGGGGAAGCCACAGCTGCTTTGGGCACCCCTCCTCTGGCTCCCCTGCAGAAACTGCAAACAAGCTGCAATGCCGGTTTTGACAACTGTATCACCATGAGACTTTGACCACAAATCCTTTGTTTCTCGCTATTTCCCCATAGATTTTAGGACTCCTGATGCTTAGAACTTACGTGGGACTCCAAGCCACCAAAACCTAACACCTGAACCAATGTGTGTTGAACCAATGCACTGGGTTGGGCTTGACTGGTGTTCTGAGCACAACTGCAGTGCCTGATGTCCTCTTGGCCAGCATTTCCCAGGAGAAAGGGCTAAATTCAGACTTTTGGGTTCAAGGCTACGTGCTGGTGCTGAGCAGAAGCCAGAAAGCTCATGGAAGAGTTAAAAATGCTGTTCTTAGTTTATTAGGGAAGCATTTTCCAGCACTGTCCCTGCAGAATGCTAAATAAGATGATGAAAATTAATTGCTTTATCTTTATGGTGCTACCACATTTCTTTTCCCAAAGCTTTGTCTGACTGCTGATTTTTATCAACATTGCTTATGTATTTCCATTTCTTAGACTGTTTTAACCTGATGAGTGAAGAGTTTTTACAGGTGCTTCCAGACTCAAAGGAATAATTTGAATAGAGGGCCACAGGTAGGGTTTTCAACTCCTACCCAGCAGCCTGCTCATGTGAATAAATGAGAGCAAAAGAGGCAACTCGTGGGGGTTTAGTCTGGGATTGCCCATGGCCATGACACCGTGCCCTCCTGGCATGATCCAGCTTTCCATGGGATAAGTACATCAGCGCAGACTTGGGATGTGGATCAAGCCCTTTAAGAAGATTGGTGTTAGATTTTTTTAGAGCATTTAGGATCCCCCTTGGATGCTGTAAAGCCAAGCCTGGTTCCCATTCCTTGCACGTGTTCAGCGTTGTTCCAATAAAAATGTCTTGAAAATTTTACAAGGCTGAAAGAGCGAGGGACAAGCAGAATGTGTGCTGGAAAGTGAAACTAACCCCATGGACTTGGCCTGCAAGGATGTGCAGCTGTCACATTAGGTATGACAATGGTGACACTCAGGTGTTAGGGCAAGGTGTGGCAAGCAGGAACACATCCAGCACAGTCTCGTGTTTAATAGAAAAACCTCCATTTAATGCAACCTGGGTTTTGATTTAATAAGCCAGTGTTACAGGCATTTCAATGGACATTGTGCCAGAAGGACACATGTGATGGCATTAACGCATGAGCTCCAAAGCAGGTGGTGCAATAATTTGCTGAATTGAGCGTAAAATGAAGCATAACTTACTGTGTGACCTCTTATGAGTGTCTGAGGTATTAAAAAACCAAGAAAAGAAGTGGTTTTAATTGGAGAAGGTACTTTGCTAGAGCAGCTTCATTTAAGTAATAGATTGAAGTCAAAGTTCAGCTGAAGTTTCAGTAAACTTTTTATGTGTATGTGTTCTCTCCTATAGGAACAATGACTATCTGGGTAAAAATAGACAATTTTAGAAAAAAACACCTTTTGCACCCCACGTGTGTTTTTAAAGAATGTCTGTTTAGTATTGGGTTTGAGAGGTAAATACTACAGGGAATTTTTTCAGCGTGACTTTATGGCTTCACAGGAAGAAATAGAAGCTTCATTTTCAGTACTTCTTTAGGATGCTGTTTATTTGATGAAACTATTATGCCATAAAAACTGAAAGATTTGTGGAGGGATGATGGTCTCTGGCAATGTAAATCCACACAAATCACTTCCTTTCTTGGAATCAGAAGTGTTCTTATATAGAGCATGAAACACAAAGAGCAGAAAAGCCAAGAGTTAAACCAAAGCACAGCATTAAATAAAGGCACTGTTGGGAGAACATGGGAAGGGAGCGCTAATGTGGGCCTGAGAGATTCTGAGTCTTCTTCCAATGTACTTTTTCCCTGTTTGTTCCACACAATCACTGCCACACAGGCATTCTTCAGGAGGAAGAATATACAGCAAGTGATGTTGGTTGGCTCTCAGAACTCCCTCATTTCAGACACGTGTGTTTCAGCACAGGAAGAGGTTGTTGGATAACGGGAATATACTCTTGGAGTTTGGAGAATGTATTATAAGTCTGGTGGACGAACCCTCACGCTTCTTGATCAACTAATGCAAACCCTTTTCCCACGCTGATTTGCATCTCACTGCAAGTTCCCATTATTTTGTTCAGGAATAGAAGTGTGGAACTCATTAGGCAAACGTGGATGCCCTCATTTGTTGAAGGAAGGCAAGTCAAGAGACATGTGACAGGTTTAATGAAACTGATTTTGTGATACAAATATTTTGTAAATGTCTAGAAGGGTTTTAGCTTTGTGCAGGGGTCTGCAGCTCTGTGCTGCTTATATTGAAAATGCCTCAGGTAGATCAATTTTCAAAAGTGATCTAAGTTTCAAGAGGTTATCAAGTTTCTGATCCAGTGGGGTTTTTTTACCGGGATGACTACTACCGACAGCCAATTAGGGATTTAAATTATGCTCTCTTTGTAAACTGAAATATCTTATAATGAGGTACTTTCCCTGTTTCTAGTCTAAACTATCTGTAACTAAGGATAAATGTGTATTTTTCTTTATTTTCTCCCCCAGATCAATATTTAGAAGTTGGTTAATAAAGCCAATTCGCTGTGGTGCTACACTGAGTGTCAGCAGGAGCAGTCTGTGCCAGAGTCCCTTCTTGATTAAGCATTTCTGGACAGTGGGGCTGAGGAGGGCAGTTCTTCCAAAGCTTTGGCACCTCTCAGGATTCATAAGAATGGAGATGATTCAGATAAATGGCAGACGGGGTTTGCTGGCTGCTGGAATTAGACAGTTGTGTGATGCAGAGTTTTCTTTTGATATCAGCATGGTGTTAAAGGGGCTCACTACCTTGCAAACTCAAACCCCTAATCAATCAGCTGAATTCAAACAGTGTGATGGTTTTCTGTTTACATACAGTGAAAAACACAGGAAACTTGAAGAGCTTGGGGAAGATACCCACTGGGTGCAAAGGATGGCATTTGATTTATTATTATTTTAATCGCTTAACAGTGCTAAGGGAGAGTATAACTAAAGTCCCTGGAGAAGTCTTCAAAGGAAGAAAGATAAATATTGAAAAATGTTACTTATAGCCTTTAGTGTTTCATCCATGTAAATACAAAAATTAAATACAGGGGCTGATCACATCTGCTGAAGTTTCTCCTTCACAGAAGCAATGCTGAAGAGTCAAACACAGCTGCCCAGAAAACAATGGAATGCAAGGACTTTGTGAATGTCCTGATCTTGTGTTCCTGTGCTGGCAGAGCATGACCATAGATGGGCTCCTGTCAGGCTGGCCTGGAGTCCTTAAAGGGCCTTTAAAATGTGCCAGCATGAAGTGCTCAATGTGTATTTTGGTTTGGGATGATGTTTTCTGGCTCATGGCACAGCTACAGTCTGATAAAGTGTCCAAGGCCTGCGAGAGGAATTTCTTTCAGCTGCTTGCCATTTTCCCCTCTCTCTGGCTTCCCAGCCTCCTGACCTGATACTCTGCCTGCTGTTAAATCACTCTCGGATGGAGTTTACTAAAAAATATCCTGATTAGTCTAGAAGAGTTTAATAATTTTTTTCCTTCGATTATTTTGAGAAACAGCTGTGCCACTGCACTTAGATTGAAAGGGACGTTATGATCCATAGTGAGGATAATTATGCACACCAACAGATAAGGGGAATAACTTCTTACTTGACTTAGCTGTAGTCAGAGAAGATAATCTGATACACTCTGTAGGCTTAGAGATCATTATCTAGTGGATGAAAGAGACTCTCCCCAAAATATTTATTAACATATGCTTTGGATACATTTAAAATACATCTGATGGATAAAATTCGGGATAAAGATCATGAAAAAGGAAAACAATTTTTATTGACAAGACTGATATTAAACATGCCAGAGGAGGAGCTTTTTATCCCACTCCAACTCTAAAAACATCTAAAATGGGCTCGTTTAGAATGATTCCTTTATCAACTGTCGTAGTTCTGAGGGCAGTCGGTGGCTTCAGTGGCTCCTCTGCCCCGTTTGTCAGAGCAGGGTGGTGTTTCCTGACTGCCTGGAGCTTGGTTAGAATCTGCAGGATGATGATTTTGAATATGTTGAATGTGAACCTGGTAATTAACTGTGTGTTTCATTTTAATTTTGTCATAAATGAGAAGGGAAGAGAAATCTGAAGCAATGTGTTTCTAATACACAAATATAATGAATAGTGTGTTGTATGTTATAGCTGTGCTTGCCATTTTTCCTTGTTGATATGAAAACTGATCAGAGAAAAAAAAATCTGAAAACTAAAAGAAGTTTCCTCTCTCTCCATTTCTCTGTCTCTGCTAAACCTCACAAAAGCCCTCTCCTGGTTTCCATAGAAATGGCCCTTCTGCTGATTTGAGGTAAAGGTCCTCTTCCCTTTTTTCTTTTCTATCTAAAGGCTGAGTTTCCTGAGAGATTATTTTATATTCTACATCCTACTCGTATAGAAGGCCAACCCAGGTGGAGGGGTTGGTGGAACTGGGGAAACTTCCTCTCCCAAGGAAAAAAATCTGGATTTATTTGACTGAAGAGCAGAGAAAAAAGGCATGTGTGTGTCACACGTGCACTTCTATGAGCCTGAACAGAACCAGGACTGTGTGTGCATGTTCCACAACGTGCTCTGTCTCCTAAAATGTCCCTGTGATCCCACTGGAACATCAGTGAGCGGATTTAGGAGATCCCGAGTTAAAGCCATGCAGATGTAGTCTCAATTTCTCATTGGGCTGAGTTGTGTAACTATTTCTATACACAAGATTTGCTGTTTACAGTTTGTTTGCATTAGAATACACCCATTTCTTTGAACCATATGATAGGACATGACTAGCAAATATATTGGGGAACCACCCACAAAATGTTTACAGTGAGTAAGTTCTTAATATGCGTTACAGGATTTCTTCCTAGTTTATTTTGAGGCATTTATGTCTACAAACATATAATTCAGAATTTAGTTCTGACGAGTGTTATTCTTGTAACTCCCAACAGAATTGCTTTCATGGAGTTATTCTAACAGAGTTATTTTAAAATAAATTGGGAATAGTGAGGCATATCCTCAAATTTGTTATCTAGTGTTTTGAATTGAGATGATGAGAGCTTTGACAAGTTCTGTCCATGTTGTTCAGTGCATTATCAATGCTCATTGACACGAAGAAAAGCAGAATTTATTCTGCTGTTTCTGAGAGCAAGAGTTTGATGTTGCTGAAATAAGTGAGGCATGATTTTCATAACGCTGTTTTCTGTTTGTGTTCTGCTTTTTTCCCTTTTTATTACCTTTGCTCCCCTTGACATTTTCAGGAATATGACATTTTCCCAATAGAGCTGTTCACTTGTATGCTATCAAAAAGATCAGATTAAGAAATTCCAAAGAATAGTACTACTGAAGGCCTTGGGGATTTTTTTAGTGCTTTGGGTTTTCTTTCTACTTTTTCCAGACTCATCATTTGTCTTTCAGATACCATTGCTACCTTCTCACCTGCCAACATGGAGCAGTAATTAAAGCAAACCCCACCGTGATCATGTCCTTAATTTGTGCTCTTTCAGGAGTGCACATGAAGTGAACATTCCTTTTGTGACTGCGCTTTGGGGCTGCTCAGCTGCAGGTAACAGCTTCAAAATACCCTCTCAGCTACCTTGGAATAGTTGCTGCCTTCAGCCCCACATAAGTGTCAGGGATAAAATCAGTGGCCTGAGACTGCTCCTGTTTCACTTCAAATGTTTGGAGACATTAAGCAAATTCTTTATTTGCTTTTTGGTGGTTTGCTCGTAGTAACAGTTCTGTTTCCATTCCATTTGTGCTCATATTTTTGAGCAATAATATGTGCAGTCACAGAAGATTGAGGTAATACTTATCTTCCAAATTATCTGGTATTTCCTAACGTGCATGAGAAACTGCTGCGTCTCTTACAGTGGAACAAATCTTGGCAGGTTTGGTATATTCTGTATCTGTAACTATTGCTTGAATACAATTCCATAGGGCAGAGACGATTTGTGTTATTTAATTAAATGCAATATGTTGGTATAGCAACGTTATTATGTTCCTTGAGCATTTTAAAGTGTTTTAAATGGTTTTGCTGTTTTCAAAAAGTAGCATTCGTTTCAGTCCATTTAAGTGTAAATATTTATTAACATCTACGGTTTACTCTAATTATAGAAATGGAACAAACCAAACACACCCAGCTTCTTATATTTTCTGCAATAGGACTCTTTTATAATCAGTTCTCTTAGTTTTCTGTATATGCATGATCAGACTAGAACTACGTGTACTGAATCTTCAGCTGTTTCATTCTTTGTGTCAATGTCTGGAGCAAATTACCTGCTATCAAAGATATCGAAAGATGAATCTTAGCAGCACAAGGTCCCTGAGATTTTTGCAATAATTAAAATACTTTGGTAATAGGCTCAGGTTTCCTGCTTAGAAATCAGCACTCTGAAGGCAGTTAAATGAAAATGGTCCCTTGCAAAGTTGAGTTTCCAAGGTGGGGGGTGGCAGTGGTGGAGAAATCCATTCTTGCTTTTTGTTTTTTCCTGTTTTGTTTTTTTCCATCTGTTCATTCTGAAACTATGACTTGATGAATGTCATTAGGCTGTAATCCATTTATTCCATGTGGTGGTGGGAACAGAGAATTTGACAGTTCATTTGGACTGAGTGAACCAGAGTCACTCTGAGCCGAGCCCCCGCTGCCATCAAACTGTGAGATTTTCTTCTTGATCATTTTTCTTTCTTTCGCTCGGCGATTCTGGAACCAGATTTTCACCTGGGGTGTTACAAAGGATACCTGATTAATTCAAAGTGCTGGTCAACTTTTTACAGTAATTATAGCAATGGAAATGTAGGTAAGTTCAAAAACACTATTTAAAAACCCCAAAACCCAAAGCAAACAAACAAAAAGCCATAAGGAAAAAAAGCCCCAAAGCTAAAACCCAACCAAAAAACCCTCCACCAACCAAAATACTGAATTCGTGCAGAGAAAAGTTTTTGCATTATTCTGTATTAATTTTTGGCATAATAATCAATGGAAAATTGGTTCTTTCTTTCTTGATTTCTTTTTTTCCTGGGCCTGGTGTAAAGTGAACTTGCTGTGTTATATTTAGGAACACAGAAATCAATGAACTCATTGAGACTCAGAAGGCGCAGAGTTCATCATCTCAGCTTTGCCAGTGGCGTGTGTCATAATTTAGGAAGATGCAATTATGGATTCAATTTGAAGATTTCTTTATTATCTATGTTACAGATTAATTCAAAGCCAAGTAGTGAGGGTTCTTTTTCTTCATTTATGTTGTGAGTGATTTTTGTGTGCACATAAATTCTTCTGTATTATTAAAGTTTTGTTTCTTTTTATTACTGGAATATATATTTACACCTGTATTTTACAGATACATACGTACTGTTATGTGTATAAATAGATATATCAGCATTACTTAAAGACAGTCAATTTCCCAAGCTCATTGTGCAGGTGAAAGACTCTTACCTGTTTAAAATCTACTTTAAGTATCTCTATTTTCTTTCTTTATGTGAAAGGGTGAATGAGTAGGAACTCCTGTTTGTGTTTTCCTTGGTAATTGTGTTCTTACTTCACAGTACTGGTTATAGCCTTTTAGGTGTGTTGACTACAGTATGATATAGAAAGTTGTACCCGTGCTTTGTATTAAAAATCTCAGTGTTTTATATTTATTTTTTATTACCTTACTGCTATTGGCATTAAGAAGCATTTAGCTTTGTCTGTCCTGTGGAAATGCAGATAAATTATGCATTTTGTCTACATTATACTTGAAGGAACTTTACCAGTTAAAAATGGGGTGGCATTAGGAGCAGCAGCTCTGTAAAAGGAAACTGCTGATTTTCTGCAGGATCACTGGTGACTCCAGGCATGTCCGTGTTCTAAATCAGCCAGCTTGCATAACATTAAGGTGGAGGTTTCAAATCTTTCATAATTGCAGTCCTCTGAAAATTTTCCAGTGCAGCTCTATCCTACTGTGTGACAAACTTCAGTCCATCCATGAGCACAGCTAATGTAACTGCGCCCTGCTCAGGGGACTGGCTTTATCCAGGACAGAGATTAAATATGTACGAGATATGAGCGAAGGCAGAGCTGCTTTCCAAGGAAGCAGCGATCCATGTATGCACTTGAACATTCCCTGGATAGTCTTGGCTACACATGTGTGGCAAAAAGAGATCCTGACTTGAAAATCCAAGGCTGTAAAACCCCTCTGAATATGCTGAAATCTGACTGAGGAAGAATGTGGCCTGTGGCAATATATTTGTAACGATAAACCCCATAGATACCTTGTTGGATTGACCTTGAGTTTTAACTTTCCTGTCTTCCAGCTGAAGTATATCAAACGCCTTGGATTTTTTGCTGGCCATTATTTGGTGTGATTTCAAGAAGAAATAAAATTGTGAATGCCATAACTATTGGGAACATAGCTAAGATCCTGTTAAGCTGAACTGTTTAAATTCCAAGCTAGCAAGCTAGACCGTAAGAATAACTACTTTTTAAAGTGTAAGTTAATTTCTAAGGTTGAGTTCCTTATAAGTGGAGGGTTCTGTCAAATGAGCCTGTTGATAACTGTGGGTTTGTGGAGTGGATTCCCTGTGTGTCAAATGCAGAGGTGCAGGAGGTGGCTGCTGCTGGCTCCCCCGGCAGTGGCAGTGTCTGGGCACTGTGGGCACACCTGAGGGGTGCTCTCTGTACCTGTCTTTCGGAGAGTCCCAGGTTTGCTGCGAGTTCTGACTTCCTCCTGATTGTAATGTATCTGTTGCAGTGAAATTCCTTCTCTAATTCCAGTCTCTGGTGATCTGTGTAAACAACTCGGTACTTCTCTTTTGTTCTTGTTTTACCTGGTTAGGAAAGAAATATTATTCATATGTTGAGTTGGATTTTCCATAGCAGCTTTCGAACATCTCAGGCATTTCACAGACATTAATTACACTACAGAATACTTGTATGGGATTGTTTGCTGTGGTACAGAGCAGAAATTTGAGGTGCAGGATGAAGTGAGAGAGTATTGGTTACCATAACTGTCTTTCTCTCTTTATTTCCCTCTCTCTGTAAACATACATTTAAATGTGAAGCTCTTAAGTGATAAACACCCTGATGCATCTTAAATAATTCATAGCCGTACATAATTGGTGCTGGCTATATTAATCTCAAAGGGGTTTCGTTTCAGTGCTCACTGAAGCGACTTGTGTGTCTATGAGAGCATAAATACCCAGGATTTCAAGACTGAGCTTCAGTCACAATTTGTTCAGTTGTACCGTGGCCTAATTCTTTATCTGAGTTTTTAAAGATTGTTTCTCTAGCGCAAAGATATGTCCTACTAGAAATGCTTTTCCTTTCTTGTGTGGCCGTAGGATAAACTTAGAAGTTCAATAATCATTTCATTTACTTTTTAAAAAAGGTCCAGTCTTGCAAGGTGCTGAGTGCCTGTAGGATATTCCTGAGGGTACTCTGTGCTGGGCTTCCCTTTAGAGTTGGAGGCACTTGACAACTTGTAAGATGAGGCAATAAAATCCTGTAAAAGGATTTCAGGATCATCCTCTCTCTAATGTATAAAAGGAATATTCTTAGATAGATTGGATAAATACTGTTAAGAGAAGCATTACTAAATGTTTAGAATGAACCTCTCATTTAATATAATTTTTAAACAATTCTTCATGTAATAATAATCCAGGGAAATCAGTTTTCAACTTATTTGGTCTCCTTTGCACTTTCAACAGCCAACTAGATAGTTTTCCTTTTTTCTTCTGATCTTCTCAGGTTTTTTTGATGTGAGTTTTCTGGGACAAACTGTAGGACAAAGACTCCTTTAAAGTGGTTCCCTAAAATCCATTGAGGTGTTAAGATGAAGCACACGCCACACAAAGGAGCGACAAGGAGATCTTATCAAGAACCCCTTTCACATTCAGAAACACAAGCCAATTGGTTTGGAATTTACAAGCCCTAAACAAATGTCAGACGCTTTCATCTTAGCAGAGGAAAAAGGGACAGAAATAGATGAAGGAATATTTTTTCCTCAGTTCTCTTTAATTTTGGACCAACACCGAGGACAGACTGGGATATTTTTATCTGAAGGTAGACGTAGCTGAAATACGCATAATTAGGGATATTTTCCCAAATCCCATGCCACTTCAGCTTCCAGCAGAGAAGATTTTCCTGCCTACGTTTGCAGGACTAAATCATCCGACTAAGTTTACTTTTTTCATGGTACAAATCGTCGGCTTTGAAATATTTGCCCTCAGTGATAGTTCTAATGCTAACAATAGTATAGATATTCAGGTTCCTTGTAAACTGAAGGCTTAGAGGGAATCTTTGAAAACAAGTTAAAATTCAACAAGGTTATTCCGGCCTCACTATAATCAGCAAATATAACCATGATTTGAGGGGGTGGAGAAAAGGAGTAGTTTTCCCCATTCCCCTTGGTCATAAAATTCACAGAGCATTTCTTCTGAAGACAATAAAGCTGGGAGAAGGCCTCTTTATTTGCTGTGAAAATCATCACCCTTTCCGGCAATATAACTCCTGAAGAAAAGAGGGAGAAGGAAGAGACAAGACTGCATATCAAAGCAAAGTGAAGTGTTAAAAGGGTCTGTTGCCTCAATATGACAGATAGGCCTCAAAACCTCAGACAATGTAGGCCAGTGGAAAATAGATGTCACAACTAATTTACAAAGAAAAATAAATTAGCATTAGAGCAGGGGCCTGGCCTTTTTCCTGCTTTTCTGTTTTGCTTTCTGGCCATGTTTCTGCTGTGCTGTAATCTGAATTACTTGTACACCACTGCTTGTTTAAACGAAGACATAAAATGTGTTGGCTATGGTTTAAAAAAAAACCTGAGGCCGAGCTTGTAACATATGAAAATCATGTCGTCCTTTTGTTTAGTCCTGTTAAAGTCCCTTGTCTTTCTGAGAAGGGTCACTCCCAGATGAAGTTTCATCTGAAGTTTTAAAACCTTCTTCTAGGCCCTTTAGATACCTTTTCAGTAAGTTTTATGCTTTGAAGGTTCTCTTGCTCTCAGAAAATACACATCTTACCTTGTTGATTACGCAGGGTTTAGAAATTAATTTGAAGTTCTGCTCCAGCATAACTGAAGTTGATGGTAGATTTTATCATAGATTTTCAGTCAAACCAAGATCAGACTGTCAGGAATTCTTCAGATGTTCTTTTCCTCGCTTGCATGGCGTGACTGGGAAGGTCTCTTTACCAAGCCCACTTTCCGTGTTTGGTTTTTTTAAAATTTCTTATTGCCTTACATATTTGAAATGTCTGTGTGTTTGAAGTAAAAAAAGGCTTTGTTCTGAATATACAGTTACGGTCTTTTAGTCAGAGGATGTACCATTTCAAATCCCATTTTATCTGTTGAAAGGACAGAGTACTTCTGTCTTTATGGTGTTGTTTCATCCTGAAGATTGACTTGATCAGGTAAATTTTCATTTCACTTTGCCTGCAGTTGAATTTTTTTTTTGGTATCAAATGCTAAATAAGAATATTAAATCAGAATGTAGTGTATTTAATAGAGTCTAAACAGAGAGGAAATAATTCCCACTGACATCCCCTCACTCAAAACAATTCCCACTGTCTTTAGGACAGTGTTTCAGGAGGATCCCTCATCGAATTAGTAGTGTTGTGATTTCTGTTATTCCCTTCTGCTCACGTACATCGATGTGTGTACACACCACTGGTGGAGTTAAGGACGTACACGTGTTTATGCCCAGAAATATATTTGTAGAATTTAGGGCTGTAATTCTGGGATTTTAAGGCAATGAGCTTTATTAAGCAGTGATAACATTGAAGGGGAGGAACCAGTAGCTACTTTGATACCACAAATAATATTATGGCAAGAAGGAAAAACAGCAAGTGTGTTTCAAAGAGGGGTTATAATGGCATCAAGTCGGTTTTCTTCTGGAGAAAATGTTGATAAGGTGGTACAGCGCAGTCACATGCATAATTTTAGCCTTGTAATTTATTTGAATTTCCTTCCATTTATCACAATTTTTTCTGTGTCAGGATTAAAATTTTCCATTTTTTTAAAACACCAATGAAAAGCCAAATCTCTTTGGTACTTTTCTTGTTTTTGCACAATTACCACATTTGTGCTTTATTCTCCCGATCTCTCTTTTTAAGGTGCGTTGATGCCTTGAGCTCACTTCTGTGAAGTCCTGAGCTGTTTTTAACACTTCAGAGGATTGGGTTCTAGGAATGCACGGCCTCAGGACATGCAGCTATTGATGGGCCCTGTTCCACCTGTCCCGAATGGTTCATAGAGTATTTCAGAATGTGTGTAAATTCTGTGTAAGCACTTTTCAGACTAGAGATGAATTTAGGCCCAAGACTGTGCCTCTGAATTGCAAATATCTTTTATAAATTTGGACAAGTGTGTGAGAAACCTTTCAGGGTCTTCCAAGACTGTTCAATAAATGTAAAGCAAGGATTTAGATTTTCAAGTGTGTTAAACTTTAAGAATGTTATTCTTTAGGAACGCCACGCTGAAAATTCAATGCCAACATGACACTGACAGGGCTGCCTCATTGACATTCAGTAGTCTCAGCTGAATTTGATCTCCACTCAAGTCTTGCATCACTTCTACACCTGGCAATCTCCAATGATGTTAATGAAGTTTCTGGGATTTACATGAATATACAGAAGGGGGGAGAGCAGACTGAATCTGCCTGGCTTTGAAGGCCTTTGCAGAGGCTCCAAGTGGAAGGACAGCATTGTGATATCCTAATGTTCACCAGGCATTTTATATTTAGTAACAGAGGCAAAACAGTGTGTGTCTGCTTTATAATTAAGAAACAATTACCAGGCTAATTTTGCTCCTGAGTAATAATCATTTGAAGGAGGATTCTCTCTGAAGCAGCAGTGCTGATTTCCCGTGTCTTCTAAGATTGCATCAATTGTAATTGCTCTTCTTTCTTTGGAGCATTTTCTTTGATGCTCCCTAACACACACTTACTACTTTTAACCTTAACAACAGATTTAGCAAACCTTGCTACGCCCAGTCTCCACCTTGGGAATATACATGGAAAGGTTCATCTGGCAGGCAGCTTGTGGCAAGGATAGGCGCATCAGCGAGTGGCACTTGCAGGAGAGAGATTTTTAATTGTGTAATTGTGGAAGGTGAAAAATTGTGGCATGTAAGAAAAGTAAAACTGATGTGAAATTAAATGAAAAGGATGCTTAACCAAGGAATTATGTGATCTGCAAACAAAATAGTCTATGCTGATCGTTTGAGTCAGATTGCTTCTCTGGGAATATTTCTGCTCACCTAATAAATCTGGGTAGAAAAATATGAGACACAGGGAAATTGCAGAAAATTGGATAATCACTGCAGTTAGATCAGAGCACATCATTTTCTTTATAATTATTGAGGAGTCTGTAAGGTTTAAAAAGATCAACCTGATTATATATTGATATCTCCCCTGCAGCACAAAATAACTGTGTAGTGTTTCTATCTGTAACTGTTAAATGTTGCTGCTCTGCTCCATAACACTTCCATGATTATCATGTTTTTCACACAAAACGCTTTACAGAATGTTCCAACAGGGATTCCTGGAGTTGAGCTCCAGCCATGTCTAACCACATCAGCCATTCCACTACAGCAACCACATAAAGCCTTTATGGGAGAAAGTGAAACTAGCACAAATTTAGTTAAAACTGCATTAAACAGCAGTAGGTTAAATAAATGTCATAAATGACCCACCAACCTATGTGCTTCAAGTAAAGTTAATTATTTCTAAGCTCAGCGATAGCAGAAGATGCTTTCTGAGGTTGGAAGTTGAATTTGCACTCACCAGCAGTGTTGGCTTGCGCCGTTTTCCTCATCCACTCATAAGAGCTGTGCCTTTGGCTGTTGGGAGAGATTTGCTGGGCATTAATTGTATCTACAGGAGGTAACCCCGCAGCGGCGGCGGGATGCAGGGAGCTGTAATCAGCAGAGCCGTAGGAGCCCTGGCCAGGGGACGAGCCATTGATGTGGGCAGCGGCCACGGCGCTGGAAGGGCCTGGGCCATAGGCGCTCCAGTCCTCCCGCTGGGGGCCGTAGTGGGAGCCCCAGGCTGGCGCCGGCTGCCCGTGGGTGTCCAGGGCTGGCACGGGGTGGTATCCCATGTAGTCGGAGTAGGCTGGAGCAGACACGAAGTTTTGCACGGGCAGGTTGTTGGTGGCCCTGGCAGATCCTGGGTACATGCTGGGCTCCTTATCCAAGAGCGAGCTCACGTACATGGCTGTCCCAGACTGTAAACACGGCGTCACAACATCTCGTTCATCAGTGTCTTCTTTTACTGCTCAAAAATATTTGTGTTTGGTTTTCTCTAATAATGCCACTCTGCTTGGAATCTTCTACTTCATCCTCTTTTATTATCAACTGTGTTACCAGGTGCTGGTGGTAATGGTTTACCAAGATCTTGTCTGACGTCAGCCCAACTGCCTGCCTCATAATTACATTTACATTCAAATGAAGGGCTGACCAACCCCACCTTGCTGCTGGTTCTGGTGCTTTCTCTTTTAGCGAACTTTTATCTGTCCTATTATCCTGCCCTGATATTCCACAGCGATCCCAGTCCTGTAAGATGATGCAACAGTTGCTTGGATTTGTAACTTAAATAGTTAAGTAAATAGACCTTTTTAAAAGAAATTATAGTGGTAACTATGATAGCAGTGTTTAACATTCAAAGGATTCTTGTCTGAAGCCTTTATTTTGTCAGGTATTATCAATCAACAAATAAATCTGTTACTCTCTTAATCTCTCATATAATAATAATAAAAAAAAAATCTCCTTTTTAGTCTTTAACAGATACAGTCAATTTGAATAATTGCAATTCAATAACTTCAAAATACAGAGCACCTTGTAAACAACATGTCTTGAGTATAACGGTCTCAAAAATGTTCCTCTCATTGTTGCTGTTTGTAAGTGGTTTTCCAGAATGGGAGAGTTTAAAGCTCTGACTGTAAGACACATGTTCACACTCTCCCCATACAGAGTGATTTAAGAGATCCCTTCATCTGGTGGCCATTGCAAACTGATAAATTTTAAAAAGCAGACAATAAATCTTCCTAACAAAGACGGTGCCAGAAGTACAAAGAAAATGACTGTAAAAAGTAGTGAAAAAAGTCTTTGATTAGGCCCAGGAATATTGTTGGCTTCTGTTTCAAGACAACCTTTATCTGCCTGAAAGGAGGCTGGTTCCTTCCTCTGAGGCTGCTGTCTATAGTCTGCTTTCCGTGGTGGCAGCTTGGGCCAGGGAAATCAGCAGGGAGAGACATCTGGGTTGTTAAATTTGTGGATCAGAAGTGCCCCGATGCTGCTCTGTGACACACGGGTTCTCCCTGGGTTCTGAATGTGGCTTTTAGATCCTGTTACTAAGAGCTTGTTATTAACACGGAGAGCTAAACCACACCCTAGGACTTTAGAATTGCCTCTCTGGGTTGTGTAGCTGCAATTTGTGGAGTGAATTCGCTGTATTTTTATTTTGGATGGGTTTCTTTGCAATGAGCTATTTGTAAGGGCTATGCTTGCAAAAGAGGTGCAAATTACAATGAGTTGTTTCCCTTTACAGAGGTGTGGGTTTTCATTCAGTATCCTTTGTATTTTGACACTACTCGTATTCACACATCCCTTCTAATTCCAGCACTAAAGGATTCTAAGTGTGTACTTACAGACAGGAAAGATATTCCTCTTCTCTTTGGGACTGGGCTTTTTAGGGAAAGAAATTTTACTGAGAAGTGTAGCAAAATCTTTGTAATTAATTTTGCTATATTTACAGAATTCCGCATTAAGCACTGGGATCCTCAGAATGTTGAGGGAAGTTGCATCATGGGATAGGACATGGAAAAAATAAGATCTTTTGTAATTGGTGTACCCTTATAAAAATAGACATTAAAAATAAACGGAAAGAGACTCTTATTCCCTTTATCTCGAAAGACAAGGAATTGTAACACAATTTTTGAGAGCCCACAGACTTTTTAGTACGGAATGTCATCCAAATTAAAGAAGAGCTGCTTCCTATGTCCTTGGAATCTTTAGCCTGTTTGTGAGCATTACACCCCCAGTTAAATTCCCATGGATTGCTGAGTGTTGTGCAGTGCTGTCACTCATAGGCAGATCCATAGGAGGGGAAAGTTTTGGCTCCATTGACTGCATCTGCATCCATTGACAGGGGACATTGGCTGCTCAGAGATTTCAGCTCGGACCCGTTGTTTGACTTCCCTCAAACACTCCATTTTCACATCCCTGTGAATGATGTAATTTCATAGACTGCAGCAGATGATGGGAACATTTTTAATCTCTGGTGTTCCTCTTGCTTTTATGGGATGTCTGTGCACGTACCCCCCACAATTTCAGTATCATTTAATCCTATTTTTTGTATCTCAGAGCTTTATCCTTTATTCTCTGTTCTTCTTTTATCTTTTGTTTACGCTCCTCCTTTCCCTTTCTTGTTTTGCCTGTTCCATTATCTGAATTTTCTTCAGATCTATTTCGATTCTTTCCAGAACATAATTAGATCAAGATACTCCGATGGCAATTTGCTACACTGATTTGATATCAGCTAACAATAGTAAGCTTTGAATAAGGCATTTTGTTTAAAAAGATTTACATAGCAGGATAAGATTGCTAGGGAGGACTGCAGATTTTTAACACCAAAGTGAGAATAAGATAACTAAAATGGCAGTGTTCAAATGATCTGCACCCCGGGTCTGATATCTCCTATTTTGTGAAACAGAACAAGCTGGAGATATTAAAAAGGAGCAGTACCTTTGCACGTTGTCTTGTAGTTTGAGGCTACCAAAATTTTGGGGTTGGTGTTTTTTGAGAGCTAATTGACTGTTAATCTGAGCCTGCCTTCCCAAGGATCATTTCTTGGGCCACGCACAGCTCCTTCCTGCTCAGGCCCAGCACATCAGCAGCTTCAGAGCCACAGAACCACTGCACCTTCAGTGCAGTATCTTAGGCTGCAGTTCCACAGTCGTTTCTGGGGGGCTTTCAGGGAATACAAAAAAGAAGGGAAAAAAATGAGCTGCCATTGCCTTGGACTGTGTGGGGACGGCCGTGAGTGGAGTAAGGGCTTGGTGTGCTGCCTGTGCCTGTGTGAAGTGCTGGTGCAACACGGGCCCTCTCCGGGCTCTCTGGGGTGGTGGGGAAGTGACAGCAGTTCTGAGGCACTGGGCTGGACATCCGGAAATCTCAGCCATGTGGAGTCTTGTATTTGTACCTTTTTCTGTGCTGGGTGGTAAAGGCAGAACAGGAGAGATCTGTGTGGCACCAGCAGCAGGAGTGCTGTGCTCTTTGGCAGGCTTTGGAGAGATGGATTGCCAGGAAAACTGAGCTCCGAGGTTGTTTTTTTTCTCCACCTGTTCAAATGCCAGGTGTAATTTATCTACTAAACCAGTGTCCGTGGGAGTCATCGCAGTGGTTCTTAAAGTGAGGTTTTATGTGTGTTAAATCAAATGTACTTTGAGATCTTTGGGGAAGAAAATTTTCCAGTTTTCTAGCAAGTGGTTGATGAAAAACTATCAATAATAACAAGTGTGGTGCTCAGCATTGGAACTCTAAAGGTTTGTTTGTACAGGCAGTGGAGATGGTGCGCTATTGTACGTGAGCTGTTCTAGAGAGCAATTCCAACGCAGTAATAATAACATAATCACAAACGTGCAATTAAGTGTTTTAATGACAGCTATTAAAACTGCAATTTCAGGGCTACTGGTAGTTTAAAACTTGCCTGTACAGTGATAACTTACATTAAAGGTGTTTACAACTCTGATAGTTTTTATTAGGAATTCTTCCTCATAAAATTACTCTTCCTTTTATATGGAGATAAGAAGACAATAATCTGTCTGTCTTTGAATCGTGAAAATGATGTGAAATCTCGCTTGTTTTGGAGAATCAAAAAGCAGGTGAGCTTAATGAGCCCCTTTGTGGCCCAGGTGATAGGAACAGATGTTTGTTTTCTTGCCTCCAGATGACCACTCCAATAACACTGCAGGCTTAGGAATGCTTCTTGCCCGTACCTTTAGAGCTGCATGCTTGGAATTTCATGGGAATGGCTGCCTAAGGACTTTGTTGGGGAACTCTGTAGTGCTGGTAGTTCTAATGCAGTATTTTCCAGGTGTTATTGAGCCTATATTCAAGCTGGGCTTTGCATGCACATTCATTCCTCCTAAAATTCTTAGTCAGCTGTAGGAATCTTGAGGAAAGGTCAGTCAGGACATGGTTTGCTGTCAGCCGAGGGCAGTTCCGTTGGGAAAAAACCCAACTGGTGATGAAGGAAGGCAGATGGGTTTGAAATTTTAAAGCACAGCTGAAGAGGTGGCTTTTCCTTTTACTGAAGCTTCTACAAACACAAAGCTTCTGAAAATTTTATTTGCCCTTTTTAATTGGGCTTTTTAATATACAGAACCCTATTTAGGTCTCATTTTCAAGGCTTGAAATGCAAGCGTGTGCTAAGTTGCACATGGCAGATGTGGCACAGCCCAGAGAGCTGAATGAGCACTGCTGACTGAGCTGTTCTCACTTGCTGAACTGAATCTTCTGGGGAAAAGGAAGAAGGGATATAGCACAAATTTCAGTTCTGCCCTGTATCTCTGATCCCTACTGGGGATTTGTTTTTCATAAGAGAGCAACAGAAGAAATAAAGATGCCAGCTGTCTGTGAAGCCTTCCTCGGTGGTTTTGGGTTTAATTTCATGCTCTGAAGTTGCGGTTGTTAACAAATCCTTTTGAAAAATGATGAAAAGTGGCTGGTAGAGAGCTGATTGTATTTACCCTTCTATCTACCTCACTTCTGTTTTTCTAACTGCTGCTAACAATGGCTTACCTTTAATTTCTAAATGTTAAAATGTGTTTTATTAATATCTTTCATGGATAAGCTGCATCAGTTTTGCCGGGAAGGAATGGTCTGAAGCTAAAGGAGGGTCTTACTATTCTGAAATTGAAATAATTTAACTTCTGCTTCACAATCAATACTGACAGAAATAAGAGCATTCCTTACTGCTCCACAAGCAGCTTGAATTCAGCAGGAGTTACAGAGCCTGTGTGTGAACCCCAGGGTAAATCAATTCTTTAGCAGAACAATGAAAATGAACAGCAAATCCTCTATTGCCATCGATTTGGTTCCTTCCTGAGCAGTGCAGGGCTCCCCGGTCCATGAGCTAATCCATCCTGCCCAGGTGCAGCCGGGTGGGCCTGTTGGGTGCTCCCTGTGAATCCTCCAGGATTTATTTGGTGTGGGCTTTCTTGCAGGAGGTAGCAAAGGAATCGATTTTCTTCCCTGTTTGCCTGGCACCCGCAGCTTTATGGTGCTGGCAGCCTGGCATTTCTGCCCCACGCATTTATCTCTGGGATTATTGTCCGTGTAAAGTCTCTCCTGCCTTAGAGGGACTCTGCTTGTTGTGGCTTAGACGAGGATCAAGAGACCAAGAGGATCCAGGTCCTTAATTAATCCTCTCCATTTAAGAACAGGTTTTTTTAGAGAATTGCAACAATCTGTGCTCTTTGGGTATGAAAACAGCTGGCAAACACTTCCATCATAAAATCTGTGCCTATTTCTTTACCTGGTGAGTTTCGCACAGTATCGTGTCCAACTAACATCCAGTGCCACCTGAAATGTGACTGTGAGCCATTTGCAGGGATGTGTCATTTCAGTGCCCCTGGACTGCCCCAGCAAACCAAATAAGGGAGCTAAAGCAGGAATCTGCTTTTTCATTTTTATGGTAACATCCACAACTAATAGATATTTGAATCTGCTCCTTGGGTAGATGGTGACACATGCTTGATGCTCTCTCCTATGTTCCTTAATGATTGCATAACCTCTAAGCAATAATTGAAGATTTTGGTTTAGAAATACCGTTTTTAATTGTATATTTTGCTTAGTTGCGAGAAGATTTGGTAGAAGGTGCTGTTTGCTCTACTGCTTGATTTTTTTGAACCATATAGATCACAATTCTTGCTGGAAAATGGGGTTTAAAGGTTAGTGAATTCCTCTGAAAATTGGATATTCCTTGATAGTTCTTTTAATCACAATTAGGATTAAGGGCTTAGATATTCCTGTGATGTAGCCTAAGGTATGCTTTTCTTCTTCAAGGCACTTCCCTAACAACCAATCAATCTTCACAGTACCCTGCTTTAGCGTCCTGAGTTTTCAGATGTGATAAAAGTGATAGGTTATTTGAATTTTCAGATGTGATAAAAGTGATAGGTTTTTTGATATACCCAAAGTCAGGAAGAAAGTGAGTCTTAGCCTGAGGATGGCACCAGTATTTCATAACCCACAGTGCTGGACCCAAATAATTTCAGTTGATTTGTCTGCAATTTTCTGTCTCTCTTATTTTTATTTGGACAGAGTACAGCAAGTTCAGAGCACTGCGCAAGCTTCTTGGAGAAAAATCACTCCTTTGGGGTTTGGTGGGCAACTGTTTAAAGGATTAGAGCCCATTGGAAATACTTAACTGGAGAGATTGCTGGGAATTCTTACCAAAAAAATCGAACTACTTAAAACAGCCACTGGCATAACTAGAAGGTTAATAATCTCTAAGGTATTGCCCTGGTTTATAGATACTGCTTTTGGAGCAATAAATTTTAACCTTTGAACATGTGCTTCTGCAAATAAAATCCAGCCTTATTTTGTGTACTTAACAACTTCTGATTGGAAACACATAGCAACCTATAGCAAGCATGCTTTCAGCAAACTGGAGCAGAAATGAGGCAGATCTTCAAAGTGGTCACTTATCTTCCTCAATAACTCTTCTACATGTAAACAAGATAAACCAGGTCGTTCTGCCAGATCCCACTCGCTTTGAATGATGTTTAAATAATTTTAAAGAGAAAGAAGTTGTGTTCAGACAGATTTCTTAAAGTTCTTCCTTGAAGTACTTTTTTCCTTTTAGAAATGTTAATGCAAAATTAAGCTGTGTCATGAAAATGTGATTAAAATAGGTAGCTGTGCACTTGATTCTGCAGAACCCTGGGGCCAGGCTTCTGATCGCTTAGCTAGAACTAGGTCTTAATTTATTGTATATCAGTACAAAAGACAACATTTCCCTCTGTGTTCTTACCTTTTGAAAGTCTAAATCTGGAATTTTTTATTGGTTTTTCTCTAGTCTGCAAGCACAATTCCGTTTAGTTGGCCAATGTGAGGATGCTTTTCCTGTTGAAGCTTTTCCAGTCTCTGTTAAGTTAAATATATGTGTACATGTGACTGAAACCTCCAGCATTTCCCTCTGTCAGCACAATGGCTGTGCCATGTGTTTCCAGTGGGTTCCTCTTTTGGGCAGCTCCGATGGCTCTCTTTTGGGAGAGCAGTTTGGTCGCAACGCTCATTGATGCGGATGGGAAATCCCTTTTGTTCCCACGTGCTCTTTGTCGTGTTCCTCTTTTCCTACCATGTGGAAATCAGTTGGAGACTTTCTGTTGCTGAACTTTGAGTTGCAGCTTCTTCCTCTGCCCTGCGTTACCTGTGCTGTTGCCAGCAAATGGAGCACCACTGGGACAGGAATGAGTGGGAATTTTGCAACGGACCTTCTCCATTTCAAGTTGAACTCTACCTTTGTTTAGCACTGTCCTTCTTGCAAACAAAATGATAAATAAAATTACGAAATAGTGAAGGCTGCCAGCTCCCTGAAACATCCTGCTCTCCCCATGCTCCTCTAATTTCTCTAAACTCTTTTACATCACCCTTCTTTTAAATTTGATATTGCAATTCAAGAACAGACTGATCTTGAAAATCTGCAGGTTCACTTGCTGCAGTAGCTGATACCACATTGCAAAATGGTTATGAAAAAAGGCATTTATTTAAATTCTTTATATACAAAGTAATTTCACATTACCAACATTTTGATACTCTAATAGTACTATTTGTTATAATTAAAGATCAAACCCAGGAATGTAGTGCCTAAATGACTTAATGCTCCTAAGTCTTGTTTGCAACAGTGACAGAGAGATTTCAGGGGATACCTTAAAGGAAATTCCTGAGGATAGGCATCCTAAATTTCTAAACTGCTTTGGACAATGACGGTATAAATTCCCAAATCACTCACGTGCTCTAAAAATTTTTCCCTTTGCAGACAAAAGTTTTGCACATGCAATTGGGAATTGTATTGGGAAGTAAGTATCCAGATTATTGTTAAGTACTGATTACCTACCAAATTTGACTTAGTATGGAAGGGATCAGCCCTTCAGGAATTGAGACCCACATGAAAAACGCTGAGAGCTTAATTTTAAGTGAAGTATTTTGTTTGCTTTGTCTTCTATTAATTTGGCTTCTCAAATTTTATTAGTGTCACAATAACTCATAAAACTGGACCAGATGTAAAACTGGTTGAATGCAATTATTGCATCCTTATCCATGGACTCTGCTGTGTCATGAAATGCAGTCACTTTTCAAAATACTTACGCTTTTTAAAAGGCTTTCTGCCCCGCTTTGCTCTTTCTTTTAGGATCCAAAATGAATCTGACATGAATTTTCTCTGTCCAAAAATGAATTTGGGCCAAGATTCACAATTCCAGCATGCTTCCAAAACATTTATAGAAAGACTGAAGAGTGCCTGTTCATGCCAGTGTATGGAGCGTTGGAAATCATACCTGTCAAACCCCAAAAATTCCAAAAAGCTCATCCCTGACCTTTGCCCTTAACATGTAGTGAGTGCAACCACCTGGCTCCAGGCTTTCCATCAAGTGGGTCAAAACACATTAGCCAGGTTTGCATTTATCAAGATGCGTGTGTCAAGTCCACAAGTGGGATCAGTACATGGAACCTGTGTGGAGATCAAAGGAGCAGGAATATTCTCTTTCCCTGGGGGCGAGGGACCGACACTCGGGTACAGCTGCCTCAGCAGTGAGGGATCGATTGCCTGGGGCAAGTTTTGTGCTTTTTTTTTGTGTCTGCAGTGGAACAAGTGGCTGTATCTGCTCCTGGGCTTTCCCTCCCCGTGCCTCCCCAGCTGCTCCCAGGCCGGAGGGCTCCTTGCCTTGTGGCACAGGCATCCTCTTCCCGAGGGACTCCTGCAGTTCCATTGCCCTTGGGAGCTCGTGCTGTGCTGCACACCTGGCAGGTGGCTCTTGGTTTACTGTACTTGAAGCTTGTGTGCCCCAGGCTGTGTCACGCTGGGGACCCCCCCTGGGTCCTGTAGTGCTCCGGTACCGGGTCCGTGGGCTCGGTGCCACCGTGGCTCCCCCGCAGCCTCACTGCGAGGCCACCACCTGCTGCAGGTTCCCGCCGTGCTGCAAACCACTCATGGGGAGAGCAGCGGGGGGAGGCGGCGGCGCCGGGAATAAAGAACTGGGCATTTCCGAGTGAGTCTGTGGGTCAGGAACTGGCATCGGGCTCACGGAGCCAGAGTCACTCTGCAGAGAGCCGAGATTGCTGCCATCAAAGTGAGTCATTTTCTTCTTCATTAATTTTCTCTCTTTGGCTCTGCGGTTCTGGAACCAGATTTTCACCTGCGGAGGAGCAGAGGAAAATTGTTTTCAGTTGCTACCAGAGTGCAATGTAGTCCTTTGTGTATTTAGTCACAGAATCATAAGGAAAATCAGTGACATGAGGACCACTGAGAGAGGCAATGACAAACTGAGACAACAGAGCTGTTTGCTTGTTTTTCATACAGGTCATCTTTCCTATCTGGTAATAAAATATTTATTAATAGCTTGATAAAAAGTGAATTTTGCTGTTAGTTCAGAGTTATTGCTTTACGGAATGAGCTTTGATTTATTTAATTTTTTGAAACAAAGTCTAACAGAACAGAATCTCATAGTGATGGCCAAAACGATCCAAGAGTATTGTTACATTGCAAACTGTATGCCCTAGTCAGGGCAAGCCAAAATCTGCTACTGGCCTATAAACTGAGGCACAAAAGCTTTCCTGATTGGATGCTGCACATTAATTGGTGAGCTCCAGCATGGAAGCCAGTGGGAATTCACTTCTGAGCAGAATTTCACCAGTGATACACAACATTAATTCAAAATATTATATTAGCAGTGCCTGAATAGCTGAGTGCCTTCTACTTCATTTGTAGATGGAGCCAGAATCTGCTGCTGCTTCCCACACAATCCAGTGCCACCAGTGTCCCTGCTCTGCCACGGGCACGCAGCCACCTTTGGGAAGGAGTGAAGGGCCTGCTGAAGATGGATCTTGATCGGGGTGGAAAAAGTGAGGACATGAGCTGAAGGTGAGTAATGGTCAGTTGAAAATACTGCAGAACTTGTTGAGGTGTGAAATGTTCTGTGGTAACTGGACTGGCTTTGGACATGAACCCCCAGGGTTGGCTTTAAAGCTGTGCACTCCAGCTATTTATCCTTGGAAGTGGCTCTGGATCATGCCTAGTCAGTGTAATAAGTCAAGCTACCTCATTCAGGTTCGTTGTGTTTTCTTGTTCAGACAGCAAAGGAAACACTTCTGTCACCGTTTTCTATAACCCAAAGCAAAAAAATCTATATTTTGCTGAGAAATACTGGTCTGTTCAGCTATTTTTTGCTAGAAACTAGAAAGACAAAGAGAATAGTGATTGGAAAGGAGGTAAAACAGTGAGAGGTGATAACACCAGATTGTGTTTTAAAAGAAAATCACTGGTGAAGCCCAACATCTTAAGGACTCTCTGTGACGGTCTCAGGGTGCTTCTCCTTGAGGCATTATTATTCCATTTTACAGTTGAAGGATTCAAATACATGCAAAGCCTGTGTAAATTTAAACCAGGTCTCTTAAGTCCCAGGCTGCCATCTGAGATGCTTGGCAGTTCCTTTTGTTGCCTTAGTTCTAGAGTATGATTTCAGTACCAAATTATGTTCCATTAAACCAGTCTCGAGTCCTCTCAGATCTCTTGCATTCTCATTGTGCAGAGATATTCCAGTTTCTCTCGTACATTTGCCAAAATGTATGAAAAGATGAAACAGTCTAAAAACGAAACCAACATTTCAGAATTACCCTCTGGCTTCAGTGTTCTTACCTGCCTGTAAACTGAGGTTGTTTTCTGGGTTGTTGTTAAACTAGGGAAGCAGATCTGCAGCACAGATCCAAAGAGAAATTAGTAGGCACTTCAGGGTCGTGTGCCATTTATCAGAAAAGTCCAAGTAAGAACAGATCTGTAATGTCAGACTAAAAGCTGACAGGGCCAGTTGCATCTGCCTGACTTGTTCTTCACCTGTTGTCCTTCTTCCTTTCAGTTCTTTTCTCCATGCAAATCTCTCTTCCCCCGAAGTCTGATTTTCTCTCTTCTTTCTCATCCTCATCATCTCCTTTATTTCTGTATCCTTCCTATGTTAACAATGCTTCACTTTGCCTTTTTGTTCTTAATTAGATATTGCATCTTTCCTTCCTTGTTTAAATGATTGCTCTTTGTCCTTCTGAGATATTCCTTCCAAGGAATTCTGGCTTTTGGCAGAGGCAGAAAAAAAGCTTTTCCGGAAAATCAATTCAGGTTTTAGGTAGTGTGCAGAGGAACTTGGGATAGGACAGTGTGTGTTCAGTCGTGCTCATATGATGGAGTTGTTTAATTTGTACAAAAGGGTGGTGGTGGGAGTCTATCAGGTTTTTTTAACTTAATCTTCCATTTTAAAAAAACACTTCAGAGATGTAGGTTGTATGAACTGGAATTCATTTTGTTCTTGATATATTGATGATGATGAAGAAGAAGAAATATTGCAAAAGCTGTTGCCAGGTTTCCCCAATATATGACAACAAATAGATCACATATTTTTGTTTCACCTCTTCAAATACACTAACAAAAGCATTCATCAGGACTTAGCACTGAACTAGGAAGTTTCAAGTAAATATCACTGGTTGTTTACAGATGCAGGGTCATAATATTCAAATTCAGCATAATTAAGTAAAGTTATCAACATTTTAACAGCCAGCAAAAAGACACATAATGTATTTCTTACACCTGGCTGAAATAATTTTAATTTTCAATAGTTAAATCCTGGCATTCAGCAGCAGATTGAGAAATATTTGCAAAATGGATGTTTGCTTCTCCATTTCTGTAAGCTCAGTGTGTGGCGTGTGAGACGGGTTCAAGTTGGATGGACAGTGCTACAGCTGGGTGGGTTTTAGACTATTCCTGCTCAGCAGAGCCCATAAAACAATAGTGAATCAGGCCTAATCACGGGATTGTGTTTTGATTTATCTTCTGGGAACAGAAGTGGAATTTGGAGGGGAGGAAATGGGGCAGGAGCAAGGAGAGTAGCACGTATGGAGGAAATCTTTAACAAAAGGTACGAGGCAGCCAAGGGAACAAAACCCTTCAAGTGTCCTGAACATACTTGAGCTCATCACTTCCACCTCTGCTAAGACCGACCTTGTTGGCTTTGGTTATGGAATTCCCATTGACTTCAGCACAACCAGGCCTTCTGCTTTAGAAAGTTCAGCAAGAAATCCTCCCTGCTACCGGTGCCCAGAGAGAAATCCAGGCAGGATTTTGGTGATGTGGCTTTACGTGTGTTCTCGGAATGGGAAAAAGTTGGTGTTTGCATTTCCTGGGTTATTGCACAGCTCTAGTTTGGGTTCTACTGCAAAGGGAACCCAGGGCACTGTTTGGTTACTCGAGGCATTAACATTTCTGTGTTCTTAACCATACAGTTATCTCCTGATCAGCAATCACAAATTCAAAGGAAAGCCTGGGTGGGTGATCCATACTCTACCTGTCTCTCGGAAAGTCTTAGGTTTGCAGCAAGTTCAGACTTCCTCCTGATTGTAATGTATCTGTTGTAATGAAACTCCTTCTCTAATTCTAATCTCTGATGATCTGTGTAAACCACTCGGTACTTCTCTCTCGTTCTTGTTTTACCTGTTTTGAAAGAAGAACACATTGCTTCAAGCTAGAATTTTTTCACTTCAGTAACACAAAATATCTGGCTTTACATTTGAAAATATCTGTGGGGATTTTAGGCCTGATTCTCTATGCACTTACCCAGAGTAACTCCCTTGACTCGGTCTTGATTTACAACAGAAGAGGTTCATACCATCAGATATTAGGTTTGCTCCTTGGTAAATAGATAATAAACTGGTTCTCGTTTCTTTATCACCCCTGTGTTATCATTTGAGAAAGGGAAGGCATTCCTGTTAAGAATAAGGAGCCAGGAAACCTGGGTTCTGTTCCCAGCTCTGCTGCAAGCTTCCTGCCTGCTGCTGAATTGCTCTTGTCTCTCTGTCTCTAGAGCTGTCACTCTTACCTGCCTCAGAGGGAAATTGTGAAGGACATTTTACGGCACAGAAAATACTGAGGGCTTCCAAAGTTCCTCACTTCTTGTTGCTAGAAAAATTCCTACAACGTTGTGATTGTTACTGCAATTTGGAGGTTGTGTTTTCCCATCAAGTGTGGCACAGTCTGCCCACGACCTGATAACAGCACAGGGAACAGTAAAAGTAGATTTTCAGATGACAGTTCATAAAAAAGAGAAAAGGCAAGCAATAATACTTCACAATGGGCAGAGAACTGCAGCATCTGCTGTTTTGGGAGCAGCACTGCTGTCTCCCTTCAGCTGTGGTGCAGCTGAGTGGAGCAGACACGGCTCAGCAGCATTAAAAGGCAATGGCAGATGACGGGAGCCAGGGAACACAGATGCAAGGAGCTGAAATTTTATGGATTCCATACGGGGTCATTTCTGAGGACAGAATGTGTGGCTGCACTGAAAGAGAGCTGAGAATGGGAAAGGCTGCTGATGGTTCCCTTCCTCTGTGGTTTGTGCTCATATTAGACAATCAATATATTGGAGATCAGCACCTGCTTAAAGCCAAAGCCTGAGGTCTTCCCACATTTTTAACAGACTGAATCATTGTTGTGTTAAGACCAGTGTTATCATCTTTGTTGACCACAATCTTACAATTTTTTGATGCTTCCTTGTCTGTCTGTGTTTATATGGACATTCCTTCAGACGTGCATATTTAGCCAGTGAATTGTCTGGGACAGGGAATATATTTTCGGTATTTTTTTGCCACATGTTCCACAGTGGTGCTGGAGGTTGTGAATCTGTGTCCTCAGTGGTCACTGCAGCAGAACAGCCCCCTCGGGTTCAGGTTCTCTCAGGTGATGCACAGAACTCGAGGTTTTGTTACCTGTACCCATTTGCTATTGCTGCAGGTGTTGTGTGGCACAGCAGCTCCTGTTTGCTTACAGAGCTTTTTCTGACACGGTTATGGGCATGCCTAACTCCTCAAAAAACAGATCCCACAAACTCCTAATAATTGCACTCTCATTAGAGCAGTTAATTTTGAATGGGCTGAAACAGATTTTCAGGCACAGAGTTGGTAAAATTTCCGTGCCTGAGTAGATCCCGATGGCACAGAGCCCCAGAGCCACGAGCTTCTCCTGGCTGGGGAGAGGAGCTGGAGGGGTCATCTGTCAGTGCTGCCAAAGGCCTGATTCCTCCCCAGCCCCTCCTTCCCACTCCCCTTGCTTTTGAAGTTTCATAGCACCCAAAGATCGGAATTCAGGGTAGCAGAATCTCGAAGCACTTTATCCTTTAACTCATGAGTTGGGTTAATGTTTTTCCCCCATCTGTGGAGGGAGATGTGATGTCCCTTTGTTTTTTATGGAACATATTTAAAGTTAGCATTGCCTTCCACTTGCCATGCACACTGTACAGTCATGGCTTGAGAGCCAGGTCACTTTTGCCTCTTCCAGTATTTGACAGTCAGGACTTGGCTACTTCTAAGAACTTTTGGCTCACCAAACCTACTGCTTGTGTTAGAAAGTTCTTCAGGCTCTGCTCCTCTTTGTCCCGTTTGTATGGATCCCAGATCCAGTGTTGGTGAGCACTGGCAGTCCTGGGCAGTGCAATGCTGTAAATAAATCCTGTTACAGCCTGGATGGGGATGGTTCTGGTCTGCCCTATAAGACAGAGATTCTCCAGGACCCTCCCCAGGCTTGTAGAAACAAGCCTGCATCAGAATTTGGTCCTTCAGCTACCATGTTCCATAGTGTCCAACCCTGGGAGAGCATCAATAGTGCCTTGACAAGGTCATGGGCATCTTCCAACTCTTCTTAAGGCCATCAGCCTGATTACTTGGAATATTTCAATAGGGAAAATAGATGTGGGATTGCTCCTTAGGCTGTGAGTTCTGTTCAATCCATGCAGCCAAACTCCTTTGGCTCAAATCTTTTACCTGCCCGTGAAGGTGCTGCCTGGCTGGGGAAGATGTACAGGACATTCTCATTTCAGTGGCGTTTCCACCACCGTGAAACTGCAGTGAGAGCAGAATCAGCCCAGTGACGTTTACACTGATAATCAAGTGAAAAGTGCTGCTAATTTTACAACATTAAGGTAACAATTTTAGAGTCTCTGAGGAACAGCGGTGATTCAGTTCAGTCCACATAAATACCAGGACATTTGTTTTCCTTCACTAGAAGTGTAAATTGTTTGTTTAACATATGGTCACCTGCGGTGCTTTAATGCCTCACTTGATATTTTTTAACTTTTGATCTCTCTAACTGGTGGTTTGGTTAGGGTTGTTTTTTCTCTTCAAATGAGAATTTGGGGTCATTCTATGGGACAAAATGTTTAACGTGTTTCCTTAGTGTCCTTTGTGCTGTTAAGATGGAGTACACAAAAGAGCAACAAGGTGATCTTATCTTGACCTCTGTTCTCATTCAGAAGGCACAGACAAATATCAAATGTTCCTCTATTGCCAAAACAAGGTGGTAAACGTCAAGAAAAACCTTCCTGTTTCTGGTTTTAAGTGCTTAAACCCTTATTACCTGAGTAGGAGTGGGTTGTTTTGGTTTCTTTCTTTCTAAGCTGACAAAGAAATCAAATGTACATGGAAAATAGAAAATAAGATCCTTTATTTCTGTATGAGTAGCTCTCTGTTTTTAGTAGAATTGGTAATATCTGGATTCCTTTTGAAGGAAGATTGGGAGCTTTGACATCTAATTTCTTTCTTTAAAGTGAGTTAAGAAAATAATTTAAAAAGTAGAAAAGCAAAAGTAAGGGACTTCTGAGAAACGCTCTGAGAAAAATTCTCCGATTTGTCACACAAATCTTGTCTTTAATAATTTTTTTTTTCTTTCTGTGTAGAGTAATACTGTCTGTGAGAGACGAGACAGCGGGAGCTGAGATCTGCCAGCGTCTTCCAAGAGATACTTTTAGCTCTGGCAGACCATGTTTTAGTTTGTTAGGCCTTTACTCTCCTTGATGTCAGTGAGAGTCTTCCTACTGCCTTTGTTGGATGCTGGGCTGGAATTAGTCTGCACATGACATTTCCTTTCAAAGGCAAAATACACTTTTATTTGCCAGAGTTAACAAACAGCAGCAACAGAACCCATCCCTAAACAGTTTGGGACTTTAGCCCCTAAATTCCATGTGTTAGACAGAGCAGATCCGCTCCACTGTGTTCTGCAGACCTTCTACTGGTTTTAATTCCAGGGATGCATTTTATTTCCAGGACAAATATTATCTGAGTAAAATCTGAGGTGGGACTCATGGATTCCCCCTTGGACAGCGGGAGGATGTTCTTCACTTCTCAGGACATAATGGCAGAATTCAATGATGCAATGATAAAGTCAATATACTAATCCAATTCTTTCGTGAAATCCTGCATATTTTCCTCACTTAGGTGAGTGAAATAGCCAACATTTGACTTTGTACCATCTTAATTAATCTTTTGTTAGTGACAAGTTAAAATTATAATCAGCTATACAGTGTCAGTTCTATAGGGAATATGTTCGGGCATGGACAGTTATGCCATGGAGTTGTGGTTGGAGAGGTTATTGGTGCTCGGGTGGTAGAGAAATGAAACAAAAGGGCTTTGAAGCAGCTACCTTTGCAGTCTGCCTGCCTTTGTGCTGGGGGAGTGGATTTCCTGGGTTTAATGAGCTGTTTAAGAAGAGGGAGTTTTGTCAAAACCCTCTTCTGCAATAGTGGCTACTGAAGAGTGCCTTTGGACCAGCGAGAAATGAGACATTTCAGAGCTGGAAATCTTTCATGGGATATAGTTTAACAATGCTGTTCCATCACACCCACTCTGGCAATTTTTGTGACTGGCCAAGTTTTGGGTTGGGGGAAGGGAACAGCTTTCCCATTGGTCATAAAATTCACAGAGTATTTCTTCTGAAGACAATAAAGCTGGGAGAAGGCCTCTTTATTTGCTGTGAAAATCATCACCCTTTCCGGCAATATAACTCCTGAAGAAAAGAGGGAGAAGGAAGAGACAAGACTGCATATCAAAGCAAAGTGAAGTGTTAAAAGGGTCTGTTGCCTCAATATGACAGATAGGCCTCAAAACCTCAGACAATGTAGGCCAGGAAAGGAAAAAAAAACCCCTACAATCGGACCTCACAACTAGTTTACAAAGCAAAATAAATTAGCATTAGAACCAGCCCTGGGCCCTCTTTCAGAGCCTCCTCTCTTAACTTTTCAGGAATATTCTGCAGGCACTGAAACCAGCATCTTTCATAAAATCCAGAAGCTGCCTGAAGATGTCCTAGGATTGGATAGTGTGGGATTGCTGCAGGATTGCTCACAAAGCATTGCAACCTGGATTCCAGGGGCTAGCAGTGCTTCAGAGGAAGTTCTGTCTGTACTTGGTGACTGGATGTTACCTTAAATCATCACAGAAATGTGAAACAGCTTCTGGCCTGAGGATCTGCTCAGTTCCAACCTGCATCTCTCTGTTACTTTAGTATTAAAAAACTAATGTTCATTTTTGAGTTTATAAAGATATAGACCGACAGAGATCAGGCCCCAGAGTTTTGTTTAGGACTATCTCTAACTACTCATGTACTTTCATTCAAAGTGTAGGAAAAGTAAGGGGAAAATTCTCCCTGACTTAAGTCAGTAATTTCATGGACTTAATTGAAGTTGTGAAGCAGAAGTAATTTAAAATGACTTTTGAAGACAAACATTGTATTGCACATGATGTTCTGTAAAGCTAAATTTAAAAAAACCCCACCAGCCACTGTATTAGAAATGTGACATAGATCCAATCCTTTGTAATATTCCTGCCAGAAACCTTGGTGTGGTCAGTAGGTGTCCTGGTCCTGTGCATTACTGCAAAGTTAGGTGCATAAAGGTTTGTGAAACTTGGTGAAATTTTCTGTTTCTCCACTGGGTCTTGCTCATCTGTTCTTTTACACATGTTCAGATTATTCAAGCTGAAAAAGCCAGAATCGGATCACAGAATTGGAGCCTTTCAACAGGCTCGAATTTTCCCTTCTGTTTTCAATTTTGAATATGTTCTGCTATTCTGAAATGAAGCTCATTGGCCAAATTCTGTTCTTCCCTTTGCTAGTGTAAACTTTTCTATTCATCATCATCATACAGGAGGAATTGGATCCATTTTTATTCTCTTTAAGGAATGACTGGACAGGCAGAAGGACCCAACCTGCAGAAAATGTAGGTGGATTTCTGAGTGGCAAACCAGGGGAAATCCCATTGCCAATGACTGTGTAGACTAAAAGGGAAGTGATTAACTGAGATTTTTCCCAAGTGGTGAATGTTGTTTAGCATTCGGCATTTTACAGGAATGGCCTCTAAAGAAGCCTGTCCCTCTTCCTTAGATTTGAGGGAATATAACTTCTTCCTTCAAAGATTAAGTGTGATACATTTACACTGCATTTGGTCATGATGCTCTCAGTACCTGTCATCAGCATCAGAAAAATTGTCTGCAGAGTATGTCTGCAGAGTAAATTTTTATTGAAGACGAATGATAGAAGACTTGTCATCTACAGGAGAAATCTCTGCTCTGAATCAGTTCACCTGTTTCAAAACTTGTCCCCACCCTGTTTTATGGTAACATAAGTGCAGACCTTAAGGTGCACTTTCAGCTTTGTGAGCAAATTCTCCTGGGAGTTCACTGCTCAAACTCAGTGTTTTGGGCACACTTTTACCACAGGTGTGTGTTGTTTTCTCACACAGTCATAAAGTCAAGTCTACTCCTGTGTGAGTGATGACATAGCTCCATAAAAATCCTGAAATCAACAGGACGAGATTTGTAGCTTCTTCTAAGGTGGTTTTATTCTACTCTCCATCAAAGAATTTGCCTGTAATTATGTCTTGTGTGTGTGTGTGTGGAATTAGCACCTCACATTTCTAGTTGTGGCTTTGTTCTGTTCTGTGTTACAATTGCTCCTTGTCTTGGCTGTGCTCACCCTTTCCAAGGGGAAGTTGAGGAGACAGGAGCAGTGTAAGGGTTAGAGAAGAGTCTTTTCTCTCAGTGTTTGTGGCTGAAAGTACCGAGTACTCAGTGCTTCCTCCTTCAAGTGTTCTGAGGCAGAACACATTGGCTTTTTCCTGTATCCTCAACACACTGTGGAGTGCAGAGACAGGGCACTGCAGCCTTCGTGCTCTGCATTGAGGATCAAATCCCAATCCCTGCAGTTCCGAGGCAGGGACAGACACTCAGCCATCCTTCAGTCACAGAGAGAAGGATGCATTAAAGCCTCAGCAGGTCTTTTCTGCAGGACAGGCATTCTAGTAGCATTAAACCAGGATGCTAATCTCACATTAAACACAGATCTTCCAGAAGTTTCAGGTAGCATAACCTCACAAATTTCACTTTTTATCAGTTGAACATGTGGTTCTATATTGGTGTTGTTTTTAAAGTTACAGAGTAAAACTTGAAAGAATTTCTTCCTTTGTTCCAAGTCAGTTGTGTAGATAACAGAGTATCAAAAGACCTGTAGGGCATGAGGCAGTGGTAGAAATTGCAATAAAATGTTTTGTTTGTCATCTGTCAGGACATGAGGCCACAAAACACCAGTAAGAGAAGATAACCAAGAAATCTCTGGAGATGGGAATGCCATGGATTCGGGGCCTTGTTTCTGTAGCTGCTCCAAGCCAGGCTACTCAAAGTGAGTGAACCTTTGGTAAGAATCTCTCCCAGTCTTAAAGGGATAAGATTACAGGAACATTTCTTGCACACTTCTGAAAATATCTTTGCAAAAATTACTTGCTTTAATAATTATTGCTTTCACAGTGAAATATTAGTATTGATAATTAGTGCTTTGCAGCATGTAATGAAGAAATAACAAAATGAATTTGTCTAAATGATTTCTGTTGTGATCAGGTAAGCCTAAGCCTCCTTTTTTTCATCATTAAGAACAGTGTTTTGTATCCATTTAATAGGGAATAAGAAAAGCTAATAAATAGCAAGTGTGATTCCTTCATTCTTGCCTACACCAAACCTTTACTGAAATTCCCAAAGGTTTTGTAAAGAGGCAGCAGGATAATGTTCAGTGAACACAGCTTTAAGGATGTAAAAAGAATTGGATTCCATCTAAGAAAGTGCTGAGGGGTTTGATCATGATCCAGCAAACAGCATTTGCAGTGAGCCTGGTCAAACACCTGAAATCACTGCAGCACCTGCCTGCACAGAACCAAACTCGCTCAGGTGCTTTCCTAGAGCTGACACTGCTGCAAGGGAAAATATTTTCAAATTGTTTTATCTTTTTGGGAAACCATGAAGAACAATGGTGCCCTTGCTTTTAAACAGAAAAGGACAGAGGGAAAGGAGTGAAGGAAGAGAAAGGAACCAACTCCAATGAAACAGATCTGCTGGCACTGAGCCTTCCTGGCCTAGCAGAAAAACTAACATATATAAGGGGAAAAGAAGCAGCAGGAGAATTCTTTATCTGGATTCTTCCCTAAAGCAGGACTCAGTAGCTTTTAAATGTAGCCCTCCACTGGCCCACAGGCATTTGGGAGAGTATGTTCCTATGGCATGCTGGTTGCTCCAGTTCTCCTGGACACAGGATATATGCTCAATATCTTGTTAGACCATTCCAGAAAGGAGACACTCCCAGCTCTCCTGTGAATGCTCTGACCCTTGCAGGCTTGTAATTTGGAAAGTTAGAAATCTCTAAGTGCTTCTGTTTTGAAAAGTTCCTCTGGCTTTTTTCTTTCTCTCGCACCCAGTTTTAAAGCCACAGAAAGGCACAGGAATCATGGCTGGGCATGGAGCAGCAATAGGGGACACACAGCATAAGGTCACCCCAAGACAAGCAGCAATTAGAATGTGATGTTTTATACTGTGTGTGTAGATATGTGTGTGTGTGCGATATCAATCCATCCCAGTGCCCCCTCTATCAAAGGGGCAGCACAGAACAAATCAGGCCCTGCTCCCAGAGGCTGTGATTGGGATCCACAGGAGCACAAAGCAGGTAAGGAAGGGATGAGGAGCAGTGGTTTTTTTGAGCAAGGGTTCTGCCATCTGTAAATCCCACAATTAGTGAGCAATTTTGTTGCCCCTGTAAGGACTCCTCAAAAGTAAGCTGCAAGTTTTTTCCAAACAGGCCCTCTTTTGTTTTTTCTTGGATAATATTCAATGAAGAACAAATATGATTTTAAAAATACAAACTTTGTTATCCCCCAAAATTCTTATTCACACAGAGCAACAGCCTGTTCTGATTGGTCTGTTGAATTCTGTGGACTCTCCATGAACTAAAGTTGTGTTCAGCAGGAGTGAGGATGACTCTGCCCATACAAATTAGATGCATTATTTTAATACAGACAACTTTTCTATGCAATTGCTTTCAGTTCTCTGTCTGTTTTAAGTAATTGCTTTTCCACCAGAGACTGATTCAGCCCCTGCTTTGAAGACTTTTATTTACAGGCATGTGTGGAACAGAGCTGGGGTGGGAGGGAGGGAAAGGGAAGGAGCCTTCCTGGGATGCAACATTGAAATACTGGGAGCATCTCTTTAGGGGAGGAATTGAGCATCCCTAATTTCTACTGATCTCAGTGCATGTCAAAGCTGCTCAGCACCTTAGAGGATCAAATACTTTCATACAGCAGATTATGCCTCTGTTCTTTTCAAGCAGAATTCCCTCTTTTTCTTTCCTTTCTCTCCCTTCTTGTTTCATATTTTTTTCATATACAGGGTGCAGATTTTTGGTTTTGGGATGCTCAATATTTATATTTTTTTCTCTTGTTCCTCATCCCAGTCAAACAGAACCTTTCCCTCATGCTTCATGGCTTATTTGTACTGGTTAAATACGATTGAAGAATTGTTTTGTACTCCTTGACTGTCATGCAGCAGAGCCTGATCTGTGGCTGTATTAACAGGCTGTGTTACCATGGATCTTTGTATTCCTGCATATTCTGAGAGCTGCTACTACAAAGTGAAGCAAGCCTTTCCTTATCATCCCTGTTTTTAAAGCATTGACTCATTGTTTGATCTTGCAGATCTCATTTCAGTGTTCTGAGGTTTAGAGGGGTTGCTTCTGGTATAAAGCCTTACTGCCAACCCCCTGCTGTGCATATTTTACTTGAGCTTTTCCTAGGTACTCCAAAACTTGAGGAAAGTAAGCAAAGTATGGGTGGTGCTGAATACAATACTTTCTGTTTCATCCCGATCTATAGGACTCCTATGAAAAGCAACTACTGGATACCACAAACTTTTTAAACATCTCTGAAGTGAGAAGTGAAAGGACATTGCTTTTCATTTCCCACAGGATTAAAGGTCAAGCAAGAAACATAAGAAATAATCAACTGATCAAACGCAGCATCCAATAATTGAACCAATATTTAACTGCTAGCAGGAGAATCCTTCAGAGCAATCAGAATCTTTCTTTATTAATCTGAATCCTTCCCTCTGAGCAGGGAACCTGGCATAAACCCCACAATGACACAATAACAAGTAAAAAATCTCTTCTCAGCATAAAACCTCCGTGCCCTCCTACCTGTGGAAGTGGATTGCACCGTTTTCCTCATCCACTCATAAGAGCTGTGCCTTTGGCTGTTGGGAGAGATTTGCTGGGCATTAATTGTATCTACAGGAGGTAACCCCGCAGCGGCGGCGGGATGCAGGGAGCTGTAATCAGCAGAGCCGTAGGAGCCCTGGCCAGGGGACGAGCCATTGATGTGGGCAGCGGCCACGGCGCTGGAAGGGCCTGGGCCATAGGCGCTCCAGTCCTCCCGCTGGGGGCCGTAGTGGGAGCCCCAGGCTGGCGCCGGCTGCCCGTGGGTGTCCAGGGCTGGCACGGGGTGGTATCCCATGTAGTCGGAGTAGGCTGGAGCAGACACGAAGTTTTGCACGGGCAGGTTGTTGCTGGTGCACCTTGCGGATCCCGGATACATGCTGGTGTCTTTATCCAACAGATAGCTCACATACATGATGCTCACAGCCTGCCTTTGTCTCGCTGGGACATCCTGCTCCTCGCAGGGTTTGTTTGATCTCCCTTCCCCTCCTCTTTCTTTCTCTCTTTTCTAGCCCAGCCTGGCTCTATAAATGACTCCTGCTAGCCCTGATGTCCCTTTACTACACATGATTAACAATGGTTTTACCAGGTGCTGGTGGTAACAGTTTACTAAGGTCCTGCCTGATGTCACAGATAACTGCCTGCCCCAAAATTACATTTGCATTCAAATGAAGGGCTGACCATGCAGGCAACCCCACCTTGCTGCTAGTTCCAGTGCTTCCTTTCTCACAGATCTTTATGTATTGCCAGCCCCGTTCTTTACTTTGAGAATGTGGTTTGAAATCTCGTGGTCTTCAAGCAGAGCTGAGTACGTAGTTAACCATAACTGTTCAGGCAGTAGAAGTTGTATTTTTCTTGAGCAGTGCATGTCAGGATCTCACTTCAGGCACTCGGTTAGAGTTACTCAAAGCCTGGTGTCTGCTAGTCCAGCAGTAGTTCTGCTCCAATGTGCTCTATTTTTTTTTTTTTTCAAACTAAAACCAAAGGAGCAGTTCAGTGTTTAACTGCAGCTCTTACAGAGCTCCTCACATGAGCACTCTTCTTGACTTCAGCTCTTCGTCTGTGTGGGAGAGCACTTAGAAACCACAGTAATCCTGGTGATTTTACCATTACAAAGGATATACAAGAAGTCTCATAGTCATTTTGAGCATTTGTTCATACGAATAGACTTGTTGATGTTAGCAAGCTATTCATGAGCTGGCTGCTTGCCACGGTGATTGAAGTTCCTCCATTCTAACCTCCAACGTTCACAGAAAGGGAATCTGTTATTGAGAGAATGCAGAATTTGTCACTTTCCCTGTGCTTATGTCTTGGTTGTGATATTGAAATGAGTGATAGTTTTCCCTGAAGGTTTTTTTGTTCTCATTGCCGTGCTTCTTCACAATAAGTAACACCTTTCCTTGGAAATATGGGAACAAATTATAGCTTTTTAGCTCAGGAAAGCAGTTGCCTAACTTTCAGGAGCAATCTCGTGTTTGTAAGCAACCAATCGCTACGAGATCATCTGTAACCAGGAGCAAGGAGAGAAAGTGTGGATTTCTTTTTTTAAACGAGATAGATACCTTAGCATTGTCTCTTAATGGGAGTTCACCCTGTTTTCATTCCTGTTCCTTTAACGATGTGATACTTAATTGCACCTTTATTAATGATCCAACTTGTTAAAAGGAGTTTTTCCTTAAACAGGTGCAAAGTATAATGAGTTTTTTCTTTGTTCAGAGGTGTATTTTTTCTCTGAGTCTTTTGCACTTTAACACCCTTTAAACTTCCAGGTTCTCACGTTGCACACCTGACAACACCGTTGTTTCCTTTAGTGAGAGAATAGTGTCCTCAGGCTGCATTCACAACGTGGAGTTGTGGAAAAAGCTTTTTTGACTGATAATTTCAGAAGCACAGCTACCTGCTCAGAGCATTTCAGATTTTCCTGCTGTGCACTTGGGTAAAAATTTGTGCTCTTTTGCTTGTTGTGTTTTTGGGGGCTGATGTTTTGCTGGTGTAATTGCTGAAAGGTATTTTAAAAATCATTAGGTGGCGGGAAGTTGCCAGAAGCTGTTCCTGCTGCTTGCATATGTGAGCTTACTGGGTTGCAATTTGCACATCTGTGACAGCTGGCCACTCAAAATCACCCAGCAGAGCTGCTGGTAAGGACTTCTCAAACCCAGGGAAGTCGGTGATCGGTGCGTCGTGGATCTGAACTGCTTAATTCTCCTGCAGCAGCAAAATAAATCACAGTTGTCTAAGTAGAAATTAGGTGTCTCTGGACAGCCTGTCTGCAGTTACCAATAAGTGTGATTTTAATGTAGAGGGATCTTCTTATTTTTTAACTCGAGTGTTTTTCTCCCTTCTCAGATTTGGAGCACTGTGGTTGCTCAGTAGCTCTTGAGTTTAGACTGTGTTGAAATAGTTACAAAGAAAGATTCTTTGCATCTTTTTGTTGTAAGTTGATTTCATTTCCTTTCTTCCTCTTCAAAACTGTTGAAGCCTCATCCTTGTAGGCATTTCAGTGCCTCTCCTGAGTGCAGGTGTAGCAATAAATCAGCCAGAGGAAGAAACAGCATTTGCTCCTTTACTGGAGCCCTCCAGCTGTCTGCAAAATGTTCTAATTATGTTCATTCAACAAAACTTTTCCTGCAGGCTTCACCTACCTGATATACCCCCAGCACGGAGCTCTGCAGAAGGGCTGGATGTGCCCTTGCTCAGTGTTCAGGAACGTTGGATACACCAGGCTCCAGTCATGGATTCATTCTCTGCCACTGCAGCATTGTTCCATGAGGAACATTTTGATCAGTTTTTCACAATGGCACAATTTGCCTCATGACGCTACTGAAAGCAGTAAAATAGTGATTATTCCTGTGTATTAGAAAAATGACATAAAAACCACCTTTTGATGCTTTCAATAGTACATAGATATAATCACCTCTTCCCTACTGCCTAAAGAAAGGACTTTACAATCTGGGATGGTTAAACTGACAATGCTTTGCTCCTCTGGCCACACGCTGTGCCCACTGAGCAGGAAACGGCTTCCTTTGGATTCCCTACTACCCTAAGTTGGTCTGGCTCCAGCGAGCTGTACTTTGGGTTCCGTTAGTCCCAGTTTTTATAATTTATGTAATTTCAGTCTTACCTATTAGTTAAACCACAGTCATTGGACTGTAATTGCTGGAGCTATGTGAATAATCACATATTAATACAGTTCATTTAAAACTAAACGTTTTCAAAAGTTCTCAAATGCAAAGCGAATGGAAATGAGAAACCATGCTGAGTTCTCAAGAGGGAAAAGAACTTTATTGAGATGATCCTAAAACACCCTCACCCTCGGGCCTCTCTAAGACGCATTTTTCCACTTCTAAATTCGAATAGTTTCCATTCTCTGAAGCTGGGAAGTGGTGTCCACCACAGATACTGGTTGGGAAAAGATCTCTGAAGGAGGTTTTATCAGATGATGATGAGGTGGGCAGAGACCGGGCAGCAACACTGGGATGCTCCAGTCCACTTTGATTATTCCTCTTCTGCTACATGAATGAGTCTCCAGAGCTTTCCTTTGTCATGTCACAAAGCCATGGATCTGCTAAGGTCCTATCCTTGTGTTTCCACGCTCATCTTGGAGAGGGTCTCACATCGGGACCACATCCCTGTCCTGGGATGCAGGCCTTCTCCTACACATCCCTTTTTCCTTTCTGTGAACTGACAGAACTCTAGTAGCTCTGTTTTACTTTTCTGGGCTGTTATTTTTCTTTTTGGTCTCCAAAGAGTAGCAGCACCCATTTTTGGAGGCGTGTTCCCGTTCCAAGCCTGATCCCTGACTCCAGTGAAGCAATGGGGACAGCTGGTGGTCAGCTGCCTGCATGGCAAGGAGACCTTTCCAGGCTTGCAGGGACCGTGACCTTATTCAGATTTCAAAGTTCTCAGCCTGCTCTGTTCTGTTTGGAACAGGACTCGTGTCTGTCACATGCCAGCTGCAGGAAGCAGCAAAGCTCCTGAAGAATCCTGGCTTGGAATTCTGGATGTGTTGCAGGGATTTTTGCTCTGATTTGATTAATGGTAACATCTCTCCTTTGAAACCTGAAGTGGACTATTATGGAATATGCCAGGCTTTTAAAAATTAACTTTAACCAGGAATTTTCTGTTTAACAGAGGGCTAAAAAGGCCTGAAAGGTGCTGCAATACAGAGTGGGATTGCTGAGCTGTGACAGAGCTGGGGGTGTGAGCAGGCAGGGCTGGGACACTCCTGCCATCCAACATGGCATTGAGCCACAGGGCTGGAATGTCACATCCACTGCACACCAGGGAACGGTCTGAGGAGGTGATGACAGAGAGGAGCCAAGAGCAGGACTGTGATATTTTAATCTTGTATTCTCTAAAGAGTAGCTGTGCTTCAAATATATTTTCTTTGTTAATCAGTGTATATGCTCTTAAAATAATGCCACCAACGTCCAGCTAACATATGCTGACGTAAGTGGAGCCTTTAGGGTGGCTGAAGTGAGCAGCTGTCTCACAAGAGCTCTGAGAATATTGCTAGTTCTGAAAAAAACAATCTCCTTTCCTCACTGTTGTTCTCTGTGCTTTGAATTTTAACACCTTGCAATGCACTGGATCTCCTTGGGCTGTGTGAGTCACGGCCCTGATGCAATGGGATTGGAAGTGGTGACATTCTGGCAGCCTTAACCCGATAATTCACTGCCACACCGGGGAGGAAACCAGCGGGCTCTGCTCCATAACCTTCCCAGGAGAAAGTGCAAACAGATCACAGCCCGTGTCCAGTGCCTGCTTCCTCACCTGTCCCTCTGCTGCCCACAGGAACGGGAGGAAAACCCACCCAGGGACAAAGAGCTCCCTTTGGTCACTTCACACCTGGTGCACAACACAAGGTTCCAGTCCCTGCCACAGCCCCCAGGCTGAGGGGAATTCCTGCTGTGAGCTCGGTGACCAGCTGAGTTCAGCAAAATGGGATCCAGCACTCCCATCTGTGGGATTTCGTGTTTGTGTGCGTGTGGTTAACACTTCTCTGCTGCTGGAAACCCACCTGTCTGCAGCTCCTTGAAACTTAGGAGAAAACTGTGTTATTTTTTAATATTAGGGCTGCTAAATCCCGTCTGGGGAAATTCTTTACCTTAAGTGACGGTTTTGAGAGCTCTGTGAACGCCTGGCTCTAGGAGCACATTCTGAATTTGGGCACTTGGCTGGCTGAGCACAGACTGTATGTTGATTATTTTAATCGAATTCTTGACTGACATCAAGAATTTTTATTTTTTTCTTGTTGGAAATGTGTTTTTTTTCCCCACCTCCTTTAGTAGGGAAAATATCCCTGGATACGAGAATGTCTCAGCATAGGTGGGTGATCCACAGGTACATTTCCTACAGCTGTGTAGTCACTCCTGAATTAAAGTCACCGAAATGGCCTCTCCAAAGTGACAATTCCCACTAGGTGGCACTTTGAATCCATCGCACAGGCAGAGCCTTGGCTGATCGAGTACCTGTGAACTGCCACTCGGATTTGTACTTAGTGATTGACCAAGCTAAAAAAGGATCAATGTAGTGCTGCCTGCAGCAACTTTCACAGCTCCGTTTAATACCAACATTGATTAAATCCCCACCCCCAGCTCCGTGTGAAAGAGCATTAGCACAGAAATTATCCCCTCTCCGAATCCCTGCATCCAGCTTTCTCCACTGCCTCACCAATTTCCACCTCCAAAAAAAAACCCCAAACCCTCCAAAAACCCCGAACAAACCAAAACCCCCAAACCCAAACAAAACAAAACCCCCAACCAACCAACTAATCGTTTCTTTCTCTGGAAATTAAACTTAACACTGTTGTTTAAAACCCCACATTTTATGGTTTTATTTGAAGTGTCCATAGAAGTGTCAACTCCCCAAGCTCTGTTCCCATTGATATTCAAGGCTCTGCTCTGAGTGGTGCAGGAGTTCGGAGTTTGCACGAATAAAACAGGCCATAAGCAAGGACGAAAGTGACTGTGGGACTAACAGGCAAAGGAATAAATGACGTGGAGAAAAATGGGAGTTGCAAAGGGAAAACTGCATTGGGAGTATTTGGTTCTGTATTGTCTGACACGGGCTCAGGGGGCAGCACACGACAGCTCATAACCAATTCACTGCTCACTGCTGCTGCTGATGCTTCTCAGCCCAAATTTTTGAGTGTGCAGCTGTTCGGTGAGAGCAGAAATGATAAAGATCCTGGACAGCAGCTGAGGAAGCCTAGAGCCAGGTTTTAGCACAGCTCAAGTCCTGTTTTGCTGTTGCCACATTATTTAATGTTTCATTTATGGCAGTGAATCTTGAGCTGTTCAGGGGTACAATGGCAAACTCCTGGTTTTCACCATGGTTTATGAGCAGAGGAGCTCAAGTCAGTGAGAGACCTGGACTGAGTCTCTTCCAAGGTCCTGTTAAGGACACAAGTTCATGCTCAGCAGCTGAGATATGGGTTTGTGAGCATTAAGTTTGCATATGGCTCTCTGAGTGGTTTCTAGGGTTCCAAAATTACTCAGTAATTCCAAAAAGAGCCTTTCAGCTATTTATGTTGGCTGTGCCCTTTTGAGGGAAGCTACTCTAAGTAGTAGGCTCGCAATTGCCATTGTTAAAAATTCATTATGAACCAGATGAGATTATTAAAAATAAATCAAATACTTTGGGTTCACTTGTGCTGGTTAGCTGAATGTATTTCTGCAAATCCTGGTATAAAAACTCCTGAGTTGGAAACACTCGAGTTTGGTGTTAAAAGCAAAACTTCCAACATCACCCTGAGAGAAGCCCTGAAGTCTCTTCGTGGGAGGTTTGTGGCTGTACAGCTTTAAGTGCACAGCACCTGCAATGCTGCAGCAAGAGAGGGGCTTAAAATAGGAATGTGTGGGCATTTAATCTGTTTATTTGGGAAGTGGCAATACCTGTGAGTGCCCCTTTGATGGGAGCTCACTGTGCTGATCCATCCCTCAGAATCGGAGCGAAGGTACTCAAAGCAGACAGATCCAGGGGCAAATGTTTTCCGGGAGGGAGAGGGAAGAGATGCTCCTCTCCCTGCTCTTCTTGCCCAGGTGCTGAGTGGGAGGGGCAGTTGTTTTTAGCCCAGAACAAATGGCATGTGCAATTTACTGCTGCAAGATATTATTCCGAACAAAGAGCTCAGGAGGAGTTGGATAAAGATGTGATAATTGCATGAGTCACAGGCAATACAATGTTTAAAGAATCTCAATCCTTGGGCTTCAAGGTGCAACTGTCAGCATAGTTTTCCAGGATTGTGCAGAGTGTGGTTTAACTGAAGTTTTCTCTGAAGTACCTGAGTTTAAATTCTGATTATTTGGAAGACAGTATGCTTGAATAAATGCATCATTGCATTCGTTTTGCATAACAATCCTTGTTTCCACTTTTACAGCTGTATAATGATATTTCATACTTTTTACAGTGCCTGATATTCAAGAAGATCAAAGTATTTAGCAGATATTTTCTATCTTTGTACTTCTAGCAGTGGGATAAATATTTCTGCTCAAATCTAATCTGTTACGCTGGGACTTCTATGGCTGCTCAACTGAGCATGAGATAGTCTGGGGGTAGATGATTATCTGCATAGATACTTCTAGGAAGTAATTAGAACTCACTTGGCATAATTATATAGAGTTAGGACATTCTGAGAATAAAGAGTCATGGTTAACAACGTTTATTTGAATGTTTGCTGAGCGTAGGAGCCTACATTTAATTAACTATAATATTAGAAGCGCCAATTCATAGAATTCTCTAGTAATGTTGGTTGTTTCAGTGGCAGTAATTCTGTGTGTGTGTGTCTTTGCTGTGTGGACATCCCTTCCCAATGTCCTGTCATGTCCCCTTTCCTTGCAGTTCCTGACTGGAACTGTGGGTGTACGTGGAAAAAGAACCATTTATGTAATTCTAATTATTTCTGTACTATTTATTTCTCTAGGATTGCTCTGACTGTAACTCCTGAGTGGTTTTTCCTGCCATATTTCCTTTTCTTGACTAGAACTATTTCTTTATTTCTCTTAAGGCACCGGAAGGAATCCTTGAGGTCCCAAGCTCAGTATGTTCTCTTTTTCCTCAAAGCCTTCCAACAGGATATCCCATTTTCAAAATAAATACAGCATTTTGTTTTTGGAAAACAGGAAGGGCAGGCCATGGAATAGATGGCAATAAAGATTGTTGCTGAGATGTCCAAACTTGGAACTCAGATTTTAGCAGAAGGTGTACCCATCATGAACAGGAATCTTCCCTTTTAAAGGCTTTTAAGGAAAAGAAATTACAGCAGGAAATGCTAGATGGGATTTTCAGCCTTTCCTCTAAAGAGATGTCTTCTCCACAAACAAAGCCACTTGAAACAGGGACTGGCTTGTAAACATGAGGAGAATTCACTTGTAAAGTAGGTTTAGAGATTGTCTGCTGATCAGTGCATGAATAAAAGCTAAAAAAAGTTTTTATTACACAGCAAGCAGCCAGTGCATCTTATTCCTGTGTTCGTGGTGAGGGGGTTTGGTTTTGTTCTTTTTTGTTCCTTTTTTCCTTTTCCTACAACAGTCACGGTGCAAAAATTTAATGAGCCATCTGCCGAACCACAGTTTTGCTCTGTAAATCAACAGGGGAAAATAGCAGCCTCTTCCTTAGCAGAGCTATTCCTTAAATATGTTCAAAGTGGGATCTTTTTTATCAAAGTGCTATCACTTTCCATAATTCAGCAACAATTTTAACATGTAAAGCAATCGGAAATCTCAGCTGGGCTTTAGCTCTTGTTTGGTTGTGTGGGGTCACGGGATGCTGGATGTGGTGTTATAGGGACAGATTGTCCAGGTTTTTATTAAACCATAAAAATTCCTTCATTGTCAAATATTTCCAGGCTCATCAAATCAGAGGCAAAGCATAACATTTGATATGTTAGTTGCTTTTCCATTAGCACAGTTATGTTATGCTCATGTCATACCTGCAGCCTGAGATGAAAACATCCTTCTCTTGCAGGCTGCACACAAATACATCTCAGCACAGCTACGTGGATCTCACTAGATCACACATTCGGGGGGTTTCTTGCCTTGTTTCTCAGGAGTTTATGATGAGAATATTGCCACTTTGTAATTGCAAACCTCATCTCGTGAACAAATCTTGCATGTAGAAATTTTTCAAAAGGTTACTACAACTCAGATTCTCTCCTATCTCATCCAAAAAGGTTCATTTAGTAAAATCTGGGCTTAAATACTACAAAAAATTCCCCACAAAACCAACCAAACAGGGTCTGGTATAGAAATATCTCTGTAAGCCCAACTGTGCTTGTGATTACCCTTTTTTGTTACCTTGGGGGTTTTTGGTTGCTTTTAGAGCTAAGTAGTTATTAAAGGAAAAACTTGGTTTTGCTTGCTGGACAGAGCACAACACAAATCCAGTGTGGTGAGATCTTCCTTGCTCCAGAAGTTGTTGGGAAGGAAGCAGTAAAGAAGCTCTGATAGGTTTAGGTAGGCCTGAGAAAGACCAGTGAAGAGCTGCAGCTTCTCCTTGTGGCTCAGTGTAACGAATATTCCCGAATAGATTTCTAATATTGCTGTTGTAAACAAGAAGAGAGCTGCACCCTTCTCCTGTTTGTAGCTGCTGAGTTGTGAGCATCAGCCACAGGAGATGAAATTGGGTTTCAAGGCATGTCCCAGTGATATTTCAGAGCCATGGATGCATCTGACTTTGCCTCATGAATAAGCCACAACAAAAAGTGCTCCAGCTGGTGATCAGTGCTGCTTCCTCAGCAAATGATCCCGTTGCTATGAGACAACAGGGACTCTGGGCTGGCTGCAGTGCTGGTTTGATCCAAACCCCATCCAGAAGGTTGTTCTTGCCAGATGACACAGCCTCAGTGATTTCAGTATTTACAGGACCTGCTGGAGGCTTGTTAATAAAATATTTCTTCTATTGGGATGTCACCAGAAATAGAAAGAACCACATTGGTGATGTAGATTTTCAAAGAAAAATGGCAAATGAAGGGTTGGCTTTAAAATGAGAGTCCAGATGGGAGAGGATCCCTGAGGCTTTGCATGTCCTGCAGGCCTCATGGATCGGGGAAGAGAGACTGAGGCACAAAAAGCTGCAGGTCTGTTTGGAGTGCTGGTGAAACAGCAGCGGGAGAGGATTTCTTTATAAAGGACTCTGTAAAATGTCAATAGGAGGATGGAAAGGAGAGGAAGGTGTTAGACCAGAAGTGTTAGACCAGAGGATACTGTAAGAGGCGTAGGATCTTTGAGCCCCATGTACTCTTTGAATCTGTGGTTAACACTAAATGCTTTGAAGGTAATTATAAAGCCAGCAGTCAAGCCATGATGTCTTTAAATGAGGAAGTCGAGAATGAACTGTGGGTTTGTTAGAACAGAATAGAGGATTTCTTCCTGCTATTTCTAGGTCCATCAACTGAAGGTTTAAGCAAACACTGTTTTGCAATAGAGTCTTTGCGCTTGTGAGAGTGAATTCTAGAACTGTTGCATCTTTGAGAATAATCAGCCTGAGCTGCTTCATGCAATTCTTTGGCCATGACTTTGTCTGCCGAAATCCTAAAGTAATGTTGTGTCTGAGTGTGAGGAGAAAGGTACTCTGCACAAGCAGATACTGGGTGGTATCTCTGTCAAACAAGGGTGTTTCATAGCTTTGGAACACAGCTGGAGTGCACAGCTCTGGAAATGGCCTCCCTGAGCTTCTCTGCTTGGAGGCAGATTGGAATTCAACTACAGGAAATCTTGACTGGTCTCTGACAAGGAGAGGTCATTCAAAAGGTGTGAGTGTTGTCCTCTCCGGGGTATCTCCACCCAAACTCACCTGCAGTGTGCAACTGCTCAGAAGCAGACTGGGAGGGCAAGAACTATTTCAATATATTCCTTCCTAATTTCAGCTGATACCAATGCTGCTTTAGGGAATAGGAGAGAGAAAATGAAACATTTGCAGACTGCTTTTTTCTTTTTCTTCTACTCTGTCCCTTTTTTTCCTCTCAGGGATGGTGTAAATATTAGCAAATTAAAAAAGGCACATTATTTTGAACTGATCTTCATTTCACAATAATTAGCAAACTCTAATGGCCTTTAGGAAAAACCCTTTTCATTCCACTCTGTTTGATTAGAGAGCCCAACAGGAGGATGGAGAGAGAACAGAACTGCTTTCCTTGCACATTTGCTGCATCATAGAGGAGATGGGAGATATTTTTGCTCCCTTCTGGTGATACTGTAAGGAAAGGAGCAGAGTGGCTCTCGCAGATCCCTTCTTGCATCACGGTTTATTTAGAAAATAAACTTCTACTTTGGAGCTTGGTAATCCTTAAAAGGTTTGTCAAGATTGCTGGAGTCCACACCAAGTGCTCAAAATAGTTCTGCTGCACTGGCAAAAAATCATTTGCTATTACATTTCCTGTCGTGCTACGTTTCTGTGGGGGGTGTTTCTTGGGTCACTCTCCTCACAATTAGGTAGTTCAGAGAAGTTGGAAGTGTCAGTCTGGGCCTCAGATTGTTGCTGCAGCTCCCATGAAGTGCTGCTGGGAGCGGGTCCAGATCTGTAGCTCGCTGTGAGGGGAGGGAACAGGCTCATTCCATGGTGTTGGAGCTGACAAAGAGACTGGTACCTGTCCAGGTGAGAGGAAGGCTTGTTATGGTTTTGAGCCATGGCATCTTCCAAGTGAATAATGAGGGCTGGAGTTCAGAGCAGTGCTCAGGAGAGCTGGAATGAAAGGAGGAGCCAGCAAAGCCCAAGAAATGGGGCTGAGGGCTGGGGTTACCTGTAACAAACGCTGGCCAAAGCGGTTTCTTAGGTTACATTTTCACATCATGGAAACGGTCCTTTAAAAACCATCATGAGACTGCTCCAGGCTCAGTAGGATTTCAGCTTCAGCTGAGCTACTTGCTCCTCTGAGCTGAGTCACCTCCACATCCACCCCCTCGTTTTCCCGGAATGCTGGGATCAGCCAGGCACCGTTCCACCTGCTGCAGGCTGCTGTGTGCTCCTGTCTTCACAGCCACCTTCTCACAGGAGAGGGGGAGGACGGGCTGGAGGCTCCTCTCCTGCTGTGTCCCCGGGGTGGTGTCTCTGAGGGTGGATTCCCCACCCTGTGCTCCCTGGGTGCCGTGATTCCCCTGCTGAGGAATGCCCTGGAAAACAAGCAGCAGTGCTGGACAGGGGCTGCCTTTAGCCCCAGAGTGGAACATTTCAGAGCAGAATCCCACAGCAGTGCCAATTTAATGTAAAATAAAGTTGCTCCAGCCCCCCAGGCATTGCTGTGGCATCAGATCCCTCTGCAGTGTCACCTCTGTTGCTGCCCAGGTGGAATTGCCAGTCCTGGGCAGGTTTTTGGGCCTCTTCCCCCTTGTTTGGGGGCACAGTCTCCCAGTCTTGTCCTTAAAGGTCAAGAGTAGCCAGCAGGGATCCTGCTGATCATCACAGAGACAGAAGTGGCAGCAGTACTTCCCTCACCTCTGGCAGTTTATGCTGGATAATACCTTGTCACTGTAATCCTCATCCTATTAGATCCTCCTCTGCTAGGAAATAAGGATACCTGAAGCTGTCCCGATGAGTTAATGAATGCAGCAGGTTCTCGTGGTTTGGGACTCTTTGGCACCTATTTGCCAGCTGTGTCTCCATAACCGAGTGCACAGGGAGTGTGTTCACTTTTAAGGGAGCACCTGTGGTGTGATGTTCGACTTGCAGGAGCAGTGTCCAGACACCTGCTTATAGAGCAAATCCATTAATCCAGCCTACTTTTTATGTACTGGGTAGTTGTTGGCCACTCTGTACAGCAAGTCAGCTTTTCCAATCTTCACACATCTCTTATCAATTTGGTTTAATTCCCGTTCCTCAAGGAATAGAAATTTAGGCACAGAAAAGCTAATTGCCTCTTTCAGAACGTAAGGACTCCAGTTCTGAGTCCCCAGGAGCTCATTGCCTGGGTACACAGCTACATGGGATCAGTGCTAATGCTGGCTGAGGCTTCCCTGAAGGGAAAGGAATGAGATGTTGCTGTTCCTTCTCTGTCTCCTTTCACCTACATGGACTTAGCTGAAGGGGATTGCTATTTTATCAAACCTTAAAGATTTACCTTTAAGCAACTGCCATCGTTATTTCAAAAACATCTTTGACTTTCCAACTGCAGGTTCTGAAAGAATATTGCACAAACCGTGTTGTGACAGCCACCCCCCGCTCCGTGGACTGAGCTCAGAAAAGAAGAGTTAATCTGTTATTATCATCATCTTTTGTTCCAAGGACTTGGCAGTTTGGGACACGTGAAAATGAATAAAACCGATTGTCTGCAGCACTGGCAGGGGAGTCAGATGTCTCATTCTGTACCAAGGGTGTGCAGAAGTGCTCGCTGACACCCTCTCACTGACAGACAGCAGGAGACACGGCTTGTATTATATATTATAGCTTTTAATATTTTATCCAGTGCTCTTGTGTAACTGGAACTTTTACATTTGTGATTTGTGGCTTTGGAGTTGCAAATTTTATGGCTTAAGCTTGCTGTAGAGTGCTGAGAAGTGTTTGTAGCTTTTGTTGTAGGGAACAGAGGTTCTGCTAAACATTTACCAGGTAATTCCTGAGGTAATTGGCTACAAAGATTTAAGGGCTATTTCTCCATTGTACCGTTGTGTGTGTCTCCCTCAGCCTTTGCATAGAGGAACCAGCTTCTCTCAGTGCTCAGCCTCTCCACAGAGAGCTTTTCCAGATTTGCAGTTGCAGCTCAAACATTTGGCAGCTTTAAGAAGGGTCCCCAGTAATTCAGAAGAGTTTTTGATCGTGTTTGTCTGATAAAAGTGGAATTCAAAGCTGGGACAAGTTGGGAATTCCTGACTTCAGTGTTTTCTGCCTTAACATTAATTGATCTTTTGATGAGCTATCATAAGCATTTATCTTTTTTTGCATCCAAGAGTGCTCCTCACTGCACAGGCAGATGGTAACTCTCGTTGCTCTTGCCAAAGTAATAGATAGTGCAGCCAAAAAGTGGGAGGAAAAAAAGGGACAGAACATAATTGACTGAGTATCACTTATTAGACGACAGCAGCAGAGTTAGAACAGAAGCATCATCTAAGAGCTGCATGGGAAGGGACGTCACCAGCTTGAGGGGGTCCAGAGAAAGTGCCAGCCCAGGGCAGAGCTCGGGCCTTCAAAGCTTTCAAATCAAATCCTCTTGTATGTCCAAAGAAAACCAAAGAGAAAGCAATCATTTGTTTAGGGTTAAGGATACTCAGCCTTGTCAACAGGAAATCCAATAGAAGCAGCCTCCCGTTGGAATGAGATGGACTGCTGGGTCCCTGAGCTCCTGTGCTCAGTGGGGACACTGAGGGATTTATTCTGTGAGTGCAGCTTGTCATCTCAGTGTCATGGAAAGTCCTGGCCTCGGCTTTTATTCACCTCTGTTCCATCTCCAGAGGGAAAGTTATTCCTACGTGGTCACTGGGAGCTGGTTTATGTGTCTCCCTTCCACCTGTGCTCCAAACCTTGGGAAATACTGGTACCACTCCTAAAAATGCTTATTGCTAACTTTCCTTTGGATTAAAAGGTTGTGTTTCCAGAGATAATAATTTCTAAATTGGTAAGGGATGAGATGAATGTTCATCTACATGAGAAATAATAAGTTTTATTCCCAGACAGCAGGGGAGCACAGCTGTATCCTCTTCTTTCTATGTGTGGTCATGAGATACTCTTGGTTTCTAGAAAAACAAATTCTGGTCTCAGTGCAAACCAAGATTCCTGGTCTTGGGCACAGTCTGCTTCTTCCTGGGGCCTGGGCTGGGTGAACATGAGCAAACTCTGAGCCCAAAATGTTGTCACCAGGAGGAATCACTGACTGCGAAGGGTCCTTGGACTGATGCTTGCCTACACCAGGCTGTCCTGGCGGTCAGGTGAGGAGAAATCAAACAGCACAAAGGACTGTCCCTGAACACCGATTTCAACTACAAAATAAGTTTACCTGGAGATTTTATAGACACACAACTAAAGCTGAAGTTCTAGCTGGGTATTTTTTAATTTTACTTTTTTGAATAACATATAATTGAGCTGATCTCTAACAAAGAAACAGTGATTAAGCAAAGTCTGCTGCTTATTTTGATGAATATTTTCTTTTTTTCTAGAGCAAGATGCCTTCTTCTTGCATACTGAAACACCTTCCCACTTTGCATCTGTTATTCTTAGCACCAGTCCTGTTGATATAAAAAATAACGTAAAAATAAACATAAGAGTAAAAAAGCCCCTCAATTTTCAGATTTGAAATTATTCAAAACTAATGCTTTAAAATTTTTAAGTATCTAATTAAATTGATATAAAGTAAAAAACAATCCATGAAAATCAATTTTTGATGCAAAATTGTTCTGATCAATTCTGACTCCAAAGAAGAGAATAAAGAAAAGTTATAAAGTAGATGCTTCATGTTTGTTACCTTTTGGCACCATGACCCACCAGAGCTCTGATGTCATTCCCCAAAATCATGTCCTCTCCCACATCTCTTGCACAGCTCTGCAGGGAGAGCAGCACTGAGCTGTGCAGTGGAGCTCTGTGGTCTCTGCTTTCTCCTCAGTTTCAGACACGCTGTGGCTCCTCAGGGTGGAGATCTGCTCAGGGACACAGAGGATCAGGGAACAGCACCTGCAGGGTTTTTCCCATTTAGGCAATCTTCTGGGAGGCAGCACCATTTCCCTGCCTGTTTCCCGTGCAGAACAGCCTCAGTGTCCATCTCCTCACCTCGACACCTCTCCTGCTAACTCAGGGGTGGGCTCCAGAACAGAATTCAGCAGGAGCAGCCGAGGCAGACTCTGTACCTAGTCCCAAATTAAAGCTTGATTAACTCGTTAACAGGATTATATGCAGGAGGCTGCACTCTGTGAACCAGTGATGTCCTTTTCAATCCCATGTTTCCAAATCATGGAGCATGTGTCACCAGTAATTGCCAAGTGCTTATGGAGGGCACAGAAATGCTTGTAAAAATAAACTTGGGCTGGCACACAGATTACATAATGGCAATGCCCATGTCAGGGGCTGTAAGGACCTGTGTCACTCATGACTCTGCTGCTTCAAAGTCAGATGTCACAGCAGCAGAACAGCACTTAGAGAAGCTCTGGGAGAGAGGAAACGGGAATTGCCAGGAGCGTTGTGCCTGAGGAACTCACCCTTTGTACTTTACACAGTCTGACAAGGCCCAGACTCTCTTTTTGGGGGGTTTCCCAAGGGAGTTGCCTTTCTTCTCCCCTGGGTAGCACTGGAAGTGAGGACCTGACTGCCACAGCCACTCACCACACGCACAAAGTGTTTCACTACAGTTCTGGGAAGGTGCTCTGAGAGCAGCCGGTGGGGGGATTCTGGCTGTGCTACAGCTCCTTTCTGCCACTGGAGCTGACCTGATGTGGCAGCAAAGCTGCTGAGAGGCTCCCAGGAGGAATTCTGTGGCTGGAGGGACATGGCAGTGGGTGTGTGTCACATCGATACTTCAGACTGCAGGGACGTGCCCAGGGCACGGCATCCATGGAGGAGCTCAGCAGGAACGTTCGTACCTGGACTGTTCCCAGTCCTGCAATGGTGCCACTGCAGCTGGGGACACTGGAAAGCCTCTGGGTGCAGCTGTGACTTACAGGAGGTGTCATTTTCCTGTGGTTATTGCGCTAGGATACAGATGGATGAGCCACAAACTCAGTGCTCCTCTGCCCCAAAGACTGCTCGCTGGAAAAGCTTGGTTCAGACAGCGATATTTAGTTAACTTTGATTCCTCTGAAAGGAAACGAAGGTGTTTAGGAAACAAAAGTAAAGTCTCCTACAGGGATTGGGCCTTACTGAGACCACAAAGTCTCCAGGAATGGCCTCATTCCCTCATCCTTTCCAGGCAACATGCAAATGCTGCACGTGTTGCAAAGCCACTTGAGTCACGGCTCCTCCCCCACTGGACATTTCAATTGAAGATCAAGATGAGGAGAAGCAAATCAGAATACTTGGATTTAAATCAGGTAACCCTCTGCTAGTGCCACTTTGCTGAGTAACTCAGCTGAGCAGAGAAGCACGACCAGCAAAATCTGTTTTCAGCAGAGGTACACAGAGGTACCTTCATTAAGCATTTATTTTGAGTCCTGTTCACAGTGGAGCTGTGTGATGTTACTGTGTCAATGTAGAGTTCTGTGACAGGAGAACGACTTTGGAAGAAATTCCAATATCTCTGGGGAAGAAACTTCTTTATACTTCCTTGGTCAGAAAAACCAAAAACGAACCAACAACCAAAAAATCCAAACGAAACAAAAAATCCCCTTAAACAAAACAAAATATCACCCCACAAACTACCCAAATAAAAAACATCCAAAAAAGGTGAAACCACAAAGCCAAGTAACTTTTGGGAACATGACAGTACCTCAGAGTCCATTTTGAGAAAATCGGCTCTATTTTATCTCGATATTAAGGAACAGGGAGAAAATAAGTTACAGATTTTGAAAAATCATTACTTTTCGTTATTCAGCTTCTGGCTTGCTTCACTTTATCCTATTGCTGGAGGGAGAGAGCACATTCGAATCACAGAGCAGTGCCTTTAGACCGTGTCTGCAGCACATGGACAGCCTGACACAAGCACACAGGGAGCAGCATTCACTCACTCGTGTTTTGGTTTGAACCCCCACCACCAAACAGTGAAGAAATTAAATCATAGTGGAGAGAGACTTTTGATATTTTTACCATTTTTTTGTTCATTGTTTGTTCATTGTTTGTCCTGCATGAGTGCTTGTTCAGCTGACTCCTGTGTTCCCCTTCATCCTGATCATCCACTCCAGCACTCCCAGCATCATTTTGTTCCACATAATCTTCCTTTCATGCTTTTATCTGCAGAACCTGAGTCATATTCCTTCTGAACTTCTGCTTCCATGGAATTTGCCAGCTCTAAGCCATCTTGGCCAACATCTTGTGCTTCTTGCAATCTGTGGCTGTGCTGCTGCAGGGATGAGCAGCATCCTAGACTAGAGACATTGTGTTCCTCCTTTTTCATATTCCTCATTTCACAGTTCTTCTTGACCATCCAAAAGACAGAGCTGCTCTTCATGCACAGCACAGAAAACAGCCACCCACCTGTGCTCAGTGTCTGGCTGTGGTACCTGAGGGACCCCAGTGACTGATGGTGACAAGTCCCTGCATTCAAAACACTTCATTTTCTTCCTCTTCTCCTAGAAAGTCTGGCTGTGGAAATTCCAGTCACTAAATTGGGTGTTACAGAGGTCAGAACTCACCCACAACCTGAACCACACTCAAACACTGAATTTTGAGGAGGTCCCAGACAGCCACAACTCTCAAAGTCACAACTTTGAGACAACAAAAAGGTGTTTTATTTCAGTACCTTCAATCCATTTTTAAAGCAAACCCCAAATTTCATCTCTGTTTTTAGCTGAAAACCATCGGCGCTGCAAAACTTATGCCTGGAACGCTGGGTACATCTGAGACACAGCTGAGATCTGGAGAAGTTTTTCTTACAGGGTCTGCCAGTTCAGTCAAGTCAAGTCTGCCCCTGCCTGTTTCCTCGAGCTGAATGCACCTGGCAGATGGGCTCAATTACAGTGTGAGAAACAGCAGATCCACAGTGGGAAGTGCAGGACAAAAATATTGCTGGATGTGTCTGTGCCACACAGCAAAAGCTCTCAGCTGGTTTGTTTTCCAGTCTTTACTTATCCCTATTAAATGAGTTGCTTATTTGGAACTCGGCCCAGTCAAATGCTGACCCTGCCTGCAAGAAATATTTTTCTCTATCAGCTACCCGAGCTAATTTTGGTCACTAATTTATGCATCTCTATACATAATGATATCTACATAATGTCTTTTGGAGAAACATTTGTTAAGGCTGACAATAGCAACTGCCAGATATGTTGTAGGTGGAGTTATTTGCAGTGTTTGCCATCCTTTCTAGAGAAAATAAGTTTTGTACTTCTCCACACTAAGGATTTCATCAGTAACCTTCATTTAGAAACTACAGAGCAAGAACGGGAATACAACAAAGAACAGAATTCCCAAAGCGCTAAATCCTGAGCCATTGGCCCAGCCAGTAAATCCCCTTAAAAGAACAGAGATTCCAGAGGTCTGGAACAGTGCTTAGTCCTCTCAGTGGAAGAGTAAACATAAACACCAGGCAGTACATTGGATCATCCTATAGGTGAGAGGACTGAGCATTTGCATGACTTTTTTGTCTGCTGCCTGAGCGTGTCTGAGTAAATTCTGTGAAATTCTGCCATTTCTCCCTCTTTTCCATCCTCAATTCTCACATTTCATTTAACAACCTTGCCATGGTCAAATTTGTGCCTGCTGATCTGACTCCCTCCCTCGTGTGCCCCCACCTCCATTTTAATTGCTGCAGAATGCCAACATCTTTTTCCACATTGAAAAAGAAACCTTTCCTTTTGAGCAATTGCCAGCCTGGTGCCTGGATATTGCTTGGGTACAGACCCGTCCCTTTTACTGTGACACAATGCTCAGCCCTGGGCAGTTTGATGCTGGTTTCAGGGGGCACAGGACTGCTCAGGCAGGACTGCTCTGATTGAAGGAGCTCCAGGAAAACTCTGAATCAAAGGATTTGAAACAAGTGATTCCCCACAGTGGGCACTGCAGCAGGCACAGACCTGACAAGCCTGGTTAGGAGAGGAGGTTGTGGGGAATGAGCATCTCATTTGTTTATCATTTCTGTTTAAGTAAGAAATGCAGCACTGGGGTTACAGGACTCACAGCAGCCTTTCCTGGGCCAGAGGACCTGGCAGAGGTGGTCCTGTGGTGAGAAGGCCCAACCTCAAGACCAGTGGCTTATTTTACACAGGCTAAACCCCATCCGTGCTTTTGACTTGGTCACACTGACCTGCAACTGCCCTGCTCCAGGGAAGTGAGTCCCTGGCCCAACAGCTGCCAAGGAGAGTTTGGGCTCCTGGCTGAGGGAAGAAGCAATCAGGGGCTGCAGGCTTTTTGCAAAGTCCTGTTTCACTCTCCAGCCTGAAATCCTCAACCATTCCTCTGCTGCTGAATGAGGAATGCAGCTGAGCCCAGAGAACTGTTCCCAAATACAAAACAAGGGGTGTGGAGGCAAAGCTTATCTGCCTCTCAAACACACCATGGAGGTAAAGTGCATCCCCATGTGTGACAAGTGACGTTAGCTGGAACTAAATATAGAGCTGCCTGCTGCACACTGATGATATCTCCTGGGGTCAGCTGAGCTGCTCTGCCTAATTTTGGCCTCCTCGGTCTCTGGAGGTTGTTGTTAACAAAAGGCAGCGGTGCTGTGGTGGGTGGAGTAGTTCCCTTCTTGGATTGTCAGCCAGAGGAGCCTGTGTCCATCCTCTCCCACCTCCAGTTCTGCAGTGTCCATCCTCTCCCACCTCCAGTTCTGCAGTGTCCATCCTCTCCCAGTTCTGCAGTGTCCATCCTCTCCCATCTCCAGTTCTGCAGTGTCCATCCTCTCCCACCTCCAGTTCTGCAGTGTCCATCCTCTCCCAGTTCTGCAGTGTCCATCCTCTCCCACCTCCAGTTCTGCAGTGTCCATCCTCTCCCACCTCCTCTAAGTTTAAACTGATGCAGTTCCTTCCATGGATAAATGTTAAACCCCACATTTCCCCTCCCTTGAGGGAAAGGACAATCCCTTATAGGAGACAGCAGTTGGAGCAGTAGAAGGTTAACACAGTTTTAGTCACAGTTTCTTACAGCCCAGTAGAAAACAAATATGTATTTCTAAGCCTCAAAAGTAATTTGTGAATGATGTTAATGTTCAAGCAGCTCTGTCACATCTCTTTGGTTAGTGTTATCTGCAAAGCCTCTTATTTTCATGGGGCATCCCTTCATCCTGTATTTCAAAACAAACCTTGTACTGGAGTAATTAGTGGGGCCAAATTGGAATGATTGAAATCTCTGTTTTGGATGAAATTATCCCCGTGTCCTCTGCTTTAGGATCTCCTTCATCTTTTCTGTGTCTGCTCTTGAGAAGATTGGTTTTGTCCTTGCCTGTCTTTCTGTGAGACTTGAATCCCAAACTCTTGCAGTGGGATTCCGAGATGATAAAGTCACCCTGGTTTATCAGTTTAGTGACCAACAGAGCACCCCAGAGGGGTTTTAGAGCCCAGTGTGACTCGGTGCATTGCTAAAATCTCTACTGCATCAGAGCCTCATCCTAACCATGGAAAATAAACTACATCTTGGAATGAAGCTCATTCAGAAGCTGCAGTCTGGGAGCATCTGGGAATTGGTTCAGTTTGCCTCTGGGAGGGCTCGAGTACCAGCAGCTAGGGAGTGATTCAGTGGCAGCAACAGCTTGTTCCTCAAAGATTGAACTCAGAGTTTGTGGTGCTTCCAGGGATAAGGAAATAGTTTCTCCTGATCACTTTGAATAAATGTTTGATGAACACACAAATAGCTAATGTAAAAGGAATTTAAATGTGTTATCCAGAAACAACTCCCTTCTGCCTCCCCATTCTTTCTCTGTGGACAGAACCAAGAGCAGAGCCTGTACCCGGTGCAGATTCACTGCTTTGCACCTGGCTGAATCTGGGGCAAAAATGATCCAAAGGATGAAGTGGGAGGATGTGAAATCTGCCAGGTCACTTAAAATGTACGTCTTTAAAACTGGAGAAGTAATTCAGATCATTAAGAAGAGTAATAGTGAAAAACCTGCAGATAAAAGAACACATTTATCTTGAACTGGGGAAGCTGGAGAACTGGCTGAATTATCTCATGCACAAAGCCCTTGTTGAACTCGGTGCCCGGAAACATCCTGGAATTATGGAGTGACCTATTTTGATTTCACCAGGGGATGAAGGAGCTGCCTTGTCAGTCACCTTTGTGCAGGAGTTGTCTTGATTAAGAGGCATCACAATGGGAGCAGCTGGAACTCCTGCTAAACTTATGGCACTGCCATGGAACTGCCTTTTCACTGAGAGTATTTGCATTTAAATGGGGAACTCAGAGACGCTGAAGTGCAGCGGTGGTGCCAAAGGACAAAGTATTGATCACTGAAAACTGCACTGCCTGCCCAATTGTGCTGCCACATCTGGAATATTCACCTGGAAGAGACAAGGCATCTTCAGTTCTAATCCACAGAGCCTCCAAATACAATTCAGTTCCTGTACAGGAGACCTTGTCTTTCTCCTCAACATGGTTTTAGGCTACCCTTAATTTTGGTATTTATTAAATGACAGGAGGCCAGTTTCAGACAGAAAATCTTCAACAGCTCCAAGTTTTCATGAAATCTGTTCAGAGCCACCAAGGGTTTAAGCGCAGACAATCATCCTCTGCTGTCACCAAAAGGCATTGATGGAGTCTGAGGAGCTGTGATGAAAGCAGGGATTTCTTATTTTCATGCCTGCTTTGTTGGAAGACTGTAATTACTGTAATATCAGTAACAAACTATAGAGAAACACCTTCCAAACATTTTAAAAGTTACTCAATACTGAAAGATGCAGTGGATGATCTTATTTTTCATTTTTTGCTAGCCAGTAATACTGCTGGAATTCTCACAGCCAAGTTGCAGGTTTTCATGAACTACCACGGGTAGTTTCGATGCCAAGGTGTCAAAAAATGTTTATGGACTGTTTGTGTGCTTTTGTAAATGCACTTCTGCTCTTCACCAGAAGAGTTCAGAAAGAAGAATTTTTATGAACTTATAGAATCTGAAAACATTGATTACCTGAACTATTTGGAATGAGCTTGTGCCAAGGCCTGGGAGGGCACAGCATGAAGCAATGACAACCCTGACATCCCAATTAGGCAATGGGTTGCAATAAGTCTGGAAAGCAAAATTTTCCCTGTAAGGCAAATGAAAAACAATGATCCAGATTATTTTTAAAAAATAAAGGGGCAAGTACTGAGAGGTGACCAAATAATCAGTGCCCACTTAAACTGTGCCCAGCAGAGCATTTGTGAGTTTAGCATCTGACCTGTCAGGGCTGCTCATGTGCCTTCACCACGGGGAGATCACTTGACTTAAAGCTGTTAGAGGAGTGTCAGCCCCACAGGACAGAAGCACTGGGACAGCAGCGCCTTTGCACACACACACAAACCCTTTGGCTGCTCCCCAGGGACAGATGATGTGCAATATAATTGCATATTTAGAGGTGAAAGGCTGACCAGGGATTTATTTAACAGCCTGAACCCAACTGGCTTTTGTTACCTCTAAGAACTCGGCTCAGATGTAACTCCACATCACAGTGATAGAAAGTTCCTCTGAGGTGATCATGGCAGCTTTTCTCAGTAGATTAGGGCTGAGCTTGACAAGCATTCTCTAGTTTGTACCCAGCCAAGCTAAATGGCAAAGTCAGGAGTATTTCCACCTGGCCAGATTAAAGTTCTTTGACTGTAGAGGGGCGGAGGCAAAGGCTGAGCTGGCCCCTGTGCACTCCCCACGAGTTAAGACAGGTGCCTTTAACAATTCCACGTTCTCCAACAGTTTAAAGGCTCTTTTTCTAATGGCTTGTGGTGCTTTATAGAAATCTTGTATTTGAGGAGCATCAGGTGTGGGATCTACAGGAGGTACACTCAATACTGCAGCAGCACCTGGACGCTGCAGCTGTTGGCAGAACAAGGTTCGGGTGGAAGCTGCAGTGCTCAGTCCTACACCAAAATAAAGCCTGGGCTCAGTGCGCAGCAGCTGTGTCCAAAGGAACGGGATAAAACTCATCGGGATCAAACCTAACCCAGGGGAAACCAGATAACGTCAGCTTTCATGGATCCAAGGGATCTTCATGGAAATAGCTGCTCCAGGAAGGAATGGGGAAAGCTGCTGTTTGCAGAAGGAATTTAACACGTCTCAGCCTGCCCTTGGTTTGTCCCTGAGATCAGTCAAGAGTCCCCCCAGCAGATCACTTGAACTTTCCAGTTGGGAATGGATGAGGCTCCAGCGCACGTTGTCCTCTCCAGAGGGAAGAATTTCATTTCCAGCCTCTGAGGCCCATTATAGCTCAAAATTCCAGATGGGCCATATTTATCTCAGGGAACTTCAGTTTGTCTGCTTTGCTCAAGGTCTATTTGAAGTCAGTCCATCTTTGAGGAGAAATTTGGAGCTTCACAGAGATTAAACACAAAGAACTCCCATCTGAACAGCTCTACCTGTTGCATGAGTGAATTCCTTTGGATTGTAAAACCTTTTAACTTATTACAAGAACCCAGAATACAAAGAGATATCACACATCCCACCAGTGTAGGACTTATTTGAGCTAGATGATTATGAGTTCAGAAAATAATAGAATAATAGCCAAAAGAAAGCACCAACTGTTCTATAAAGAAAGGCATTGACTATTAGCAATATTCTTCAGGCCATTTTACTTTAATTACATTTCATTTTACTCCATCACATTTTGATAAAGTAAATTGGGAGTCTTCTTGATTTTTTTTTTTTCAAAACCCCTAGAACTCAATTAACAGCCTTTGTCTTCAAAGTCCTGGACAGAGGAGTTTAGAAACTGAAATAAAGAAGCCCATTGTGAAGCACAGAAGGTGCAGTTTCCACCTGAACTCTCCCCCAGCCAGTTTGGCAGTGTCAGGACAGAATTTTCATTGCTTTGACTGTGCTTGTGTTACACTGAATTAGTTACAGTCCAGAGGGCACTTTTAAATCCCATCCCAGAACATGAAGATTAAATATTACTCATCAGTTTTCTGCAATTTAGAAGACCATTTTGAAAAAAAAAAACCCAACCCAAAACCAATAAATAAAAGTCCCCTGCGAATGCAGGGCCTCCAAAATTATTTATGTGCATTTATTTTGGTGAATTTTTGCATTCAGCCCATTTTGGACCTCACTGTTTACAGTGGTGATGCTGCTCCAACACATTTCTCATCAGCTTCTCATTTCTCTTTGAAGCTGCAGGTTTATTTTGAGCCAATGTTTTAAAATTAACTTAATATCTTAATTATTAGATATTAAGGTAGGTCCCAGATCACAGCAGCCTGCTTTTCATAAAATATAATCACTGTTTCGGGGGTTTGGCATTTTGGAATACTTCATGCCAAAAAACCCAGTCTCTTAAACATAAAGATCTGAATGGAAAAAAATTACTTCCTACAAGCTCAAACCTTTCCTGCCTCTCTCCCCCTCCATAACCTCTCCTAGAGGTTAAAAGTTGAGGGACGAGGTTGCCTTTTAAAATGTCTTGTCCATAGTACCATAAGCACCTGCAGCCTTGGAGAAGGACATTTAATCATAGATAGAAAGGAATTATTAAAGCTGCTGCTGCCCGGGGTCAATAATACAGCACTGAGAACACTCCACTCCCAAATGGGCTCTGTAGGAGAAAGGCAAAGCAAAGCCTGGGAAAACGGGGTTTTCCTGAAGGAAGGGAGCCAGACTTTCTAAAAGGTTCAGGCAGAAAATGGCAAGCAAGGTATTGATAAACCTTTGAATTCATTCCCACCTGTTTGCACAAAGGTTCTAAATAAAAGAGGCACAAAGCTCCTTTGGGAATGCAGTGTCCAGCCCCAGTTTGCCAGGCTGTGGGAGCAGAGGCTGCACGGCTTCAGTGCCAGGGGGTAGAATTTATGGCAATGAGGGCTGAGGAACAGAAAGGACAACCCGAGTTTGAGCTTAGGCTGCTTCATATCAGGCTAAAATTCTTAATTCTACCTTTTAAAAAATTATTATTAGCAATTAAGTTTTACCTTTTCCATTTAGAAATAGTATCTTGAACAGACCCGTACTGTCAGGGAAGGAGGGTGAGTAACCTGGAGGTTTCTCATCTTTCCCTGATTTCCCATCCTTTTCTCTTTGCTTATTTCAAACCTCTGTGTGTATCAGGAGGGGCTATCGTCTGTCAGCTCCTGCCTTTGAACTGCCAGACACCAGTCTCGGGTCTGGATCACACTGACTCAGGGGAGAGACAAAACTGTCACCTTTGAGTCCCTGCCTGAGCAGCGGCTGAGTGGAACAGGGACACGGCTCCCAAGGGGTGCTGAAACACTCGTTAAGAAGCCTCCATGGGCTGATGCGAACAGCATAAATTAAATTAAACATGCAAATCTAGCCCGGCATTTGGGCACCTTTGAGCTGGGCATGGGACGTTCCTGGGTGCCCAGAGCCCCTGGAAGCCTCTTCTCAAAGGTGCTCCTGGGCTTTTTATTTTTATTTAAAAAAAAAAAAAAAATATTATCCAAGCGATGCTCCAGTTTGCAGAACTCTGTCGCATCAAAATAGCAAAGTGAGTCCTGGATCCCAAGGGGAGCTCTGCTCGTTCTGTGTCGCAGCGAGAGCCCTGCCCGGGGTGCGGGATCGCTCTGACTTTCCCAATCCCGCCGTTAGATGTCCCTGGGAGACCGGCGTTCCTCCAGCCGCTCCTGGCGGGCAGCACTGCGGCATTCCCGCATCCCGGGGCGCGATGGAAACTCGGGACAGCCTCGGGGAGCTCAGCCCGGGCTCCGGGGAGGGGAGCAGGACAAAGAGGATTCCTGGTTCCTTCCTTCCTCTGCGCCTGGAAAGCAGCAAACCTGTCCCAAGCATTCCCAAAATTTTATTGCAGGCTCATTTGGTCCTCTGTTGAATGAATGCTGCTTTGCTGAAAATTAATGCAGATTTGCCTCCTTGATGCCCTAACAATAACAAGTGCTAAGTGTAATTATTTTGGAAACAGTACCCAGGCACCTTTGGAGCAGGAGCTGGAGTTTGCCTGGATGAAGTTCTGTGCACACAGGGATCAGGGATTGCCCCGAGTGCAGGGAGCAGCAGAATTTGCTCATCAGGGAGAAAAGAAGGGTTCTGGCCAGGATTAGGGATTACATTCGGCAGAGATTTGCTCTGTTCTGCGGAGCTGGAGCTATTGCAGGGCTGCTCCTGAGCCTCGTGGTGCTGGGGACATCGCTGTGGTGTCAGGAGACAAAGGCTGTGGTCTTTCCTGCCTGGCCAACCCTGCCTCTGGTCATTCCTGCCTCTGGTCATTCCTGCGTGGTCAATCCTGCCTCTGGTCATTCCTGCCTCTGGTCATTCCTGCCTGGTCAATCCTGCCTCTGGTCATTCCTGCCTGGTCAATCCTGCCTGGTCATTCCTTCTCTGGTCAATCCTGCCTTTGGTCATTCCTGCCTGGTCAATCCTGCCTCTGGTCATTCCTGCCTCTGGCCATTCCTGCCTCTGGCCATTCCTGCCTCTGGCCATTCCTGCCTCTGGCCATTCCTGCCTCTGGCCATTCCTGCCTCTGGCCATTCCTGCCTCTGGCCATTCCTGCCTCTGGCCATTCCTGCCTCTGGCCATTCCTGCCTCTGGCCATTCCTGCCTCTGGCCATTCCTGCCTCTGGCCATTCCTGCCTCTGGCCATTCCTGCCTCTGGCCATTCCTGCCTCTGGCCATTCCTGCCTCTGGCCATTCCTGCCTCTGGCCATTCCTGCCTCTGGCCATTCCTGCCTCTGGCCATTCCTGCCTCTGGCCATTCCTGCCTCTGGCCATTCCTGCCTCTGGCCATTCCTGCCTCTGGCCATTCCTGCCTCTGGCCATTCCTGCCTCTGGCCATTCCTGCCTCTGGCCATTCCTGCCTCTGGCCATTCCTGCCTCTGGCCATTCCTGCCTCTGGCCATTCCTGCCTCTGGCCATTCCTGCCTCTGGCCATTCCTGCCTCTGGCCATTCCTGCCTCTGGCCATTCCTGCCTCTGGCCATTCCTGCCTCTGGCCATTCCTGCCTCTGGCCATTCCTGCCTCTGGCCATTCCTGCCTCTGGCCATTCCTGCCTCTGGCCATTCCTGCCTCTGGCCATTCCTGCCTCTGGCCATTCCTGCCTCTGGCCATTCCTGCCTCTGGCCATTCCTGCCTCTGGCCATTCCTGCCTCTGGCCATTCCTGCCTCTGGCCATTCCTGCCTCTGGCCATTCCTGCCTCTGGCCATTCCTGCCTCTGGCCATTCCTGCCTCTGGCCATTCCTGCCTCTGGCCATTCCTGCCTCTGGCCATTCCTGCCTCTGGCCATTCCTGCCTCTGGCCATTCCTGCCTCTGGCCATTCCTGCCTCTGGCCATTCCTGCCTCTGGCCATTCCTGCCTCTGGCCATTCCTGCCTCTGGCCATTCCTGCCTCTGGCCATTCCTGCCTCTGGCCATTCCTGCCTCTGGCCATTCCTGCCTCTGGCCATTCCTGCCTCTGGCCATTCCTGCCTCTGGCCATTCCTGCCTCTGGCCATTCCTGCCTCTGGCCATTCCTGCCTCTGGCCATTCCTGCCTCTGGCCATTCCTGCCTCTGGCCATTCCTGCCTCTGGCCATTCCTGCCTCTGGCCATTCCTGCCTCTGGCCATTCCTGCCTCTGGCCATTCCTGCCTCTGGCCATTCCTGCCTCTGGCCATTCCTGCCTCTGGCCATTCCTGCCTCTGGCCATTCCTGCCTCTGGCCATTCCTGCTGTTTGCTGTTGACTACATGACTGCACATTCCGAGGACTTTGGGACCAGCGAGATTCCCTTTGGCCATGGAATCACAGGAACATTCACCTCTCGCTGCTGAGACTGTGCCTTGTCTAAAGCACTCAAGCCCTCACCCAGTCCTGTCAGGTGGATGCTCCTGCTGCAGTGACAGATTTGGGGATGCAGCTTCCCATGCCAGAACTGCATTCACTGTCTTCTCACAGAAACAAATGTGGTTTAATTGTTTATGTGGATATTCTGAATCTGGGTTTGTTTCTGTAATGATTTACTAGCTACGTAGGGGTAAATAAATTTAAAAAATGAATAATTGGTTCCAGGTCAGCACTTGGTTCAGTAATGACTCCAGTTTTTCTCTAGAGGGGTAACAGAGTGAGTGACAATTCTGACAAATTTTTATTCTGTGAGCAAACACAGAGAACAAATTCAGCTTCTGAAATGAAAGAAAATGGGAGGAAATATCTATTAAAAAGAGTTAATATAAATGCACATTCCGAGTGAATGTTGCCCTTATGGTAGTGTTGCTGTTTGCCTTTGTAATCAGGACTATTTTTACATAACCCACCTCATTTTTTTTGCTCTTTGGTTCTTCAAATACGTTCTCGCTGTTTAAATTTGTATGTATGAGACTGTGTGTATGGCTACATCCACAGTAATGTAGAATAAAGGCTACAAAGATTTGCTGTGCAGGAGATAAGAGATTTGCATTATTCGTCTGGTAAAGTAAGATGATAAAATAGTCCTAAAGAAGGCAAAATCATTTTATTCCATATGCCTTTGTGCCATTCACCTTGGGGAAAATGAAATAGAACACTCCTGTGATTATAAAAATAGCAGAGAAGTAGGATTACAGCGGTAGAACTTACTTATGCTGCTGTAATTCAAACCCATCCTTTTCCTTTCTCATCTGATATTTCCAGTGTACAGTCCAAGCAGGCAATAAATACTTGGAATTGTTTATCAGCGAGGTCATCCCTGGAAAGGCCAGCTCATGGAATTAGTTCCTAATGAGATTATTAAGCCAGTGTTTATTTTGTGGGCTCTGAACTGCCGACATAAACTTAGATGCTGTTATTTTGCTGTTGAGATTGTGTCTGAAGCTCATTTTCTTTTCCAAGACTTTAAATCTAATCTAGCCCAGCTCCCAGAAGTAACAGGACTGTTTGTGTTGTAGAAATCTTCATTCTGCACTGGGGAAAAATGAGCTCGAGCAGGTTGCCAGCCAACTGCATGTTTTGTACTGATGAGGTAATGAAATACAGCACAAAAAATCAAGAAGAGAAGTGGGGGTTCTCTTTTTGGATGTGTTTTCATCCAGCCTCGTTGTAAATGTGGTGATTTTAGATGAATAAATTTCTTTCCCCAGTGAGGTGAAGTCTTCTATGGATACACAGGGTTATGCAAGAATTCTGCCGTTTAATGGTGTTGATAAAGTGGAGCACAGCAGTGATTGAAAAAATCTCACTATTGAGCAGTTGAGATGAGGAAGTGCTGAAAGATTCTGTCTCCATGTAAAACCACAGGGGAATTTTGCAAAAGCAACATTCAGTTACACAAGGAGAAATTTCAATTTTCAGGGCCATTTCTCTTAAATCCATTTGGCTTGTCTGTGGACTTTTTTAAAATGCAGGTTTTTTAAATGGCTCAAAATCATAATTGACAGAGGTTGTTTTATCAAATCAACCACTGACTTTTATCAAATCAACCACTAACTGTCTGTGATTATGTTCTAGAGACTGAATATTAGTTATGTTTGATCTTTATCCTCACTGCTACAGGAGTTCTTGATTCCTGAGTTTGACCTTCAATATTGTTGGGAGGAACCTGCAAGATTCTGCATGAAACCTTTTCTCAGAGCTAAATTTATTTTGTGCTGCTCCACTGAATTGTGGAAGAGCAAGTAAATGTTGATAATGGCTCTTTTGCATTTTCCCTCCCCTGTTCGTGTCTCAGACACCTCCTTCAAGTGATGCCTTAGGTTTTAACTTTTCTATGTTCCAAACCCTGCCCTGCCTGGTGTGTGACTCTGCAGTTCCTTGTGCCCTGGGAGCTGCTGTTCTCTCCTGCTGCTCACACACAACAAACCTCTGCAGGTTCCCACTCCAAGGACACCGGGCCCCAAATGTGTCAACTCAAAGCCTCTAAAGGGGGGCAAACTCGGGGTGATTCCATCATGAACTGAGGTGATCATTGGAGAATGAACCCTGAGATGCAAATGAACCCAACTTATCAAAGGGTGAAGAACCCGTGAGCCAGGGTCCATCTGGGGTGGAGCCTCTGGACTGCCCAGGGTGAGCCTTTGAAGGCCCTTCAAATAAACACCTCCTTTTATTCTCTTAATTCCTGTCTGGTCTCTGTGTTTCAGGTGGCCACTCAAGGCATCCCAAGCATGCAACAGAATGTGCTGGTAAAGAAGCATCCCTCAGAATGCCTGTGCCAGTGTTTGGAGCGTGGTGTCTCAGAAATATTTCAGTTCCTATCAGCAGTGTTCGTGCTGGGCCATGGCATGGGACCCTCCCTACAGCTTCAGCCAGCACTGATTTGGTCCAGCAGGGATTGATTTGTTTTGCAGAGCATTTCCTTAGCCTGGTGCCTTTGAAGGTCTCAGGGCCAGTGCAGGATAAGCAGAGATTTTTACCTACCCAAAAATTCCCTTGATTTTTTTATTCTGTTTTGAGGTGCGGAAGCTCTTTGAACTTGAACTTTTTCTCGCTAGAGCTGAGTTACTGAAGAATCAAATTCATGTCCAGGAAAAGCCATGAATTATTTTGGTTCCAGTTTTTCCAGGATCTGTTCTGCTTATTTAGACCTTGGGTATACAAAGAACAAAGTTAAAGGAGCTCCTCAGTGTCGTGGGATGATCGAGGCATTTATCCAAGGTGGGATTTCATCTCTTTCCAGTTACAGTTCATGTTCATACTGGTGTAACATCCCATCCTGGTGTAAAATGAGCAGCTTGTTCTCCAACGTGTTCTCCCTCTACCACTTTTTCATCGGTTTTGCAGCATTTTGGGTTATTCTTTCCCTTAAGAATGAACTTGGGAATAATTATTGCCTTTTAGCATGGAGTTTCCTAGAAGCTTTTTTCTTGAAGAAACATTTACTTTAATTGTTGTGAGATTAATAGGCAGGGAAAAGAGATACAATAAGAGATAATGTGTTCATATTTATAAAATCTTTAGACAGGCTTCAGCGAGTTCTCTAATTAACCACAGGAAGACTTCATGGGTGCTGAATAAATTAACATAAAAAATAAAAGCCTTGGTCGATTAGAATGCCTGAAACCAGGTTACGTATTGTTGGTCTTGCAGACAGGGGTCACAAATGGTCAGGACAACCTAAAATGAGGGTCTGCTTCCCTTTTTTTGTGTGAGCAAAGTATCGGGTGGCTCACACTGATTTACAGTGATGTAAGAGGAAATCAGGTCTCCACTTCTTACAGACTTTAGAGAGTCCATTAAGTCTATTTTAGCTCAGTGAATTTGTTCTTTTCAAAGGCATTTTAAGTCAGAAAAAAAACCCCAGGAATTGCTCTTTAATGAAGGCAATCTGAGAAGTTTTGGAGACTGAATTACCACACTGTGTGTGCTGCCTTAAAGAACACTGAAACCTGCCATGGGTGCTGTTCACACCATTCCCTTACCCAAGCTGTGCCAGGGCAGGCTCAGGCTGGAGATCAGGAAAAGGTTCTCCCCCCAGAGGGTGCTGGGCACTGCCCAGGCTCCCCAGGGAATGGGCACAGCCCCGAGGCTGCCAGAGCTCCAGGAGCGTTTGGACACCGCTCTCAGGGATGCCCAGGGAGGGGTTGTTGGGGTGTCTGTGCAGGGCCAGGAGCTGGGCTGGGTGATCCCTGTGGGTCCCTTCCAACTCAGGGCATTCTATGATTCTATGGGATAGAGGTTTGCTGAATGACATGTACTGACCCCTTCCTCAAAATGCTGGGTATAAAACATTAATCACAGCAATTTCCTTCATGGCTTCTTGTCCCCTGGAAAAGATGAAAACTCAAAACCCATCAAGAAGCTGATTTGTAGAGCAGTTCCTGAGCACAGCACCTTGCAGTTGTGGTAGTTCCTGCATCAGTGTTCCTGGGAAGCTGCCAGATTAATGCTCAGCTTCTTGGGAGAATTAACGAAACGGCTGCGATAATCAAATGTCTCCAGACACTGCCTTCTCTGCCGGCCTTTGGGTGTGGGAAACAGCAAACCCCTCAGGAGGAAGCCCTGGGTCCCAGGAGAGGCAGGGAAATATGGGAACAGCAGGATTATGGCTGGATTTGGGTGTCATCTCTGCCTGTGGAATGAGGTGATCTTTAGGGGCCTTTCCCACCCGAACCATTCCCCGACTGCTCACCCGTATTTTGAGAGCAAATCTCAGGTGTGCCCCAGAGGAACAGCCCCGAGCTGGCACCAAGCTCTAGGAATGCCAGAGTAGATGATATTTAAGTGGCTTTGTGAGTGATTCCCTGCACAGATGAGATTTTCTCCTCAGTGCAGCTCTTCCTTTTGTCTGCTTGACTTCAACATCAGGGAAGAAAGAATTGAAGCAGAGAAAGAGCCTTAGGGGTGGGATTCATGTCTTCAAGGATGCATTGCATCATTCCCAGTGCTCCCGCCTGTGCTCTTCCATGTGCTCTTCCATGAGCAAATGGTGGCCTCCAGTTTTAAGGAATCAGCTTCTGAAAACCTTGTGTGTATCCTTGTGGGAATAGAGGGAAAAGGGAGTGCATGGTGCTGGAGTTCTGCAAATGCTCCTTGAGTGTTCCAGACCAGGGCACTGGGATGGGTCTGGGTTATTACAGCTTGTGCAGACACTTCCCACTGCACAGAGCGGAGCATTCCCAGATGCTTCTGAGAACGTTATTTCTTCACTGTCAGGACGTGTGGAACTTTGAGTTCTCAGTTCACAATGAGTATTTTGAAGTCGCTTGTTACATGAAAACACAGGATTCAAACCCGTCCAAAAGAACTCCTTGTCCCAGCTGCTGCTACATTTAATACCCAGCATTTTCTGAGACCACAGGTTTCAGAGAAAGGTGCACAAAGTTGCCAATAGGTTGAAAATGTAATAAGCAACTTCTGGGAATTTTTTTCTCATGTTTTCTGACTTTGAATCCCAATGGGTTTTTATTTCTCCTCTGATATTGTATTTCTTTGACCCCTTCAAAATGCGGACGTTCTAATTACCCACACAAATGCTCAGTTCTCCTTTGGCTCTTACTGAATTCCTGCAGGTCACCAGCCCTGGCTCATAATTTCATGAGTCACTGCTGAATATGCACAACTGTTGGGAGTTAGGACAGCCTGACCCTCAGCTTCAGCACGACATCGTTCCACGCACTCTTCGGAGAGGTTATTTCACAGCAACCCTTCCCACCACAGGCCCCGCGCAATTTTGTCATTATCTGGAATTATAAATGCATTTACTGGGGAGGAACAGCAACCAGCAATGTGTCTGTACCTTTCACTGCCCGGCCAGGTTTCCTCTTCTAAGATTTGCTCCTGAAAAGCTGCAGGTGGAGCTGATGCAGAGTCAAAACCTTTCACAGGATCTGGGAAAAGGAGGGGTTGGCTTGAAATTACTCTTCAAACACGATCAAACTGCTCTGGAAGGTTGTCCTGGTAAAAGTATTAACCTGTATTAGCATTAATGATATTATTAATGAGGGGACAGCAAGAAGCTCATAACCTTATCTCTACCATATAGGGCTATAGATAAGAGGATGTAAACCTTGCTGAATGACCACTTATTCTCTTCCATAATCCATAGCTTCCACTAGGAGCTTCCCACTTGGTTTGCAAACACTGAAAACACTGCTTCAGAGATGCTCTTGGTTATTTAGGGACATGGAGTTATTTTGGACACATTTGAATCCTGTACCCTGGTCAAAGGACTGGCTGACCTCAGACTGTTTAATTTCTCTTTAGTTTGTTTATGGCAACCAATTCCCAAAGGCAAAGCCATTGTTTGGATTATTTTGCTGAGTAAGTCCAGAGCCACGGAACCAAGCTGATAAATAGAAGCAGCTGTATATATTTAGTATCTTCCTATAAGCTCCCAGTGCAATGGATTCACCTGCTGAGCAGCAATTGAGAGTTTCCAACCTGTGACCCTGGAGGGATGAGCAGTGTGTGCACTGAGGGTGACAGTGAATTGGCTATTGTCCTTCAAGAGTAGTTTCAATTAAGTCTTTGAAAACAATCTATTTTTCCGGTGCTTTGCAGACTGAAGCATTCTTCTCTACAAAACTCCTTACAGAAAACTGGGTATCCTTCCCAGCTCTGGAATGCAGCCTCTTCTGGAGAGCAGAGTGATTTGAATTACTGACTGGCACTTCGAGGAGAGCAGGTGAACAAAACGGTTTTAACTCGAAATGCAGGAGGAGGGAAGGCCAAATAATCCCTTAGGATTTAATCCTGCGAGGGGCAAAAGGAAATTCTTTGAAGTCAGCCGAGACTTATTTGCTTGTCTGTGACCTGCAAGGCCAGGAGGGACCATTAGATCATGGTGAGTTCTTGGTGTGTGACGGAGCTCGGGATGTGCAGGGATGTGCCAGGTGGAGTTCATTGGCCAAGCCTGGCTCCAGCCAGGGAATATCCAGGACCCAATGAGTTGGGATGTGCAGGTGGGGAGTGTGCAAAGCCAGGGCTGAGGCACAGCTGGTGGCTGTCACTCCCCAGTGGAATATTTGCCGTGCAAAGCTGGATCCCAGTTTTCCTGCTGTTCCCAGAGCAGTTTGCTGGGATCACTCTGCCATTCCCTGCAGTCACTGTGAATCCTGGGAAAAGCCAGTGTCACCAGGGTATGGATGGCTTGGGGGGCTTGTTAATCCCCTCCTGCACTGGGATGGGAATGGAGCTGGGAGTGCTGTTGGAATTTAGCTGAGACCTCATTTTACTCCACATTTTATGAGCTTATAACCTTAACAAATCTGTAGGAGCCATTTACTGTCAGAAAGATAAAACTCCCATTTGCAGACTTAATATTTCAAAAGATTCCCTTTTTTTGGTCCCCTTTGCTGCCATTTTATAGCTCATAAAGAATGATTTGGTTTTCCTGCTTTGTTTCTGTTGTAGTTTATGAACCTGCCAGCTAATAAAATTTCAGGAAAATCTAATTCCATTGAAAAGTTCAATTCAATTTTTTTTAATAGGAATTTTATTTGAACACCCTTGTTTTAACATAGCTGCCAGCGACATGAGCAGTTTTAGGGTTTGTTGGAGAACACATTTCATTTCTCATTCCAAAGATGTACTGGATTTTAATAATTTCCAAGGGCAGGAGTGGATGCTGAAATGACAAACTGCTGTTGCCTGCACAAAAGCCTCCAGGCACCCTCACAAAAGCATTGCCAGCAAGAAGATTGCAAGCAAGGACATTGTGCCTTGGAAGTACTGTGGGAGGGAAGGAAAAGGTTGGAATTCCCTTGTACCCTTTCCTTTCTTGCTCAGTGGACACCAGGCTTCTGAGTTTATGAATTAAAGGTATTTTATCTGTGCGCAAAAACTCTTCTAAAAACCAAGAATGCCCTGACTCATCTCAACTGTGCTGGCATTTTGGGAACCCTGAGAAAGGCCAGGATCGTTGCCTTTAGTGGAATTTTGAAATATTCTTTTACACAGCAGTTGGCTCTTGGATTCATCTTAGCCATGGTCCTGCTGCAGCAAGAAATGTTTATAAATGACCAAAATCTGTTCCAATACTAAAAAGCAAGAAAATAGATCTGAGGGGAATCATTTTTAAAGGAGGAACTTCTAGAAAGCTGGTATGTCCTGATCAATAATGTTATACATAGAGCTGAGTGAATTTATCCCAGTCTGAACTGACTTCTTAATTCCAGCTGGAAAGTCAAGGAGGAATTGTCAACATCTGTGCCAGGAGCCCCGGGGAAGAGACCAACCTGAGATCACGGGGCTCTTTTAATGCCTTCAAACCTTTCCATTAGCACTCGAATAAGTCTGGCAGAAAGGGAGTTGGATTTCAGCATTTCTCAGGGCTCTCAGCTCTGTTCCTGCAATTCCTCATCTGTTCTAATGAAGTGGGCCCAGCTATTTTGTGGCAGGGCTGTTTTGTGAGCCTGTCTTGTCAGAGGCAGAGTTCAGCTGCAGCGTGACAAAGGGACTCTCTCTCCCTTTAGATGTGCATTGAAGTGGCTGGGATGAAACCTTCCACTTTTCCCTAAAAAAGTCAGTTATCCATTTTTCTAGATGGATTTTCAGTCCTAAAAACTTTGAGATTTTAACGTCTTCTTCTGGAAAAATCCAGCACATTCTTATTTGCCTTCTGCAAGTCTTCTTTAAAGGACTTTTCCTCTGCAGACATCATCTAAAGCAAAACAGACCTTCCCCTCCACAGGCTCTCTCATCTAAAAAGCTACAAAACTCTGAGCAATTTAATAAATCCACACCCATAATCCATAACTTTTGCAGGAAAGAGCTATGGTAATTTTTCCTGTCCTGTGAAGATGAGTGCCTCACTTTACAAGTAATGTCTACTCTCAATTGATCAAAGTTGATATTTTACTGATTTTTAAAGTTTCTACCCATTTTCCCAGCCCTGTAAGACGCATGAAGCAGTGACGATGCACTGAAATGATTCTGCAAATATATACACATTCTTATCTGTGTGGCAAACAAAAATATTGAAATATGAAGTGTCATTATAACATTTCCAATCGTTCTGTGAGCAAATTATGTTCACCAGCAAATGTAAATATTGAAGCTGTGTTAAAATTTCATCGACTCTCTTTGCAATCCCTTTCATCCCTCATTAAAATGGAGCCCTAACAAGCATTCTTTGCAGGCATATGTGACAAACTTCTCCTGGGAAGTGGTTTTCTTTCAACTTCACACTAGAAATGTTTCCTACGATGCTTCCTGTCACTTTTGAGGATGTAGATTTTAAAATAAAAGTACAATACTAGTTCTTCCTTTTATGGGAGCTTTTCTTTATCTAGAATATATCTTATGCTCATTTCCTCTCAGGTACAGAATCATTCTGGAGAAAAGAAATTTTCCTTTATGGCAAAAATTTGAGTTCAGAGCTTTTACTTTCTATGTATAAGAACTGGTTTTGCCAACCTGATTCCAGTTGTCTTGTTGCAGGATCATTTTCCTAATTTCATCCTGGTATGACTTCAAAATCAGATTTGATGACGGGGAGAGGAATTAACCAGCTGCAAAAATTCTGAAAGCTGGGTTTGTGCCTGTTCCAAAGACCACCTGTGCCACGAGTGGCCTCTCCTTGGTCCTGGCCTGCCCTGATCTCCTAAACTTTTCTGTGCCTGTTGTTTTCAGGAGAGAATCTTTTGCTGTCAATAATAACCAGAAATCTGCCTGATCCCTCCAGAGCAAGAGCAAAGACCGATCCCAACACAAATGGAGTGACTGGGAATGGTGAGGTGGATTCTGAGGTGTGGGAATATAAACCCCAGCAAATGCAGCCTATGCAGTGTTTCTTCCCAGATTTCAGGCTTCCATTGAAGAGTCTTTAAAAACAAAAGGAGGGCCATGAATCCATCTTGGGATTTATGCTGCCCTTTATTGGCATTTTCCATATTTTTTGAGGTAACTCATGCTGTGCTCACAGAATGTTTTGCAGCCTTTGTCTGCCTTTAAAGAAAATTGAATGTGCTTCCCTACACTGTCATTTGGTTGGAATATCCTAAATTTCCCAGCCCCCAAATACAGTGGGGACCTAAAATAATGAAAAACTAGAAAGCCAGGCCGTGGTCTGATGGTCTGCTTTGGTTTGCTGCCTTTGTGGGAGCCGTTCCTGGATTTCCCTCCAGATGAAGACCCCTCTTCCGCAGCACCGTTTGGGGCACTTTGCCTGGAAACAGGAAAGGAGGGAATTTTCTGAAGGACGAATTGTGCACGGAATCTGAGGGAGTCAGGTGATGTGACTGTGCACTAATCCAGGTATCAGTGCAGCTCTGTCTGGTGGGCGTCAGGGGGACTTAACTAAATCCTGGATGTCACAAAATTTATTAATGTCACAGCACCGAGATCCTGCTGCCCTTGCATGGATTTTCCAGCTCCCAGGAGGACTTTCCCTTTTGAGGTCTTTTCCCATTGTATCAGGCTGGAGTAGGGCAGCATGAACAGGGTGTGCAGACTCTGTTCCACTTCTCTTTACTCACAGACTACTCAGTGAGTAGTTAGTGTTTAAGCCCATTAAAATATCGCTCTTTACTGAATGGGGTTAACCAGAAAAAACAGTCGGGTGTTAGTCTGGCTGAAATAAAGAACTCCCTGACACCAGTGTGCTGAATGAACTCTATTAATAAATGGATTATTGTTAATTGTAGCACCCTTGGGATAACGTTAGGAGGAGGGAATTACTGAGCATGATTTAGGGCAGCATTACATTACATTTTTTCTTCAGAGAGCTGCGGTCTGCTTGAGTTCAGAGAAAATTTCTGGCTGTATTTTGAATAGGTCAAATTTGTTCTTGGGTACATCTGGAACCTGGTTTTCTCTTTGTCAGCTGGGAATTTTCTCTCTTCCCTTGACTGGGATGAATGTTGGCTCTCAGAGACACAGAGCTGCGAGGTCAGTGCTTCTCTGTGGCTCTTTAAGGAGATACGATGCAGGACCTGGCCCCAGTAAGATGCAGGTCTGTACTCCCAGAGCAGAGAGAAGCAATGCACCGAGGCCAGCTCCAGAACATCTCCTGAAGAACAGCACCTTTTTTCTCCTCAACTCCTGCCTTTTCCTTCCTGGAAGGAAATAATGGTCCAACTGCAAAGAAGAAGACGACAGCCTCACCTTCCTTTGCAATCTGTTGGCACATCCCATTTATTACAACGTCCTGAAGGCATCTGGGATCTCACAGATTCAAAGATTAACATCAAGGCCGAAGAGTGTTTCATCAGCACAGGAAAATCTCATTCAGCAGAGGAGGGATGCTGAGTCAATAGGTCTCAGTGTCTGAGCTGGCCATGAGTCATCCTGACAGAGGAGGAATTGCTGCTGTAACCTCCAGTGCCGTTTGGATTCAGAAACAATCCATCACCCAGGCAAGGAGTCCTTTGTGACGGCCAGATTTGGATCCAGCTCTTTCAGTGCTTGGGGAGATGAGGGTTTGGCTCCACTCCACCCTCCTGTCCTTCTTTCATGGGGCTGTAAAGTCGTGTCACACTTTGATCTTGATGTTGTGTCAGGAGGGGGGTTTGGTGCTTGTTTCAGAGGCTTTGGGGAAAGAGAGGAATGCAATCCTGTCCATCCCAGATGTTTCAGCAGACAAGATTAAGGAACCCATTACCTTGATCCCCCACATTGCTGATTCTCACCCCCTTCCACCTGCTCTCCTTGCCTTACCCCGCTTGTCTTTGTGGTTCTGTTCCCTGCTAAGATGGCTTGTGACATTCTAGCTTGGGGCGTAAACAGTGCAAGGCTGGCTTTGAAAAATATACATGAATAAAAGGTCAAAACTCTCCCAGAAAATAATAAAGTTCTTGGTTGGTTGTTGGGTTTTTTTTCCTGTTGTTGTTTTGGTTTGGGTTTTTTTAATGCATGGTTATGAAAAACAAATTAACCTTTGGGATTTTGAGGAATTCACTGTGACAATGGTCCGGTTTAAAAATAACAACCGCTGCTCCAAGATGAGTGTCCAGAGATGCCAGGTTTGTTCTGTTGGCCCCGAGGATCAGGGAGTGTGTAGTCCTAGCTTTAAAAAGTCATGCTGATATTGCTCCTACTGGAAGGGCAGAAGGCACAGCCCTATGTGTGGGAGTTCCAGGGATGAGTTTTCTTCGGTGGCAACACAAGGACTTCATTATGCTCCTGGTCTCTTTGATCCTGCCTGCTGTCAGGCTTGAATTCTTCTTTAACAATGTTACAGGGCAAGAAAGAAAGGCAAGAGGGAAAATCCAGAAATCACAAAGTTTTCACAGGAACAACTGTGAGCAGAAAAAAATCGTGGTAAAAGGAGAAACACTCGTCATGTCTGACTCAGACAAGGATCAGTGTATTATTAACAGGTGCTTGGGCCTCTTCCCCCCCACATGATATCAGAGGAAAAAATTCCTGCTTCATCTGCAAAGGAGAAGTTTCCGGTTTTAAAAAATTTTCTATAATGGTTTCAGAAACTTGATTTGATTTTGGAGACTTGACTTTCCAGAGGATCATAGCATTATGAATATTTCCCCTGAAAGAGATTCAGGAAGTGGACAGCTCACAATTAACAGAGTGGACATGATTAGCTAATGTCTAATATCACTATTTAGGTGTGATAAATGCATCAATTCTGCCATGAGAGAACACTGAGTGCTGTTTGTTGTCTGACAAGTGTAGCGGAGGAGCAGGAGGAAAAAACAAAAGGCACAAGAGTATCTATGAAGCTGTGAGATAAAATTGCCTGGGAGTTTTCTTAGAAAAGCCAACTTAGGCTTGTCTTTACACGAGAAGAATGTAATTTATTTTGTTTCACTTTGCTATGTGACATCAGTGTTGCCACATCGTTTGTCTGGATGCAGACAAAAAAGTCATTAATTATTAGCAGACTCCACTTTCCACGATTCCCAGAGCTCCGGGAGGCTCCAGGTGAGTCACCAACCCCATCTCTACAATTTGGAAAGGCCAGGCCTGTGTGGCTTGGGGGTTATCCTGGTGATTTCACTGCATGCGAGGGTGAAGCAGTGACTCAGACTTGGCTGTTGGAATATTCAGGCTGGAAGGGAACTCAAGAGGTCTGAACTCGACCCTCCCACACAGAGCAGGGTCTGGCTCTGCAGTCAGCCTCCAAATGTGTCACAGAGAGGGTTTAGTCCTTCTCAAGTGCAGGATTTGTCCTCAGTGAATGTCACAAGGTTCCTAATGTCACTCTCAATGTTTGAAAGAGCTTTTTTGGCCTTTGTTTGGATGGGTCGGGTCACCCTGAGTGAAATCACTGAACTGACTAAACCACCTGTGCAGCTGCAGTTTGCCCTAAAAGTATGCGAGAAATGGGCTCAATCCTGTGGTATCCTTACCATGGATTTAGCCAAGAGCACCCTGTGGACATCTGTTCCTACCCTTTCTTACATTGGGCTTACAAGCATTACTCATTTTTCACAGAGTGTTGTAGGTTCTCATTTCAACCAAAGCTCCTTCCATGTGCTCACGGGCCTGGGAAGAGCTGACAGAATAACTCCACCTCTTTATCTCCTCTGTGGTCAACTCACACTCTGAAGAAAAATCTCTGGGCTCGGGAGGTGAACAGCTTAAAGCTCAGAGGAAATATTTCTTCTTTACTAGGTGTTATTTCTGCTCAGTGAAGAAGAGGCTGGAATCAGCCCCAGGGGTTCTGTGTGGATCACGTACTCAGGGTGAGCATCACGAGTGACAAACTCTTAGGGTGAATATGGGAAGCTCTCCTCATTTATTTCATTATCCTGACATTTGGCATTTGATATTACGACAGCTTCAGTCTTGTTACTTCCTGGGAGCCACAGCCCTCTCTGAAAGGCTCCTTAAGGAAATCTGGACCAGGAGTATTTAGAAGCCACATTACTCTGCCCTTGTGGTTGGTGCAGACGTGGAGTAAAGTCCTCACTGCCTGCAGAGAGGAGAGGAACAGACAGGTCTCACTTTGTGCCTCAGTGCACGTGGAGAGAGGTGAAGTGAACTGCCACAGCTGTGACTCCCTGAGTTCTGGTTCCTGAGCCCCTGCAGGAGTTTAGACAGAGCAGTTCCTCCTCTTGGAGTTTTAATGAATCTCATCAGGCTGTAGGAACCACTGCCACTCATCAATGAGTGTGCTGACAAAAAAATGGTTCTTTTATGGCCCTTGCAGGGCTTCTCCCACTCTCCACACAGAGCCAGCTCATCCCAGTGCAGGCAGCAGGGGTCATTCCATGTGCCACCACGAACTGGCCGTGGCATGTGTGCTAGGAGCCTCTGGAAGCTGTGGGATACTGGAAGGTTCTGACACAATGTTGTAATCTACTGCTTATGGCCTCAGTGTGTCCAAAGCACTGAGAATGAACAGCATTTTCTACTCGTTCTAAACCTTTGCACTTTATAAACCCCCTCAAGTTAAGTCTGATTATGGGAGGAAGGAAAAATGACCTGACTGGAAATCAGCTGGATTCCCTTCTCAGCTTTCTAATGTCACCGCCACCAAATCTGTTTATCTTAATCCTAAATCTTTCTCTTGCTAGTCCTTATTTTCTCCTGGGATTCTTATCACCCAAAGCCACCAAGCTTTGCTACTTTAGGCTGAGATTTTCTGATCTGGCCTCTCTACGTGCTGCTGCTGTAAAAACAAAAAACTTTTCCATCCCATACAGCAAAATAAGGGATGGAGAAGTTCCATCCCCTAAGAGCGAAGCTTCCATTTCTGCATTCCCAATGTTGTCCGTTTTCCCCAAATTCCTTTCCGAGCCTTGCCGTAACAAGGTCCCTTCCACAAGTGTAACTCGAGCTGGGTGTGATTAATAATTCACATTTAGTGCTAAAAGCGAATCAGAGTTAATTTTGTATATTTTGCTTCCCCTCTTTAATCCGTCGGTTTCCGCGGGAAGGCGGCTCCGCAGCGCGGAGCTGGCGGTGACTCATGCCTTACATAAGGAACTAAAACATTCTTTAGTTTACAGAGAAGAATGTTCCTGCTCATTATGGGGATGAAAGGAGATTGCTGCATTTCAAATGACATGTATAATTTAGACACTTATTTCTAGGACTGTTTGGAACAGGGAATGAAGAGAAACTAAAATGTTTGAAGTGACTTGAGTGCTTCATAGTTTTTAATGTGACTGGCAAAATACACAGCCCGATAACTTTTAAGGCTGCTAATGGAAGAATGGCTCTGAAACTCTAACACACTTCTTTTTTTTCTTTCCTAATACCAGTATTTATTTTAAGCCATGAATAGAAACTGGTATTTGTCAGGCTGTAAAAAAAAAAAAATCTCATTTTTTTTCTGCTGGTAGCTACCCGCTGTGCCACCAAAGTGCAAAGAGGAATGGGAAATGGTATTCCAGAAAAACCAGCCAGCTGGTGAGGAAAATGGCAGCAGGTCTGCTGCACTTGGATAGAGCTGGGAGATTTTTTCCTTTGGCATTCTGAACGTTAAACCTTCGCTACAAAAGGAGAGCATGGAATATTCTGTATTTCAACAGTGCAGAGTTTGTTCAAAAGAGAATTCAATAACATATTGGGAAGTATTTATTTAATTGTGTTCTTTTTGGAATATTATGGCAAGCCAAATCCAACACAATTTCTGGAATTTTGAGGCTGAACAAGCCCCAAATGCCCTCATGCTCTGCAGATTATCTTCACAGACTTCTGCACTTCCACGCTTTGGTGACCACGGGCTGTCCTTAGAAGGCAGAATCGTGATTCTCTCTTCTCTCTCAGCCCCATTTATTGAGATATTTTAGAAGTGGCCAGACACAATGTCTGCGTTCCATGGGCTGCTTTGGCAGCCACTGCTTTGGTGCATTTCTCCAGCAAATTGCCCATTTGTTTTGGAGGTCTGTGAATCTTTTAAGCAAACGCAGTGGGCAGTTCCCTCCGAGCAGGGAGAGTATGGAACCCCCTGTAGAAATTTGGATGAGATCTATGCCTTGTAAAAATCTCTCCAAACTGTTGCATTATTTATTTTTATTCCGCTTCAAGGACAACACTTTTCAAACCAAGAGATGACACAAAGGAGCCCTGGGCTGTATAAATATAGAATCTTTTTATTTTTTTGGTTAATAGATACAGTACAATTTTTGACTACATAAGAAAGCGTCGTTTTCAGTGCATACATTCTTCAGACAGACAGGAACATGGCAGACAAACATTCCTTGGTGGTTTGAACATGGCACTTGGTTTATTTCTGTAAGTCCCAAGTTCCTGGCTTTTCCCAGTTTTCCTTAGTTTATTTCTGTAGGTCCCAAGTTGCTGTTTTTTCCCAGTTTTCAGTGGCGGCTTTGACAACTCAAGGTCTAAGGAAAAATGAACTGAGTGCTACCAGAAGAAAAGGACTCTGCTCAGTGCATCCCGCACTGTTCTCCCTGTAACCCTTGTGGTCCCAACTGACCCAGGCCAAGTTTTCCATTCTGTGTTCACAAAATATGCAAATAACAGTGTCAAACAAACCACCCAGTGCTTGGGCTCAGCACTTCCGTCGTCCCCTGAACACTGCCTGACTCCTGAGAGGGTCAAATCCCAAGCTCCTTCCTGAATTTCACTTGTGTAAGATGGTGCTGGTGCCACCACTTTGGCAAAATTCTTCCTGTTCTTTTGTGGTGTAGTAAAAACCCAGGAAAATGGATCCCAGCATTTGGCCATTACATTTTCAGGGAGGGAGAAAAGAATTATTGCTGCCTTTTGTGTTCTTTATTTACTGTATGATAAGGAAAAAACTCCAGGCTGATCTGTGAGTCTGATACTGATCCTGAGCAACCCCTGCGTTCAGGGAAACCTGCCCACGCTTATCTTGCTCTGTAGCTTTTTGCTTGCAAACTGTTCCTGGTGTGTCCACTTGGTGCTAGTGGGATTTAGGGACCCTGGAGCCCAGCCCACATCCCCAGAGCTGGGATAGGCCAGATGGAATCTGCAAAGTGAGACAGGACGTGAAGGATCAGTGGGGGGATAAATCATGAACTGTTACCTGGCCAGTTCCAGGTTTACCCTTACCTGGCAACTGGCACTCCTGCGGTGTACAGGAGAGCAAATCCAATGAGAGAAACACCTGCATGCTCTGGGGTATCCTGGGCATCTGCCAAGCAGGTGACTGGAGAGAGGGTTTGTGTCAGTGGGATGTCAAGCAGAGCAGCTGAGGTCTGCAGGAGCCCTAAATGTGTTCACCTTCAGCAGTCAGGGGTTTGTTTGACACCATTACTCAGACCTTGAGTTTTATCTGACTTCCTTGATACCCCAAGCAGATACTGTGGGCTCAGCAGCCTGCTTGGGACACCCTTCTTGTGAGGATAACTTGGGAGAACCTTACAGAAACCTCATTGTTTGAGGAAAGGACTCTGGGAAAGATCAGATTCACACAGTCACCAGCCTTCATTTTGCTCCAGACACCAATATTGAAAAATCAGTAGATCAAAAAGCTTCTCCCGTTCAGGGCAGGACACAACGAGACTTCCAGACAAACGAATATAAACTAGGTTTCCTTGGCTATAGAGTGAGGATTTAATGTGAAAAAGCTCGCTTTAGGTTATCTAGTTCAGCCCCTGCAAGCACAGGATAAACAGCAGTGAAATGATCCTCTACCTGATCTTAGGAAAAGGCAGAGCAAAGCTATCCAAAGGGACTGGGAGGGCAAATATCAAGAAAGAGATGAAAAGTAGAGAAAAGAGGAGACAGGAGATTGTTACAACCACCAGCCTGAACGAGAACGTGCAGGTGAAGGCATTTGGACACCTAAGTGGGAGGTGATTGTTGGAGAGGAGACAGCACAATTCCATGGAGAGCTCTGAGCTCCTCTGCCCCGATTCTCTGGGCTTCCAAGAGCACAAAACCAGTAGGAGTGAGCACCATCAAAGGAAACAAAGGTACATGTTAATACAGATCCCACTGAGCTCAGGTTAGGGAAAGCAGCTGGCAGACAGGAGTCGAGTAAGAATCCCTGAGACGTCTGAAAAAATAATAAACATCACATCATTTAAACAATTTACCCCTTCTGATCCTCTAGCCAATCCACCAGCCTCCAATTAAAACCCAGGCAGTGGAAATCCTTCACCTTTAACACGAGCTGCACATGGTGACACTTCCAGGAATGAGATAAACCTGCCAAATTCCTCCAGAGCCCTGTTTCCTAACTGAAACTAAATAACGTGGAGAATAAGTGAGAGGCAGAGACACTCACAGCCCAGAGAGCTGCTGTGCCATGGCACTAGTGGGGCACTGTAAACTGGAGCCTGGCCTGCAAGCATTAGTGAAATGTTTAGTACAATACTTAACTCTGTTACATCTGGGTATCTCTTTCTCTTTGGACTAAAAAGTTACAAATTTTACCATATAAATGAATCACTATATTTGTTGCTACAGGGTACACTATATACATCGTTGGAAGAAGAGAACAATAATTAAATTAAGGGAGGTGAGAGAAGGACAAACAAAATATTAGTACATAAAATAGAAGACAATATGTTCAATAATACTTTTCAGGCAATACTTTTGCTTGTTACATTTACTATAAGGAGGAAAATATCTTCCACTCAAAATAAGCATTGGAAACAGCTGCCCAAACATCAGTCAGTCTCCTCCATCGCTGGACACTCGGATCTGCTCAGGACGTTCTCGATTCTGCCACTGCAGAGGAGCCCTCAGTTTTGGGGGCTGTCAGTGCAACCAGGGGTTTAAACATCTCGAGCACTGGAGCCTGTGCCCCGTTTCACCGTGTCAGGTGGCACAGAGAGGCTGATGTTTGTTACTGAGAGCCACAAGGGACCTGGCTCCCCACAGTCCGCTGAGCTCCGCTCCCCAAACGCGCTCCTCGGAGAAACCCCTGCGGCTCATCCTTCAGAGAGGGGGAGGCCACGTGCTCAGCTCACCCAGCAGAGTTTCCCATTCTTCCTCGAAACGCAGAGCACACGTGCTGGTTTTGTTCCTACATTTCCAAGTTCATCAGTGAAGGTTTTTCAACGCCGTTTTCTCACCCTCCAGCTCAAGGTGCAGTAACAAACATCTCCAACTGAGGCCATCAACAGCAGAGCCACACACACTGTCTGCACCTTCTTTGCCTTTTGCCTCATCAATAATTTATTTCCACAAGAACTGATTGATTACTTGATCAGCGATATAGATAGCTAATAAGTGTTTGATGAAAAACGGATCCAATGAGCTTTCTGGGGCTCATCAGAAATCTTTCCCAGTAGTTTCTTCTCTTCTGTGACCAGCTCTACTTAATGCATAGGTACTAAAATACAAAGCAGTGCAAAATGACCATAAAGCAACTACAGCCCACACCTATCTACAGGTGCACTACGAGCAGGGGGCTCTGGAGGGACTGCAGGTGATTAATAAGCGACTCTGAAGTCAAGGAGAAGGAGCAGTGCAGTTCCCCAGAGCCCATCCTTCGGATGCTTGAGCGTTCACAGTTAACGTGGTGTGGGGTTTGGAGATTTGTTTCCCCCTTTGATAATACCTGAGGCTTGTTTGTGATTCCTTCAGCGTAGCCCACTGCAAGCACTCATCCAGAAAAGCTTCCTTCGCTGCTGCGAGGGTGTGTAGCTGTCTTTGCCAAGGTAACATCATCGTTTTGCAAGGGTTGGATTTCATCCCCCTCTAGTGTGAATCATGAAGAAAAAAATCTCTTTCCGCTGAAGAAGTCAAATCAAGGAAGAAAAGGAAAGGGTTGTGCAGAGCTCAGAGGAAACCACACAGGGAGCCACTTACAGATCGGTTTGTAACTCAGGAGGTTACGGCCCTCGCTGGCAATGAACATCCTGCTCATCCTGGCTTTTTCTGCTTGCAACCTGGAGACCTTTCCCTTCCTAAATTTTTAAAGCCAACTCTGATTGTTACAGAGCACATGAAAGGATAAGGATTATTTGCTGATTTTTGAGGCTGCTGTGATGGTGCACAGGGCACACAGGGCACCTGGGCACCTGGGCACACTTGTCACAGTCCCTGCCACACACAGCTTTGGGGCAGGGGAAAACCCACTGCGAAGGTCTCACATGTGAGAATTTGTGATCCTTTCAGTCCTGCTGCAACAAAAGCTTTGAATTACCCTGAACCCAGGATACCATATGATACCAGTATTTACCTTGGCAAGACAGTCAGAGATAAATGTGTGTCACATGGGCTTGCAGCTTAGCACAGGCGAGTATCCCCAGGGTCAAACCCTTGGGCACCCGCCACAGACTCCAGAGGAAATGCTTTTTTTGTTTCGTGTGTTGTTTTAGTAAATAGCCTGTGTGCAGAAAGGAAACATAAAAATGCTGCTGCCCTGCTGGTGCCTCACGGGTGTGTGTGAGTTTTTGTGTAACTCTCGTGCTGGTAATGAGAGTTTTCTGCACATTCACACAAACGTGTGCACGTGAGCTGGGAAATTCTGTTTGAGTTAAGAAGGTTCTTATTTAAGGCAGTGATTTTGCCTTGCAGCCATTACAGATGCATCTCCAGCAAGGTTCCCTATTGCATGTCTGCTGAATAAACTGCTGTTAGAACAAGGGGAAAGCCCAGGGGGTCGGATTTAACCACACTGTGTGCCCTGCTGGCCCAAAAGAGCAGGCACACGAGTACTACCAGCTTGCTCTGGGCCAGGCCATCTTTAGGAGTGTATCCTCTGGGCAGTGGAAATTATTAAATCCAAATTGCAACCAAAATATCTTGGATTTCAAAATATCCTAACCAATCCCTGCAGGACGTGTGCAGGGCCAGGAACTTGAATCTTGTGTTCGCAATCAGCTTGGCACGACCCTGATGGAGTGAAATGGGAATGCAGGAACCTGTGGATCTGCCAGTGCCAATGAACAGCCCCAGCCAGGGGGAAGGAGTGGCAGCAGTTCAGGGTTACAGCTCCTACTACGACTCTGTCAGACAGAATGTTATTAACTCACTGCAGATCTTGCAATAGGCCTTGAAAGAGAAGAGAGAAGATGCTCTTAAATTGTTTCTAATCACATCCGAGATGTGCCAGAAGAAACAAGTGAAGCATTATCCTGGCAGAATTCCCTTCCGTTTTACCCAGGCTCCCTGGAGGCACAGGAGAACCTGGCAAGGCTGAGGTGCAACCTGTGCTGGGGGCACTGGTTACACTGGGGGGGCCGAGTAGTGGATGACGGAGTTGTAATCCGGAGGTGGGCTGTGGCATTCCAGGTTGGGATCCATAGGGAGCAGGACAGTGTCTTCCAGGGGGAAGTCCATGGTGTCCTCTTCCACCTGCACTGCTGGCTGGTACTTGACTGTCTCGTGGTCAGATAGGATGGACTCCTTGCTCCTGCTGACAGCTCTCCGCCTGTTGGGAACAAACATTGGGATCTATCCACCCTGGCTCCGTAATTAATGGGCAAAAGTATTTCTTTAAAAAGTAAATATATAAAAATACCAATTCACCTCTATGGCGCCCTGTAAGACAGTGACGTTTTATTGATTGGAGAAGGGAACTGAGTTAGATATTTTAAATAACTCTGTGTTTTAAAAGTGGATTTAGGAGTAATTGCAGGAGCTCTGCTGCCCTGTCTTTTCAGCTCACCACATTTCAGTGCACTCCAGATCTCTTACTTGCAAAGGCACCTGTCCCATACATACAGCAATATCCTCCCTCATTGTTCTGACACAGGTCAGTAAAAATTTGACTTTTCTGAAAGCAGAACTGAAGGCTATGACTTTTCTTGAAGCATGATAAGGGATGAAATACGGAATAATCTCTGACAGACTCCGATTTAAACCGATACCGAAAGCAAGAGCGTGCGTTGAACACACTCAGGCAGGGCAGGGCAAAATCCCTTTTATATTCCCCAGGCCTTTAACATTCCCGAGTCAGGGGCTGGTGAAGGGCAGTGCTTTGCAGCATTCCAGCTGCTTTTATCTCCTGTCTTCCCTTGTTCCAGGTGATGGAGGCATGGAACAGAGCAACTCACATCCCATGGAACAGCCTCGGGGTTAAAAGCAGGAGAACCCTGAGAAGATTTGTATCACAAGGTGACCTTGAGGAACAGCAAGGGTTGTGGAGAACTAAAAACGTTCTTTCTGTCATAGGCTGCCTTAGAAATGATGTTCTGTCAACCTTGGTTTCTGCCATCTGAGCAATTCATTGGAAGGGGCCGGGATAACTGAGGGGTGGTTCTCAAAAGGATCCCAGTGTGAGAGTGGCTTTCGAGCTGCTGCACTTTGCTCAGGAGCCTTTAACTGCAGCTCTTGGGAAGGAACCTCGGGCACAGACTCATCCCAGCACTGCTCAAGTCCCAGTTCAGAATGACTTGAATGTGCCTGGGAGAATTAAAAACCAGGCAGTGCCCAAGCACTTGGTGTGTGTATTTCATATGTGTTTAAAGTAGGATAAAGTTACATTTTAATGACCCTAAACCAAATCTGAATAGTCAACAGTTCATCAAATGATTGTAGAATTCATGACTCTCATTTTATTGGCACTGCTGCAGCGCTTCCAGTCCCCAGCAGCTGCTCATGGGCTCACTGGGGGGCTTTAGGAAGAAAGCAGAGCCAGTTCCTGCTGCAGGGAACAAACCAACAGCCAGGAGCCAGACACAGCAACTGGAGGGAGGGGAGCAGAAGCCATGAACAGGAACTAGCAGATCCAGGACAGGAGCTGCGTGTGGGTCATGTTTTTGGGATGGTACAGCAGAGAGAGCAGGCTGGATGGTCACACACAGCTCCTTTCAGCTGTGAAAGGATAAACCTGCCCTGCTGGGTTCTGCTGCTGGGACTTTACAAGTTGTGTTCTTTTGCCTCTGGATCTGGAACCTGTCAAAAGCTTCGGGTTTCTCACAAGCTGCAGATATTGTCACTGGCTGACAGAACCAGTGTCACTATATTAGAAAAAAAAAAAAAGAAAATCAAAATTTTTGCTGGTTCTAGGAAGATCCCAGGTGTTCAGAGCACTGGCTGGAGTAGAACACTCCTTTGTGCTCTGTGCACAGCCATGGGACCAGCCTGTAGGCTCCACCTGTGACTTATCTACCCCTGCAGTTCTCTGCTGTGGGGGAGTGTGTGGTGATGTTCTGTACGTCGGTCACGAAACTCTTGTGCAGCCAAACTCAGCCTTAACACACAGCTGCAGCTGCAGCTCTGCTCAGCTGCAGTGGGACATGGGCTGTTTGATTTTAGGTGTGATTTTAGTGTGCTGGGCTGGCTTTCCATGGCAGGTTTGCATGGCAGGTTCGTTTCCAGCTTTGGGAAGTGAACCTGAGCTGTAAGAGCCAGCCCACCATGTCTTGCATGTCTACAGTGAGCTTGGGTTCTCTGATTTCTGCAGAGTTTATAGAGCAAAGCTGCTGTTCCTGTGCTTTCAGACCTGCACAAGGCATTGGAACCAAACCTGTGGAGTGGCAGAGCAGAAATCCTAAAATAAATAGTAACCCTGAGAACTTCAACAAAAAATGTAGCACCCTCAGCTTTCACAACTAAGTTTTTCCTCCTTGTCCAGAGAAAAAACATGAGTGGAAACTCCTTTTGTATCCTGTCCATTGGGCAGCTGTCCCTTCTCTGCACACACAGCTTGTCTGCAGGTAAACTCTTCCCTGACATGAGCAATGGAACCACAGCTTTGCCTCTCTGTTTATTTATGTAATTCTCTTTCTGTTGCTCAGTTCCATTGACTCGTGTCGGACAATTCCATGGATGCTCTGGCTTCCAATTTGCCAGGTATTAAAGTTGTCACTGGAGACAGGGAGAAGCTTGAAACTTGTTGAACTTGGCCCCCAACCCGCATATCTCTGAGTTATCAGGGTTTGGTTTGGTGATGCCTTAGGTTTTAACTTTTATATTTCCCAAACCCTGCCCTGCCTGGTGTGTGACTCTGCAGTTCCTTGTGCCCTGGGAGCTGCTGTTCTCTCCTGCTGCTCACACACAACAAACCTCTGCAGGTTCCCACTCCAAGGACACCGGGCCCCAAATGTGTCAACTCAAAGCCTCTCAAGGGGGGCAAACTTGGGGGAATTCCATCATGGACTGAGGTGATCATTGGAGAATGAACCCTGAGATGCAAATGAACCCAACTTATCAAAGTGGGAAGAACCCGTGAGCCAGGGTCCATCTGGGGTGGAGCCTCTGGACTGCCCAGGGTGAGCCTTTGAAGGCCCTTCAGATAAACACCTCCTTTTATTCTCTTAATTCTTGTCTGGTCTCTGTGTTTCAGGTGGCCACTCAAGGCATCATTGGCCACACAACAGGAAATTTTCAGCCCCCTGTAGACTCCCAGCAAGTGTTCCTGTTGGGTTCCTACCCCTGTGGGTCAGGAGATTGGATATCTGGGAATAACTCTGCCTGTTGCTGAAATCAGGCTGAGCTTTGACGGACTCCTAAATGCTGCCATCTCCTATCTGCTCCAAAGACAGAAAGCTGATGAGTTAGGTCAGAAGGAAGTTGTGTCATTTGCTATCTAATGGCAGAACAAAATGCAATTAACTTCCAATGCTATTCCTTTCATCTAAATGCATTTCCTAATGAAAGCTCTCCGAGGGGCTTTGCATTTTTCCCTTTCATGGTTCTATCACTGACACTTGTGCCTGCTCTGCATGTGCAGATGCTGCTCCTGGGGATGAGGCTGCAGCATCCCTTTTCCACCTGCCCTGGGCATCTCAGAAGCTGCCCCAGCCCCTCAGAGCTCAGCCTTGCCTGGAGCATGATCAGTGCTTGGGGCTCCAGGGGACACCAAAAGCCCCTTTACAGCCTGGGCCACTTGGACTGGGCTGTGTAAGGCAGAGACCTTCTCCCTGAGCCCCCCAGTAAACACTCTCTGACTGTCCTTCCTCAAGGTGTCCTGACTGAGGACACAGCCTGAATATTAAGTCACTTTCCACAAACTTTTTAGTTTTCTGAAGGTGCCAAAGTTGTTTAGAAGATGCTACAGAGGATAATCCTGCAGTAGCTTGAAGGCCCGAGTGACCTGCTGAGGCTTTTTCTTCCTACTGCACGAACCAGAGATTTTGGAGGTAGAAAAATACTGAAATCATCAAAGAGCTGGGAAACCATTAGTGGAGCTGTTTATTTTATGTGAGAGGGAGCCAGTTTCTGTTAATCTAAATTTTGGGGTCAATGACTTGAAGAGGAGTGTGGAGAAAGAGGGATGACTGCAGGAAAATCATCCTGAGCAGGGAGGGATTCCAGCCCCAAGTGCAGCACTCACTCCAGAGCAGCTCCTACTGCTCTGCAATTAGAAACCCAAGTATTTTGCCCTGAGTAGGAAAAACTAATAGACTTTTCTGTCCATGTAGGAAACCTGGCCGTGTTCAGAAGCTGTGTTTAGGGAAAGATGAGAAATTGGGCTGATTGCTGCCAAGTAGAGCAGTTTGTCTCACGACTACATCTCCTAATAACATGTAGGAGCTTCGGGGCTTTGTAGGAGCTTTCAAAGGTGTTTAATGAGGCTCAGAGTAAGAGAGGTTATTTTTTAATTTTAATTTTTCTGCAATTAAAGAAATAAAAGGGTTATTTTTTCCTTCTGGTAGCTATGACTGATTCACAGTTTGCTTTAATACATTTTCAACTGAGTGCAGTGCAGTAGGAATTTCATCCTGGGTTCCCCTCTGGCAGTCCCAGTGCATCAGCAGTCTGCTGGCAAGGAGAACTCCAGGGCTTGGGCTCAGGAATTCATTCTTTGGAAGCATTTTTAAATACAAAGTGCAGGTAACAAAGTTTTCCCAGGCCAGAGCCACCCTCGTGTCCTCTCACATTTGTGGCCAGGCTGCTCAGCTGTCCCTGTCCAAAAGCAGTGGGATGGAAAACACTGCAGTCAAATCCACAGCCTCTCACATTTCCCCTTCTAGCCCTTGCTACTGTAAGCACAGAACTTAATCCTTGAAACCAAAGTGGTTTACATAACTCCTGAGTAGCTACTCATTCCGAGTTCTAGTTTGGAGAGCTCAGATCAGGTCATAGTGCAAGGTGCTGCACGACACAACAGTAAATGTATTTGTTATCTTCTGAACTCCATTCTGCCCTGGAGCAAACATGTTCCCATGCCTCGTTTCTCTGAGAAGGTGCAAAAGGATTCCAGCCCAAGCCCGGCTGTGTTTTTGTCGTGCACTTTGTGTTTGGACATGAATGCCTGCTGTTCCTGAGCAAAATCCAGCATTTCAGTATTCCTGACTTGCCTTAGGCCCAGCTTGGCTTTGGCAGAGGCAGAGCCCTCAGTGATGGGCTGGAGATGCAGCATCCAGAGCCCAGAGTGGCTCAGCTGAGCCTCAGCTGATCTCGTGGGCCTGGGCCAGAACCAGATCAGTGATTTCTGAGCAACAGAGGATAATTGGGTTTGGGGGGAGAAGGGGAAGGGCTGGGGGAGGACAACTGAGCAGATATCAAACCTTTTGTCATCTTAAACAATAACCTGATTATAGAGTCTCTGGGAGAATTTTAAAGCAGCGCTTGGCAGTAGCCTGATAATATTATGAGACGGAACCTGACACCAGAGTCATCCCATCATTAAATCCCTCTGTGCTCCCTGTGCTTCCCTGAATGCTGATTCCAGTGTTGTTCTCCCAGTCAATCTTTCCATCTCTCACTGCAGCTACTGCTGTGACTTTCTACTTCAGCAGCAGAAAATGCTCAGAACTTTCCTGCTCTATTTTAGCAGCAGGAAATGCTCAGACCTGGTTAGTCCAGCCTAACAGTGAGCCCAGGCCCAGAGTATCAGATTCATCCTCACTAAACTCTTGACACTGACACTCCGTGGTGAGTGCTGTTGGCAAATTTTAAACTCAACAGAGGAATGAATGCAGGATAAATAAACAGTGAGATTTTGGCAAAAATAATAAATGCAGCCACCCCAGTTTAGAAAACATGCTAAGCCTTTGAACAGTTTTGTTTTAGAAAAGAAAGACTTTGAAAAGGATCCAAGGTAAATGTTTTTGATAGAGAGAGATACACAATTAACAAGGGTGACTTTATCTCCCCTGTTAAACCCACACTCCCTTCTGACCTCTCTAGATTATTCCACAGGCTTTGGAGGCTTGTTTGCCCACTTATCAGTGCAGGAGCACCCAGGGGTGTCCTGTCCTCAAACGAGAGGGCCGTGGGGTGCTCTGCACTGTTCAAGCTGCTCTTTGTGCCAGTGAGGGTCTGCAAGATTGAAAAAAAAAAAAAAAAAGCAGCTGACAAAAAAAGCTTCCTGAGCTGGAGCTCAGACACTCAGGGAAGGATGTGGCCAAGGAGAAGCACACCTCTATCCGTGCCATGGGAGCCAGGGCCCGGGAACCGGGAGACAGCGAGCGCAGCTTGCCGCAGGCTCTGCTGGGATGCTCTGTCAGGCTCTGCCTGGCACAGAAACGCTCAGGAATCTCGTGCTGGATGGAGTCCCTATGGAAGTGTTGACTGGAAGTGGGGAGAGCCCAGATGGTGGGGTCAGGCAGGGATTCAGTGACCCCCACAGAGCCTCACATTCACTCTCAGTGGGTTTGATAGCAGTTCAGAAGGTTTTCCTGGAAATCTCTAAAGAACAGGCTGTTATGGAATTTTTGTGTTTCTACATCTGGCTGGATGTTGACTTTTCAGATTTTCAGGAGAAAGCCTAGAAGGGGCAGCGAGGGAACCTTCCTCTGCCAACTCTTTATCCAAACAGGGGAAATGCAATAGAGAAAAGCTGTCAGGGGTGAGTGACAGAAATCCTCGGAGGGATAAATCCCACCGGGGAGGCTGCTGTGTGTGTGTTGGATTTGTGTCAATGTGACATCATGCAGGACAGGGGTGAATCAGCCCAGGTGAGGCAGCACAGAAATGCAGCTCCTGACATTTGAGCTCCTGTTTTTAGAGCTGGTGCCATTTGGTCTCCATAGCAATGGATTGTGCTGGCAGGAATGCTCTGGGTGTGTGCAGGGGATAAAAACATGGAACTGGATCTGCATCTCTGCTAATCCCACCAGGTCCGGCCCCACAGGGAAAACAGCTCTGGGCAACAGCATTCCTGAGGCCTCACTCCTATCCAGCACAATCCATAGTATTCTGATGCCCCTCTTAGTGCTGCCCACCTTTCCTTATGAAACCTTCTCCCTTTCCCTCCTCTCCTGCCTTCAAACATCAGGGAATGGAGGCTTTCGAGGCCTGAAAAGACAAGGCAAACCCCTTCCATCTGCTCTTCTCTCCGAGTGAGAGGCAACCCCTCCAAAACACTGCCACACTCTGACCGTGCCCTCTCCTGGGAGCTCTCCCAGGATATCCAGAAGTGCACCAGGCTTCCTCTCATCCCGCGTTTCTCTTGAGTGCAGAAAAGGGGTGACTTGGTGTAGAACAAGCAACTGCTCTGCTGGGAAAGGTCATGGAGTTCCTCAGTACGGGGAAAACTCATACAAATCTCAGTAGATTTCAGAGGAGACTCTAGGCAAGTCAGTAATTAGCTTAATTAACTGAATAGACAAGGAATTCATTGCTACAGAATAATTTCTTTTTTCATATTTTGGGCAGCTATTCTTTGAAATTCTGCATGTTGACATCTGAATCTATAAAATGGGTTGCTGTTGTTAGGAGGGTAGAGAAGGCCTTGTTCACTACTGGGTCACCTCTGCCTGTGTGGTTGTTACCGAAATACTGTGAGCAAAAAGCTAAAAATCTGCTTTTAATCTTCTGTATTGTACTATGGATGGATAAAAACCCAGCAAACCCTGTCCCAGCCTCTGTTTGTAAACCAGGTGTGAACAGTACAACCCAGGGCTCATGGAGGTGATGGGATTTCGGGAATTCTCTGCAGGACTGTCTCAGAGCGATGATAAAGCAAATGTAGCAGGCAGGGTTGTGGTAAAGGCACTGCTTTGCAGAGGTTGGGCTGCTCTTTACTGCGCACGAGCCTTTTAACTTTACTCACATGCCATGAGCTGCAAAGATGCCACTCCTTCTGTCTGAGTTAAATATACACACTGGTATGATTACAAATGTCAGCATTTGGGTTAATGAATCAAGTTCTTCAAACTTCACTCCGTCACTGAGAGAGAACACTGGGGAGGCAGTGAACAAACAGCTAGATTAGACCTGTATATTCTCATTTTTTCCTCCTATCAGTCTCCATTTGCAGAACCTGCTGCCCCTCGATCTAAAAACACATTAGCCAAGGTTGTCTGGTTATGGGGCTGAAATTCAGAGTTCATCTCCTCTTAGCTTGCCCTGATAGCCAGAGGTTTCCTTTTGGCATCAGAAACAAAATTGCAAATTTCAAAAGCATTTCTCTGAATGGAAGAACTGTCTGAAAGAGAAATCCCCCAAAGTACTCACGCCAGAGCCATGATCCCATAGGGCCAGGAACGGATTTCCAACCTCTTGGGGCTTTTTATCTCATCCGACGTCAGCACCATCCCGCTGTCCGACTCCTGAGGGGCAAAAGGAAGGGAACATCAGGGATATCTGGAACCTGTGTTGGGAACGGTGTAGGAGCTACCAGTCCTTCAGGATATTCTCTTATCAAGGCCTGTGTTATCAATTTTTATCCAAGTGTTCCTGATAATGCTGCTCTGGAGCCTGGGAATGTTTCTCTCGTTTTTGTGACATTAAAGTTTTTGATCTGCATTTCCAAAGAGCACCCTTAAAATGAACACATCAAAAAATAATTTGACATTTTCAAATTTGAAGCTGATATTAAGCACGACATATGGGCACCGTGTTCGTAGGATAGCTGAGATATGAATAGACTGAGATTCATAAAGAATATATCCAATAATTCTGGCTGGGCTCCTCCGAGGGAAAGCTCCCTAAATACCTACTGGAAATACACAATTAGAAACACTGGGATCTGAAGGAAGTGGAAGTTCAGCAGCATTTTGTAAATGCAAGTGCTTTGCAAAGATAGATGGCCCTGGCCTTTATGGATTTTTTAATGAGCTGTCCAACAAAACTGTCTTGATTAAAGTTGGGGTTGTGCTTCTGCTGCACTTAGGGCTGAGTCTCGAGGCTGCAGTTAAACTTTGTGCTAGGTTTATGCAAGTACACAGACATCACGGTCCTCATTTAAAGTAATTTAATAGTATTAAATGGTCTGAGGGTTTCTTTGCATGTGAAATATTCTGTGATGCTGGAAAGTTGCACATCTGTGCATCTGTCAAAACCCAGACAGCAAAAGCCCTCGACGTAGAAGTGAAACTCTACTTAGTCTCATTTTACCAGTCAAACTGATCGAGATCTAACAAATAATCTCATCAAACAATAAATAACAAGCAGAAGCCTTTTCATACATGCTCTGGTCATCTACCAGTTGTTAATAAGATCAGTTTATAAACGAGTTTATAAAGTATAAAGCAAAATCCTGAATTAACGCGGTCTGTCAAACCCTCGGTAAAACCCAGCTCGTCTCTGGTTTTTGTCTTGACCGTTTCCCCTTCACGCACGTGGCCCAGGAACAGTTTATCTGAGGGCTGCTCTGCGTTTTGCTCACACCTCTCCGGTAAAAGAATCTCCAGAGAGATTGCAGATAATTGCACAATGGCAGGAAGGTGTGGTGGAGCACTCGGAGAGCTCGGGGCAGCTCTTTGAAATAATGAAATAATGACCTAATGACTCTTCAGGGTTGATAATTAAGAAAACTTCAATAACCCAAGGGCACTTACTTTGTCCAAAAGCAGATCACACACTGATTTTGCTTTAAAAGATCCTTGTTGAAACATCCCGTTTATTTCTGATTCCTTGATGTATTATCACCCTTTTTTGAACCTTTTCCCCCCTCACGTAAAGGCCTATTTGAAAATGCCACGAACAGGGAGCACTGAGGCAGGTAATGCTGCTGCTGGCAGCAATAATCTCTTACTGAGACTGGATTGATCTAGCAAATGTCTCTGTGTGATTCACAGGGACAGATTTTATCCTGCAAGAGGGAAGATGCAGGAACCAGGGAAATTTCTAAGCCTTCTAATCCCTGAGATGCACCGATAAAGAGGCAGAAATTCCATCTGGCAAAATGCGAGGCAGTAATGGGCCTCAGTCTGTGCTCAGCAGAGAGCAAATGAGAAGTAGGCTCTGTTTGTCAAGGGCACGAAGTATTTCCAGGACAAGGTGGAGCTGGAGACTTGAGCCTTCCCAAGGGAGCTGGTCTGAGGAATGGCTCTATCCAAGAGGGACTCTCAGCTGGAGCCTTTCCTTCAGCTGCTCCTCACCACCTGAGGCTTCTCCTCCTGTGGCAGGAGGATTCCTGAGGGATTCAGGCTTCTTCCCTAGACTTCGATCCACCTGGAGCAGTTGTGCATTGCAAAGGTCCCTCCTTAGGGGCACAGAAGGTGCCATTGAGGCAGCAGGTGGGGACAGCACATGGAACTGCAGCCAGGGGCTGCCTGAATTACAGAGGGAATTCAGGAGTTGTTCTTGCGGATTTTTTCAAATAAGAAAACCCAACCTGTAATTTCAGAGGAAGCCAACAAGCAGAGCCCTCGTTCTGTAACAAAACAAGCCTTTGTTTTCCCCCGGAGGGAAAATTAAACCCTTTAACACTCTCCCACCCTGCAGTGGCATTAAATCAGCAATAAATACATTCACTTGCAGTGAGAAAAATCCAGGGTTAAAGTAATTCGTGTGAATCAGGACCAGGATCTTGAATCTTGGTCTTGTCTAGCCAGAACTGAACACCTTCACCCCCACCAAGGGAGTGACTCTCTCAGCCTGCCAGAAGGTGTTCTGGACACATTTCCCTCAAAGAGCTTCATTTCAATGAGCTGCCACTTTCTTGTGATGGAAGAATATATTGAAATATGTCATCTAAAGCCCCTTAGGCTGATCAAAGCCAGGGCAATCACACGAGACCTTCTCTCTAAATTATTTGTTAAGAGAAATGCAGGTCCTTCTTTGTTGTCACACAGCCCCGGGTGTGAGATGCCAGGGCCGAATCTTCTGCCTGATTTAAAGCTCTCTGCTACCAAACAGATTTCAAAAGCTCTAGTGAGTGTTTCTGGCACTGGTGACGAGTGATCTGTGAACCTGCTGGGGAAGGATGCAGTCACCTCGCTTACCTCATGCAGCACTTTCTCCTTTTCCACTGGCACCTCATCAAATGTCTTCACACTCAGGGGTCTCTTCTTGCTGTTGTTACTGAAAGCAGGAAAGTGGAGGGGTCAGCAGAAAACCCAGGCAGATGCTGCAGCAGTTGTAGCTCAGTCACATCCTCACACAGCCCAGTTTCCTGGACCGCTTCTCTTTTTTCACCTCTTGTACCTAATAACCAACACCGTGATAAATTTGTCTGATTCTTTCACCAGCCATATTAAGAGAGGGCACCAGACAGTGAAATGTTTCTTTCCCCCCCCCACCTGTATCTGTTTTTCTCACCCAGTTTCCACTGCACTCCAGCGATTCACTCCGTTGTTCAGGTTCTCTTCCGCAGGGCAGGTTTTGGAGTTGGAGTCTCCATCTGGACACAAGGTGATGTTCAGTGGAATGTAGTCTTTGCCATCCTATGAAATTAATAACAGAAAAGAGCACAGAGCTGGTGAAGTTCATTTTGTGCCACGTCTCAGATGTGAGAGGTTATTGTATCCTGCAGAGCTTAGTGCTGAGGGAGGACCGGATTGTGTTTTAACTTAACTCTGTGATGTTTGTTCAAGGTGATTATGATGTTCCTGTGGAAGTTAGAATGCACACTTTATCCAAGATGTGCTGTGCAGGAGGCTTTGTGAGGAAACTGGGGCGCTTTGGGAACCCTGGGATGTGGAATGGCTGAACATGGGCTCAGATATTCCAGTCCTGGTCAGAAGCAATTGCCCATGTACAGACTGCTTGGTTTTGTTCAACTTCAGGAGCCTGGGAAGAGCCAGGCCTTAAAATGGGAGCCTGAAAGGATTTAATTTCTTGTCCTTCCCAGGAACTGCTGCTGCACAGGGTAATGAGTTCTGCATTGTCATTACCCCCCTGCAGCAATCCTCAGGAATGACTCTGCCTTTAGCTCCCGAAACTGTTTGCCCAATTTTCCCTGTGCTTCTTTCCTTTTGTTTTTAATTTTGAGAAGCAGTTAAGTGCCCTATTCCCTTATCATGATTTTTATGTCTCCTTAATTTACTTTGGTTATAGAATCAAACTCACAAGCTCTTCATATTGCAGACTGGGCCCTCTTCAATTCAGCTCCACTAAATTTGTTTACAAACAGGAAGGAGCTGGAGGAGAGTGTTTGATTTCTTCTTCAATTAAATTGACAATTGCATAACTGGTCTGGTTGTTCTTACTGAAGAAGAAAACAACTGGTTTAACTATTATGGAATTAATAATGATATGACAGAATTTCTGTGCTTTAAGCTGCATAATTGTAAAGCTCCTAAGGGCACTGGTGAACATAAACTTGGAAATGGGAGACAAAGTTCAGGAGGTGGAGAAAATCAGAAGTAACATTAACATTTGAGTAGTTAACATTGTCTTTACTCATCCCAGCAGGCATTTTCCTTGTGAGCTGTGGTGGGAAGTGAAATCTCACCTTAGTGCTCAGCAACCTTCACCTCTGCACATGCACACACGTGTCCACTACAAACCCACATTTCCTGCAGGAGGGTTGGCCCTGCTGTACCTGCTGCACGTTGGCCTGAAGAAGGTCCCCCAAGCGCTCCACAAGCTCAGTGAATGTCGGCCTCTCCGTGGGCACTCCGTGCCAGCAATCCAGCATTGTCTGGTAGCTGGAGAAAAAAAACAGGGATTAGGAATGGGAAAGGATGGGAGCTTTTCTTCCAAACTGTTTCGTTCCACTGCTGCTTGGTTTGGTCAGTGTTTGGATTAAGACAGGTTCAGATCTCCACATGCTGAAATTCTCTTTTAGTTTCCATGTGGGATGCTTTTTGCTTCCAAATTCCTGTCTCAGCTGAGCCTGCAGCCTTTTGGTTTTCACCTAACTGAAAGTCTGGCTGCTGGGCCCTGCTGATATTGCTGACATAAGTCCTGGTTATGGATGCTGGGTTTCTATCACAGAATATGAAGTCTGAGCTCCATGAACTGCCACTGACATGGGGCATCTGATCACCTTCTTGTTGGCAAAGGTTAGGCTGGCTTGGGCTGTCCTTAGCATTTGTCTGTGCTATAAGACACCCAAAATATACTCAACCACAGCTTTCCTGAAAATAAAATACACAGCTGTGGTCTCCTTCCCCCTCCCCACTCAAACACAATCTCTTTTGTGAGATGTATCAGCTCCCAGCACAACGCAGCAGCTCTTACACTTCAGGAGTGGAATACTCTGGAGATCTCATCCGGGTCCCTTCCTTGAGCCGCCGGCAGAAATCCTCATCTATCTGCACTCCAGGGTATGGAGAGGCACCTGGTGGGACAAACGAGGAGGCTTCAGGGTGGCACAGTCCCTGTTCCCCAGCCCAGGGAATTGGTGATCTCTGCTGACCACTCGAGGTTACCCAGAGCCTGGCAGTAACAGGAGCTCGAGCAAGGAAGGAGTTGAGTCGCTCACAATCTACAGTTTTTGTTTGGAAACCTGCTACAGACTCACTCTGCCTCTTTAGAGATTTCAATCACGCTGTCTCCTCTGCATTTGGGATACACTCAGGACCACTCTGAGGTACAATAGGGCAGAGGAGAAATAAACTTTATTAGTGTAAGACTTGAAAGCATCTCTTGGTCAGCGAGAGAAAAGTTCGAGCTGATTCAATGGGTTACTTGGTGCTTTCCAAACTGTTACCCTGCCGATATCCTGAACTAAGTGGATACCCGTGGAGTGAGTAATTCCTGCTCATCCCTCATTGCCTTCAAACCCCTGTGAGTAAGTGCAGAGGGGGCTGTGGGCACCTGGCTCCTGCCAAGGACCACGAGAACCTCGGTTCAACCCCAGGAGTGGAGTTGCTCCTCTCCTGGTTCACCAGCTATTGGACGTGCATTATCCGACAGGGAAAACTCCCTTGACAGTGACCTTCCAGCTTTTCAGCCTTGTTTTCTTTCCTGACTGTGTTCAGTGCTGTTTACATTGAGTGCCACTCAAGTGTTGGCTGAACCCCGGGAGGACAGCTTGTGGCAACTGGAATTGCTTTGGAGAGGTTGAGGGCTGTGAAGGGCTGGGAGCTTTGTTTTAACAGCCACAAAAGTTTGGAGAGTGCTCTGGCATCTGAGTAATCCAGACCTCACAGGTAAAATTCAGGAGAAGTCTAAGCTGAAGCTGGAAATGTTACTGAACATACTGTGGATAAAACGAAAAGATTTGTAACTTCC